>JAHAQQ010000079.1:23732-138594 GCA_019190355.1 Penicillium palitans
CAGTCAATGGACTGGTGAGGTCTTCCACTCATTGCGAGCGAAAAGAACCGTGGGGTTGATAACGCTGGAGTTCTCACGTGGAACGAAGTTCGACCGCATCGGGTAAGATGAAGTGCTCATGGTGGCAGCGTAGAAGAGAAGGCAAAGATCGAATCCCTAAAAGCAGAAGAGAAAAAAGTTTCCCTGCGTCAGTCAATGGACTGGTGAGGTCTTCCACTCATTGCGAGCGAAAAGAACCGTGGGGTTGATAACGCTGGAGTTCTCACCTAGAATGAAGATCAAGTGCGACTGTGGAGTGCTTGTGGTGGGTGGTAGGGTATAAGGTAGAAAACGCTGGAATCGAATCCCTAAGAGCAGAGGAAGAAAAAGTTTCCCTGCATCAGCCAATGGACTGGTGAGGTCTTCCACTCGTTGGTGCGAGCCAAAAGAACCCTGGTGGTTGATAACGCTTGAGTTCTCACCTGGTATGAAACGCCACTGTGAATGTGTAGAAGGTAAAGAAAGTATAGATCGAATCCCTAAAAGCAGAGGAAGAAAAAGTTTCCCTGCGTCAGCCAATGGACTGGTGAGGTCTTCCACTCATTGCGAGCCAAAAGAACCGTGGTGGTTGATGTAACGCTGGAGTTCTCACCTAGAGCATAAAGGGTCTCACCATGGGGTCATTCATCCCATGAACAGAAAGAAAACATCAAGTAGAGTGGACATGCATCACAAGCATGGACTGGTGTTTTGGTCTCTGCAATTCATTAGCTGAGTAACCGGACAACAGGTTCCAACATTGTTCATTGATGTAGGACATGAGGAATGGTATGCATAGATACATGACGAAGTATCAGGGGGCAGGCGTGATGACATGATGCCATGAATTTATGTGACCATAACGATACCACGAGTTGATGAGACAACCCATGGAGTGGCAAGGATGGGATAGGGTAAGAAGGGGAAGGAAGGAAGAGACAACAAAACAAGACACGAGGCATATAGACGTGACGAGACATAGACGTGACGAGACACAGAAGTGGAAAGAACGAATGTGGAAGGAACAAATGGAAGGAACAAACTTTGGAATGATGGAAGGTACTCACCAGTCAACATGGTCCATATGAGGTGACCAGATGGGGGGTCACCAACAAGACCATAATGTAAACGCGTCGTAGAGACATTGCAAAACAGAGTGTGGTGGAGAGAAGATGGCCATGAAGCCATTCATGATGAACAAATGTCCAAACACACCCAAGGGGATGGAAGGTGGATGGAAAGTAGATGAAAAGTGGATGGATGTAGGAGGAAAGAAAAAAATGGGAGAGAAGGGAGGGGAGGAGGGTATTTATATGTCGAGACTGGGGAGTGAACCTGGGGGTCCTTCCATTTTAGGGAAAGTAGGTTGTCTGGAAAAGGGAAAGTACCACCGTCCCTAAGTTAACGTGTACCGCGTCTCGAGATGGATATACAGATGACCTGTCTAGGGAGATGTGACAACGAAGTTCCAGGAGTCAGTCTAGAGAGTCCACTAGCTCTCATTGGCAGATATTGATATCTACGTAGGTGTAGTGATATCCTGTAGAGTATCGTGAAAATATACAGCCATCTATACTAGTAGCCATCTGTATAGGCGAGACACAACATCCTCCGCAGAGGCAGACTAGGCCTAAACCTGAGATCACATGGACATGTTAGCCAGGCATACTTCAGTCCAGAACTTGTCTCATATGTCCGACGCCAAAGGTATCGACGGAATACATTGAGATGTCCGACACCAAAGGTATCGACGGAATACATTGAGCCATACAAGTAGTACGTAGTAAATGGTGACGCAGATTTCCACGGGACTATTCGATAGAGATACTAGAAAAGACATCGGAGTATTCTGTTATACATAGTGTGTCTACCCAACGTCATCTCTATCGAATGAGCTGGGTATTCAGGCTATCGAAGTCCTACGTCGTCGGGGGTAAAGGCCAGCCAAGCGGCCGGCTACTTGGGGGTAAATACGTAGAGTATGTGTGTAGTCTTCATTACATGCTAGGAATGATATCGAGCAAATACTAAAAAAAGGTTGATACAACAGCTTGTAAACGCTGGTGACTGGATAGTCTTTGCGGACCCGTGGGTTTGATAGACATGTAGAGAACGCATAGCATAGCAGGGTATCAGATATCTCCAATGTCGATTTCATAGTAGAAGGTACATGTAGGGGACAATGGAAAGCCCAAGACCTGGGGTTCCTGGCAATGGCACTTATGAAGCCTCCTTCTTGCGACCCTCGACAACACGCATAACATCCGTGACGCTATCCTTGTCACCCTTCTTCTTCTTGGGCCCACGCTTTCTCTTTTTCCCGCCTCGCTCGTCATCGTCAAAGTCGAGCAGGGGACCATCGTCCTCCTCCTCTGCGTCTTCGTTGCGGCTTCCTCCGAATCCCATATCCATATCTGCGGCATCCATAGCGTCTCGGCGACGTGCCTCTTCAATGAAGCGCTTGTGGCGAAGGGCTGCTGCATCAGAAGGCTGGTCTGCTTCGCCCTCTGCTGAGGGAGAGCTCTGTCGGAGGGCTGCAGCTCGTTTGAGGGCTGCAAGAATGGTTGGATCTTTTGTGAGGGGGTTGGATCGGTCAATAGTCTCCTCCTCTGCTGTAGTGGAGGTCCCAGTCGCAAAGTAGTTCTTGGGTTTTGCAGGTGCTATTTCAGAGACGGCAGACGGCTTCTCCTCTTCGCTGACAGTAGCCTTTTCAGGTTTGCGAGTAGTCGAATCTGCCACTTCACCATCTTCATCGGACGATGACTCGTCTTCAAGTCCAGCGAGGGGATTGTAATCATCACCGACACCGGCAAAGATGTCGTCGTCCTCGTCCTCGGGTGCCTCTTGTGCTGCAGCACGGGCAGCAATATCAGCTGGAACGTCCATACCGAGGGGTTTGAGACTTTTGTCGGGCATCATAAGGTCTCCCGCGGGAGGCACAGGCGCTTCAATAGGCTTATCAAGCCACCTAGTCTTCCTCTTCGTATTTCCTTGCGCGTCTGTGATCAGAAGCACTTCGCGTCGACGGCCGGTCTCATCGCGCTCCACAAAGCGCTTCTTCTCGGGTTTTCCGTCGCTCAGCTTCTTGAATTTTGAGCCGAGGATTGACTCCGGCGGTGGAGCAGGCGCAGCAGCAGCAGCACGGCTTGCCCTCAATTCCCGCAGAATTTCATCGCGTGTCTTCGGCCTAGCAGGCGGCGGTGCCATGGTCCCCTTCTTCTTTTCTTTCGGTTGCTTGGGTGCAGCAGCAAGCTCCTCGAGTCCCTTCTCTTCCATCATACGCTCGAATTCCTCATCCACGTCTTCTTTTTCGGGGGGCGGCGCAGGTTTTTCGGCCGCTTGCGATACGTCCTCGCCAGCTCTAATCCTTCTCAACAAATCCATATCCAGTCCTTTGACCATGTGTGTGCTTGCGATGTCACCTCCGACTCCGAGGTCTCGGCGGAGTTTGTCGAATGTGGCCTGGTCGATTTGTCCCAACTTAACCATATCCTCTAGTGCCTTGATCCGCGCCTCCAACCCCGCACTGTTCTCACTTCCGTCCTCTACATTGCGCAATTGCGCACGATCTTGATAGCCAGTCGGTAGCGAGGTACCCTTCGGCGCGGCGGAGGACTTAAATCGCTTGGAAGGTCGATCGCCCTCACGGCGTTGCTCGAAGAGCTGGCGGGCGAAGTCCACACCAGTGACTGAACGCCTATAACAATACCACAGCTGTTAGTTTCCTGTGGAATAATAGCGATCCGTAAATCAAGCAACGTACGGTGTCATGGGAATACTGGATCGCATTCGCGACCCCAATGATCCGCCCGGAGTTGCGCCGCCACGCGATGCATCGCGACCAGGTGCTGGGCTCTGGTCCTTTGGTTTTGATGATGATTGGTCGGCTATTAGCCGGCGAAACTGCTCGTTATTCATGACTCGCGAGCTCAAGTTGCTTGGGATTGAAGTTAAGAAAGGCTCATGTCAAAAGATGGAGATCCGGCTTGGCACTGATAAGGTAAGACTAGTATATCCACCTGGGCACAGGTCCACGGGTGCCCTAAAACAGGCGTTTCATTATGGAGGTAATTTGGGAAAGTCGCATCTTAATTTTCTATTTGTACTTCGCATTTCTCAGATAAGTAGCACTTCCTAGTATATACAAATGGATGGGCGGGTACTTGGCCTAGCGGTTGTCGTTGGCGACATTTGGCGCACGCACTGCTACTTTGGATCCCTGTCCATCCTCAGCTTGAGTGCCGTTTGATCTCAAGCTGCCGGATCGCCTACGGGCGACGACTTTTTTACTTATTTATTCATTTCTTATTCGTTTCCAATGACAACCATACATTCGACAAGCAAGTTCTACCCGCAATTCGCGAATTCGGTAGAGTTCCCACAGGCCATACTTCGCGATAGTGAATTCGCGCTGAACTTTCATGAAGACCAGAAGGATTGCCTCAATCCAAATGGCCATGGTTCCCTCGAAATAACTCGCTGAGTGACATGCCACTGCTAGATGCAGCCAGTTGGAACAAAGCAAAAATAGACAAATAGGAATATCATAAACTAAAAATAAAGTTCACCATTCTCTTGCATCACTTAGCTATCAACTTTCTCCCTCCTCGTCATGCCATCATTTTGTTTCCGTACCCTGCTCCTTCAATCTTATCAATCAAAATGACTTCGCAGCATTCCTGGTTCCGGGGCCCCGAGCTCCGTAGTATTGTCCTCGATGCCCCTACGCCCTCTACCTGGGTTGTCCTCAAGCGCGTTAACGAACACGAGCACCGAAAAGATCCCGACCACTCCGCTGTCTCCTATTCCTCCGTTAAGTACCAGTGCATGAAACACGGAGATGCTAGCAAGATCGCGTTCGTTAGGATATATAAGCAACTGCCCCATCTCGGCACAGAGTTTGACGATTATACTACCCGCGCTAAGCAAGCTAGGGCGTGGATTCCGCCCGAGCTAGTAGCATATAAGACTCTTACCGATAAGCAGTCGAAAGTCACCCCCCGCCTCCTAGGATATAGGGAAGAGGAGCAAGAGAGCTCTGCTCTTGTACCCGGTGGCTTCCTGGTCTCGTTTGCGTGGGAGCAAGTGCCTGGTGTTCAGCTAGGGGATAGTCTCGGCGCAAAGGTCTTCTGGGATATGAGTGATGATCAACGCCACAATATTCGGGAAGCCTTTAGGAATAAGACAATCCGGTGAGTTAACGCCTCTATTCTACGTTACCTATAATAGATGTGTACTAGCATCCGCCCCTTTTAGTGAGACCGAAGCTATTGGCTTTCGCCCTTTGTTCTCTGGTCCCTCGCATTTAGTTTGGGATTCCGCCTCTGATAATCTGTACGACCCTCCTTAGCAGTTGCACTGTGCTTACTCCAAAGGGATTTACTAATTTATAGCCTATAGTTTTATGGTTGGCTTCCGTCAGTGGATTGAGGTTAAGCCAACACCCTGGAGTGAGGCAAAGTCCTACTGGTTCGACCTAGCTAAGCCACCCAAAAGGGTCAACTGGTCTGAATGGGGTAACAACCCTGATACTTCTAATTGGAAATTTTAGATAGCCTATGTTCTTTGTTTATGAGGCTTTGCTGCTCTGGAGACAATCCAATAAATTCAAATCCTGAATTTGTGACTATCTGGACTTATATCTGGACTTATAAGTAACGTTCCGCAAAGCCCAACCCAGCCCACAGCCTTCGTGGGGCCCATAAGGCCGGCCCCCATTAAAGCCCGTAAAGGGGGGGTTACCTAGCATCTTGTAATCGCTGTATTCTAACCTTCTACTTATTATATAGAGTTTAAATTTTTAGAATTTAGAATTTTCATAGCTATATAAATACGTTTCAAATTTAAACAAAATCCGATCATAAAAAGTCGAGCTGCTATAAAAAAGGGTAATCTTAATATTCTAATACTCGATATATATCTAGGATCTAGTTATATGGGAGTACTACTACTTTCTAAGTGAACTTCTATAATTTAAAACTTATCTAAATACCGCGCTTTTTCGCGTTTTTAAACGTGATATAGAGATATAACCAGTAATTAATTCTAAATGATTTAAGCCAATAAAATATTTCCTTTAAAATAAGGCTTAGAAACAGGGGTAAAACGAAGGGTAATTTTAAAATCCCTAAACGGGGGTTCAACTTCTGAATTCTCGGCATCGGTGGGCCCGAGGTCAGGCCCAAAACCCAAACTTTGCGGGTTGGGTTGGGCTGGGCTATGGGCTTTATGGGCTTTATGGGCTTTGCGGAGCTCTACTTATAAGGTGTCGAAATATGACAGAATCCAGGGTGTAAAGCAAGGTATGGTAAGATCAATGAATATGCATGACTACTAGTAACCGACATAAATCTGACTGTACGACAATGTATGGTATAAATGACAGATATGGATGACTCTAGCAAAACCCCCTCATAAAAGCGGCGGCAGCTCAAATAGGAAAGCCCCACCCGCCAGGGAAAATCCGGTACGTATAGGTGCATATATATCCTAGATACATACCTAGGTACGTCCTGTCATTCAACTAATCAAGGTACACGCAGGAGTCATGAATCATTCTAACAATTTCAATATTTGCTTTGTTGTAGCATTAAGGCACGAGATCGAGAGAGAAAACGCGTCTTGACTACGAGTTAAAAAGATATAAAGGGGGGATGGGATATATGTAGCAAACCATAGTCTTGTCAACGGCGTCTGGGAATGAACCTAATGATATATTCACAAGTCCAACCCAAAATTGAGGTGACCGTAGCTTGGTATTTTTGAATCATAGCTACCGAGTGAACCTATTGATGAAAAGCATGTCCGATATACAGTGAAAAAGAGACCAAAATATGGTAGAATGCACAGTAAGGAAAGGAAAGGAAAAGGGGGCTAAACACACAATCACGATCGTTTCCAATTCGCCATCAAAAATTCAACAGTAAGAAATCTAAGCACATGCACACCAACAATCGCAAAAGGAAAGCGCGCTTTTGTGTTCATTAGATAGTCTCCCAGCCACCGCTGTTGATCTCTGACTCCAGCTTGCGGCTGATAGTCGCGGGGATCGAATGTGACAGCCAGACATCGCGTAGTAGCCGGTCATAGCGCTTCTGGTTGAGAATAAGCTGGCGGTTACGGCGGAGACCCGGGTCGACTTCGCCGTGGCGGTCAAGGTAGGGCGCGTAGTGCCAGGATCCGTTCTTGTTGTGCAGATAGAGGACTGTGCATTTGCGAATATTGATGAAAAGACCGACGTTTTTACCGCATCTATTATGGAAGACTGGTTAGCCGGAGAGTACTTGCAAATGAAATGGGAGGGTATAATTACTTTTGAAGATGTTGGTTGCAGCCGCCAAGCTTGTTTACCATGCAGCATACTGCCTGTGAGCAGAATATTTCTCCACAGAATAAACAGATACTCGGGTCAGTGAGTTCCTTCTTGGAATTGGGGCAACGGCGACGGTTTGCCTCTTCGATCAAGCTATCGAAGTACTTCGGTAGGCCGACAAGCTCAAAGATAGCAGGGTGCGACAGGCTGGGCCAGAGACGGTGGTCTTCGACGCGGATGCCTGAGCGCGAGGCGTTCCAGTGGAAGATCCATCCTGAAATTACTGCGTCGAAGGGGCTGTTTGTTTTACGCGCGGGCTTGACAGACATGAGAATCTCATCAATGGAAGGCAGTTGAAGTGCTTTGGTTAGGCGCTCAAGCTCAGAGGACTCCACGTCGGCGAATCCTGTGTTGGGGAACTCGACGCCGTGCTGAACATGAAGAAGGATAACTGCCTTGCGCAGGAATACCAGTCCGTAGCTCGTAACAAGTCGCCGGACGGCAGTAATGATGCTTGGGGTAGCGGTTTCCTCTCCATCTTTGACGTAGCCACTCTCAGCGGGGAAGGAGGAGCCCTCGGCACGGCCGACAGAGTTCGCCTTCAGTTCAGCAACGATCGAGTCGAAGAACTGCTTGGTCACTCCGAATTGTTCTTCAGATATATCAGCAGCCATGACATGGTCCTCGGGGTGGCTGGCGAGTTCCTCCTTCAATCCAAGTGGCCAAAGAATGAAAGTGACAGCGACCTTAACAATCTCAGCCACGAAGCACATCCGCACAAGATGTCTGATATCAATATCAAGCACTGGAAGGAGAGACAAGGATGACTCTGCGAGGAACACAAAGGTATCGACAGCGAGTAGAGGCTCGATGTTACGGACATCATTAAGCAAAGCTGTGCCACTCAAACAAGGGTGCCCGACAAGTAACTGACAGATCTTTTGACGGTGCATCTCCTGGAACTCATTTGTTGGGCGGCCTTTTGACGGTCCCGTCGAATGAAGACACCCGACAGCAGCATATGTTAACGCCGTCTCTGATAGAACACGGAGGTGGGTAAGCGTCAACGAAGGGATTGTGTCGAGCAAGGTCGAGCCAGGCTCTGACTCGACACCACGCTGCGCGATCTCGACTGCAGCAATGCTGAAACCAAAGCTGCGAATCAGAGAATCAGTATGCACAAGATCATCGCTGGCATTCGCCTCAGGAGTGTTGTTGAACATCGAATTGACCTGGTTCGTCTTGAACGTCTTCTTCAGCCGTCTGTAGCTCTGAAGCAGTTCCGACATGGGGCTGTCCGAGGGACTCGACACGTGCTGAAGTGGGCTGGAAGGCGGGAGGTCTTCGGTGGGAGGGAAAACACCTGGCATTGGCATGCGCGCTGGCGTGGTGTATTGTGCAGGGGCAGTTGCTGGGAAAGACGAGACTCTCAGTTGATCAATATTGGCGGAAAGGGGAGAGACCAGACTCTTAGACAAGTAGTCAATAAATATGTCAGTGTATGGTTGAGGATAGGCCTTCTCCTTCTCCATGAGGACTGGGAAGTTTTGTTGTTGGTTCAAGGAGTGCTTGAGACCCAATTGCATCCACTGGTCGAATGATTCAGAGGCACTGAGCGGAATAAGGGGAGACTCCTCCTTGCCCTTCCAAGTAATGGGGAGGAATGCATTTCCAAGGGCTTTGCAGAGAGGACAGACAAACTCCTTGAGGGTGGTGTTCTCGGGGTGATGACGCGCAATCTGCTGGGTGTGGCGCCGCTGCGTCGCCGTGAAGTACTGCTCAAAACAGGAGTAATGCATGATGTGGCCACAGCCAGTAGTCACAGGCCCACGGAGGGTATTCTTTGCGTTGAACCCCTTACTCAGTCCAATCTTTTCACTGATGACTTCACCACCAGAAGAGTCAAGACGCTTGATGGTAGTATGGTTCTCTCCAGATACACCAAATGGTCGCACTTCTTCGGCGGACCTGTCCAAACTTGTGGGTGTTCTGAGCACCTCACGGATTCTATCGGAGTCCCTGATATCGGTCTGTCGCAGAATTATGCTGTCTTGAACCAAGGCAAAGGTACCGTATAACCTCGAATCGCTGGTCTCTTCCTGGCACAAGATACATGTTCCGCTAGGGTATTTCCACAGCTTCTTTTCTGGGGTAGCGTCTGTGTCGGACTCGAGATCGCTGAAGTCTTCTTCGCCCCAATCGATGTTACCCTGGGTGTTCAAGAATTGCTGTTGCTGCTGCTGGAACTGCGCCATGACCTTGGCTTGCCTCTCCAGTGCTTGCTTCTTCTTGACCTCCTTGTCGTGATCTGCATCAATTGCAGGAGAGTTGGTGTCAATTCGGTCGAAGGGGAATTTGAGAGACACAGTTGCCGATGAATACGTGCGAGGGCGCTTTTGCCACAGATGTTTGAGTATGTGTCGGATTTTAGGGCCAGATGCGGTGAATTCAGTCGTCACGGAAATTCTCTCCAATAAACCGACAATGGTCAGATGACCAGCCTTGATCTCTCGGGTCCTTGACAAAGCATTCCAGTTGAATGAATTGGAATGCTCTTCTACCATGTCAGTTTCCTCGGAATTATCTTCTAACACTGCTGCAAGGATAAGATGCAAAATCACTTGAAGGAAAGTCTCAACACGTGTCGGTGGGATGGTTGGTGTGCACTCTTTCGATGAAATCACGTATTCCAAGCACTGGTGGACAATCTGTGCAAACAGCATCGTGCTGGTGAATCGGGGGAGATCTGAGAACACGCCGGAGCTGATGGGTCGGAGTTTTGGCTCGAAAACAATGCCAGATGCATCCTTGCCTGTCTTTTTCGCCATCCATTCCTTATAGATATTCTCCGCTTCGTCTCTTTGGTTCTTTGTATAGTGTGCGCTGTACGGATCAATAAGATCGAGATGTTCTGGCTTCAACTCGAAGGTACCAGAGTCACTCAAGCCCTCAGGTGGGCGGAAGTTGGCGACATCTTCCAACACATCTTGGAACATGTCCGAGTCCAAAAGCTTGTCGCTAAGGCGGGTCGAGAGGTCGGAGAAGGACAGCGGCTTGAAGCACAAGACATGAGCGATGTCACGTTTGATGTTTTCGTGAGTGAGGTGAGTGCTGTCATCGATGGCAGTCAAAGATGTTCGGTCCGTCAGGAGGATAACCAGTAGATGCACAAATTCCTCTGCCACATCCACAATCTGGGTATCTTCGTATCCAGGACGGGGCATGTAGTTCCGAGCCATCCAGTCAACCATGCCAAAGCGGTGTGCAATGGAAGCAAGAACTCTGCTAGGATCACAAGTAACTAGGGCAGTCTGGAGAAGGAAGATATCTCTGTAGTAGGCAAAGTCACGAGAAGAGACTCCACGGTACTGCGACATTTGATGCCGAAGACTAAGACCATTGCGAACCCACATACCAGCCTTCATTTGTGCTAGCCAAGCACAAACTCGCAGTGGATAGTCAAACATGGCCAGAAGCAAGTCCTCCGGTCCAAGGGTAAGCAGAACATCATCAACGCTATTAGGGTTGGCAGTCTTGGCAGCATGGATCTCACTCCTCGCCGTATTGGCAGCGTCAAAGAGAACGTCGCGCATAGTCTCGCTGCTTATGTCTCGCCCACATTCAACAAGCCATGACAATGTGTAGTGAAGGGCATGGTGGAAACTGATAGATCCACGTTCCACCACGAATTCAACCACCCGATGACAGGGGACTTGGCCCGAGGCGCCGACCTCAAAATCGAAAGGTGGCAGCTGCTTGAATCTTACTTCATCTTTTATTTCTGCTTGGTCGAATCTCTTGCGTTCTACGCCAGCTGAATGGAGAATCGCAGTGGTAGTGGTGGTCTCGATTGCCCTCAGAAGGTTGTCACCGTTGTCCATTTCAGGGTCGCGGAAAGACTCGCAGAATTGGCGGCAAAGTCTGTTGATCTCCCGCATGAGAATTGACGCACTGATCCAAGCGTCCGTTTCGTATTCAACGTGTTCACCAACAGCGCGGACGTTGGGGCAAATACCCTGTGACAGTTTGACGAGGTCGAGGAATTGAGGAAGATATTGCTCCTCGGTCCGCACACGGTGCTGGACATATTCGGATTGGAGAAGATATCGGAGGTCAAGGAAGAAGTGGTAGAGACGCCTGTTTGTAACCGAGCCAGCATCAAATGCCAGGGTGGCGTTGGGGTTGACAGATTGTGGCTCACCAACTTGTCTCGTAGTCAAGAAGGTATAGAGGATAGACATCACCTTAGTGAGGAAGTTACCCCGCACGACAATCTCTTCAGTGATGGAGGGGGTCGTGAGAAGCTGCAATGAAAGGTTGACAATCGAGTGGTCAGGCTCACGATCCGCGATGAGGTACAGTTGAGCCAGAGCTGTGTACAATGCAGACAAACGAAGACCCATAATGCGCTTGAACTGAGGAACATTGACAACAGTGCTGATGTAGAGATCACGCAAGTCGGTTCGTGTCTTCTTCCACAACCTCAGGTCATAAAGCACCATCCAGTCTAAGCGAGTACGCTGCCACAGGTCTTCATATGGAGGTACTTTTTCACCTGGAGCGGGAATGCTCGGCCGGACTTGCCAATGGCTTTCTGTGTTTGAAGGCCTTGGCCGGTGCGAACCGGGAGTCTTGGGGATATGGATGTAGTCACTAGGGCTGGATTCAGGGCCAGGGCTTTGGGATTCAGACGGGCCTCGTTCGGCAGAGGGCCGATCTGCGGTTTCATCCGATGCCGGTCGAGGAGGTGGCGGCTGGGTGCCAGTAAGTCCGCTGAGAATGCGCTCTGCGAGAGCAAGTTCCTCATCTGCACCCGTCAAGATCATATCTTCATCTTCTTCCTGATCACGAGAGAGTTCGATGTCCATTTCATCGTCATCTTCATCATCGGCATCGTGGGCTTCGACATAGTCTTCGTCTTCATCTTCATCTATGACATCGTCTTCAAGCATATCGTCTTCGTCATCATCGGTGGTCAGGATGACCTGACCATGATTAGGCAAATTGATCATAAGCGTGCGACCTGGAAGGTTCTCGGTCCGCTGATGATCATCAATGCCCCTCATGCCGATATCTTCGTTATATGCCCCACTGCCCTTTTTCCACGGCGTAAGCATTTCCTCACAGATGATTTGCCTAAAAATTTCATTGTCCTCGAGGATTTCACAGCCGGCAATATCAGCCAACCACTCCACTATCGTGGTGCACATTTGCTCGCGGAAAGTATCGCGCGCAGAGCGCACCGTGACGGTAACCTTGATCTCCTCAATTACCTTCGAAACACCTAAGAGTCTATTCAAATCTCTCGAATATTTGATTGCACTGCGGCCCATATCGTTTGTTTCATGAGCCCGCGCAAGTCCAAAGCTATCTCGTTCACGGCAAGCACGCGTGACCTGATGAGAGACATCGCGAATTGTATGCTTCTCATCATTCCACAGCATGACCACAAACTCCGGGTCTTCTTCCTCTTCATCGCCGGCGCCATACCAGTCCGGACGCAAACGAGAGGCCTCCTCATCTTGCATGATGCTCTCGACAGTCTTTGGTAGCCGCAATTGCTCCGGGGAGCAAGAGATGACATCACAAAAGTAATCGAGTGCACGGGATATAGTCAAGCGGATCGAGGACACAAGCTCAGAAGGCAATACCCGCTGCGCTCGTTCCTTGCCCTTGGTATTACCGCTATCGGTATGAATTGCGCAAAACAGCGGAAGGCGCCATGCTTCGTCATCACCACAGTCACAGCAGCCACAGTTTCCGGATGAAAGGGAGATCTGATATTGATGTCCGGTGTGATCCGAGGAATCGAAGCATCGACTACACAACACGCATGTATCATCCGCGGCACAGGTCACGCATCGGTATGTGGCTTCCCCAGCACGGAAGATATGACCGCAACGCTTGCCCCGCGCCGCCTCACTGTATTCGGCTCCTTCCCGGGCACCTTGAGCCTCCGCCAATTTCCATGGTCCGGCCGGAGTTCCTTCTGGGAACAGCTGTTGTACTAGGTCTGTGTTGTGTCCGACAAGCGATCGGAAGAGAAGCTCCAGCAGGTCCTTCTCGGCGGCGGGGCCATAACGGAAGTTGTGTTTCTTGGGCAAACGGAGAAGACCCTCGCCGAGCAGCTTCTCACATTCCCCGAGCATGAGCATGATTTGTCGTCGTGGCCGGTTGGTCGTAGCGGCCGCTCAGGCTATCACGGGTGAGTGATGGAACGGAGCGCCGTTGTCGCGACAATGCGCTCAAGGTAGTAATGGTCCGACGCAGGCGGTTTCTTCCCGGGTATGCAGGCGGAAAAGAAATTTTCGAGCGGGAATTCAAGAAATCAGTCCGGACCGGGTGGATATGGTTCTCAGACGTAGTTCACGTTGCTCACACAGTGATACTTTGTGGGGGGGGAGGGAGAGCGACGAGTGAAGGTGGACCAATGCAGGCGAACAGATCAGCACAGATACGGTGAAGTCATACGCGATTCAAATTTAAATGTGGAGCTCAAGGCCCAAAAAAGTCCAAAAAAGATATATAAAAAATCAAATTAGAAGTGTTTGTAGAGATTGGAAGAGAACATTTTTCGTTTATGACATCGATGGAACTGCTCTCTCCGTAAACGCCACACACTACGGCCTGACCTACAGAAAACACGCCACCGTTTAACATTGAAGTTATGAAAGAGAATACATGTATTCGGCGCCTCTACACTTGACGATGTCAGGCTAATGATATATCCTATTTGGCCCATGATATTAGGGACGTTGTCGAAATGAACATTCCGTGGTGTTGTCTTTTTAGAGGTCGTTTTTATAAGGTCATTTTAGATGTATACGAAGGCGGTAAAAAGGCATAAACCGTACAGACCAGGGAGATTGAAAGCCAAAATACAGATTTCCATCTATCGCGTACAAGCCCACATATGGGATGAGAAAGAACAAGCACGAGCTTCGGTGGCTTTTCCATGCCCCTTTACCCGCGGTAAAATAAACACAACATCACTTTCGGCAAGTGCATTTACTCGTCATCCTCCTCCTCCTTGACCACGTAACGGTGCTTAATGTCCTTCCATTGGCGCTGTAAGGTGAGAGAAATAGTCAGCGTGGGTCCTAGCCTCGGGTATTGTAGTCCATCGGGAAAGAGGTTCACATACGCCCTGGTTCCAGCTGTCCCAGACCTTGTTGGAGGTGATGTCGAAGGCACTGTTTTGACATTGCATGGTCAGTGTTCTGTGTCAAGGTGTATAGCATGTCTAACATGCTCGGAGACTGGATGTAACCCACAGCTCAAAAGCGAAGGCGCCGGCAAAAGCAGTGGTCAGGAGAACAGTGTTCTTGCGGATGAAGGTCCTAAACACAGGGAAGAGTGCCTCGGTTAGATTTCAATTGGATAATTTGGATCGCGATCGTAGGACCAAGGAAGGGGAGACATGCGAGTAGATAGCGTTTGCGAACTGTAATGAGAGGTCAGTCAGTGCTGGACATAGCAATGCAAATAGGAGCACTGGGAGAGGGAGTATGGACATACACCAGCCATTGTGAGAGATTGGGGTGTTTTCACACGACCTAAATTAAGGGATTCGAGGGGAGGATGGGGCAACGAGAGTTGAAGTTGTGAGGGTGAAGTTGCGAAGGCTGAATCTGCGGGAATTGCCGGTCCGCTGATTGGCCGAGCCTCCGGCCTTCCGCACTCAACTTTCAATGCTCGCGTTGTTTTTCACTTTGGATCTTTAAAGATATTGATCTTTGCCTTGGAGCTTGACTTTGTCAAGTTGCTATCATCTATTCTTTATTTCACTCCTCCATTACTCATATTCGACTCTACACACCACACCATGGCCTCCAACGTCGCGAGGTCCGGCATCACCACCGATGCCCAAACCGGCGAACGATACATTCCCTCCTCGGTCCGTGCCGATGGTTCGAAGCGCAAGGAGATCCGCGTGCGCCCCGGCTACAAACCCCCCGAGGATGTCGAACTTTACAAGCACCGGGCAGCGGCGGCATGGAAAACTCGAGGAAAAGGCGGGGTGCCGGGTGCGGAAGCATTGAGCAGCGAAGAAGACAAGACCAAGGCCGCTGTGAAACCCACAATCACCGCCTCCACTGCCGCCAGCAACAAGAACGCCAAGCGCCGCGAAGCCAAGCGGAACGCGAAAGAAACCGACGAAGCCGGTCCCACCGCTGAGGGCAAGGGCGCCGAGTCCAACAATTGGCGTGTCCCCGCAGCCGCCGCCACACCCGCACCTAAAATGGAAGAGAAGCCTGCTGAAGAACCGCTTGACATCGAAGCCGAGAAGGAGAAGAAAGCCCGCAGTCTGAAGAAGAAACTCCGCCAGGCGCGGGATCTTCGCGATAAGAAGCAGCAGGGAGAGGCCCTGCTGCCCGAGCAGCTGGAGAAGGTAATCAAAATTCAGGAGCTTGTCCGGCAGCTGGATGTGTTGGGGTTTGATTCCAATGGTGATAAGAAAAATGGAGACAGCAATGTGAATCCTTGAATGCCTTTTTGAACCTTCAACTGCGGGGTCAGACTAGATTCACCATGTTATATCCATTTGTCGAGTATATGCCAATGTGCATATCATTGTCATCGGGGCTTCCTGCACGCATCCTGAGGCATTTGTTGGGAGCCACCAGACTATCCCACGTGGGGTGTGAGAGATATTAGCCATATGGCACATTGCAACCATTCGGTTCCAGCCTTCCAAGAACCCATCGCTTCGCCTGCGAGGGACTCCGGGTGTTGTCACCGTATCCGCCATTCCGCCCATCGGAGGTCTGGGTGCTCTCGCCCTTGACTCTGGATCGGCACCAGAACTGAGGGGGGTAGCAAACTTCGCAAATATCAAATTCAACCTTTTGTTGGCCGATGTTGACCGACCATGGGCTGGCAGTGAATTAGACATTAGAAATTGACTATATGATATCCGGCCAACGCCGTCGATTTGCAACTTGCAACAAGAAAAAAACTGTTATTACAAAGATACATTTATATACATGGCGTCGGCCTTCTCTTGTGTACATTCCCAAGTACAAGTAGCAAAACCACATGAACCAGTCACATAGTATCAGATTTTGGAGTCAACCAGCCGGACAGGAGACGTCACAATGCCACCCTCGAGTGTCCAGCTTTTATAATCAAAGGAGGTCCATGGACGCCACGGACTAGGCTCGTCATTAAGCCGGTTTCTTCCAATGCCGTAGGTGGCAGATAGGATACCCTGCTTAACACAGTCTCCCACACTTACTCCATTATACCAGTTTCCTGCGAGAATAAGCCGGTTCTTGTACTCCTTGCGAACCGTGTTCGAGAGTGTATACATGCGGTCCAAATGGCCGACTGTGTATTGGGGAATCGCATCCTTCTGGAGACGACTCCTTGCGACAGCTGGGGTATCGGTGATATTCATGTGTCTCTTGAGCATTGCGCGGGCCATTTTTACCGCGGTGTCATGGTCTGGATACTCCTCGAACCCATCCCAGTAATGTCCACCTAGCATCACAGTGAGTTTCGTTCCAGGTGCAGAATCTTGGCTGACTTCAGGTGACGAAGGATCCGTTCCGTTCCCTACACTAGAGGACGAGGCGAAGATGACGCCAAGTCCACATTCTGGGTTCTGTTCGTAGGGTATCGAACGCGGTATGAGGTATCCAAAGCCATCCTCCACGGGTAGAAGGTTGGGGTTGGGGTAATAGAGATTAACGACCATTGCCGTCACGGCGTAGTCCTGTTTGCGTAGTAGAGATGGGGTCAATCCGACAGGGCTCAGGTTGACCTTTGACTGCTCGGGTTTGCGCATGATGTTCGCAAGTGCAACTGGAGGAATAGTGGATATAACATATCCATAATCAAACGTCTTGATTTCACCATGCCTAGCTGACCAATATTCCATCTATTGACAGTCAGCATCAATCCCAGGGAACTGAGGAATATATCATAGCAATGCGGAGTAATTCACATACCGCAATCTTACTAGAACTTTCCCATGAACTCAAAGCTTTGATCTCCGTGTTCATTCGGAAGTTGACTTTGCCGGATGCTTTCAAAGAAGCTATCAGGGCTTCAATAAGCTGCTCAACACCCCTCTTAAAGGTGAAGGTAGTAGCTCCAGCCGAAAGGACTTCCAAATCATGCTGACGGCGCACTAATTCGGGGCCTGCAGGCATGACGTCTATAGCCATATAATCATCCATATTCCGAGTCTTTGTTTTGGAGATCGCCCTGGAGATAAGAGATGCTGCAACTCCACCAGAAACCAACCCACCAATGCCCCCAATGCCTCCCTCAAGGTTGCGGATGCTACCCAATAGTGTTTGGGCACTCAGTCGATCAATATCACCAGCATAAATTCCGTGGTACACAGCGGAAACTAGATTATCTGCGACGTTGGGGCCAAAACGACGTCCGATGAACTCTGCAACAGACTCATCCTCCGCCCATTCAGTTGGGTGCCGGGGCGGAGCGAAGATATCTTTCACTATCCCTGAAAGAAATTTGTTAAATACCGGCTCCTTCAAAGTATTCACGAGACTGTCGAAGTTCTCCCCGAAAGAAAGTTCAGGCCTTGGCGCCGGCATGCGAACGAGATGGTCTGGGTAGTAGATGTAGCGATTCTGGGCCGCGGGGCTCGTTTTCGGGGTAACAATGAGGTCTTTGTACAATCCTAGATTTGTAATCTTTAAAAATTGTCAGCATATTAAGCTAGTTCCATTGGAAGTAGGTACACGCCGACAATACTCACCAGGTAAAGCAGAGGGAGCGAGCCTGGCAGCGAGCTCCTTAACGTCCGCGGCCCATACTCGAATACCACATTCCCACCATCGACAGGGACTGTTTCGGAGTTCATCCAACCACCAAGCCGGTCCGTTTTCTCGAACAGGTTGATTGCTCGGCATGTGGGGTCTTGTGCAAGTTGCCAGGCGGTTGTCAAGCCTGTGATGCCACCGCCAAGCACGGCGGCAGTGTATGTGCGTTTTTGACCATTGAGAAGATTCAATTGCCTTTGCCTCGGTCTTAGTGCTTTAGGGACACATGGTAGCCGCATCTCTGCTGATCGGAGCAAGGTTTGGTCCGTAGTCCGTAGTTGGAGAAGTCAAGCTAAACCCGAAGGTCCTCGGAACTTTCCGTCCTTACTTAAGCTACGTGGGGAGCCCTGGAGCCCGTTAGAGACCTGGAGATCACCAGGTCCTCATCCTCCTACAACAACCTACGAGTTTGGACAATGTTCATGACACATTCGCGAATTCGTCTTCGCTTCGTTATTATTCTTTTGAAGATCAACGGGGGAATCTATGAACAGGACAGATAATAGTATCTGAAACAAAAGCAAATGCATAAAGAGTATCAACGCCCTTCCCTCCAGCCATTCTCATTCATTGGTCAAGATCAGATTGTACATGGTATTCTTCGCTTCGGAAGCAGACTGTTGTGGGATGTTCGTGTTTCGGGGTTTGGGGTTTTTTTTTTGGAACAGTGATTTTCTTCATTGAGTCATGTCAGGCGGAGTCACGCGGTCAGCTCCTGGCTCTGGGTGTTCTCCTCAGTCTCCGGCTTGATCAACTCCTGCGGTCCATCCACATCTGTAACAAACTTGCGCTCGCTGACATGTTCTCCAGAGTGCGGAGTCCACACCTTGTCGGTGTAAGCACCGCGCTGACCCTCAGCGTGCTTGTAGGTACACTTGGGGTTCAGGCAGGGATTGAACTTGCAGGCAGTCTCGACATGTGTAAACTTACATCCTTCGGTCTTGCAGTCGGCTCCATTGCGGCAGACTGGCATACTCGGGTGCTTGAACTGACAGTTCGGGTTGGTGCAATGAGGGAAGAACCGACACATGGCCTCGGCCTGGTGCGCGGATCGTACTGCTGGTGAAGGGTGGCGGCCGGTACATTTCTTGTTCTTGCAAGCTGCACCGAATGAACAAGTGTCAGAAGGATCGATTGAAGTCCCTTCGGGTGCGGCAGGTGATTGATGGGCAAAGGGGCAATCTTGGCGTGTGCATCGTTGATTGAAGCGACAAACACTGTCGGGGTTGCTTTCATCTTGTTCACCACCCGTTGTGCTGTCCATGTCCACATCTGCGCCTTCCGCCGCTCTCGACTTGTTGTAGCCGCGCTTTCCTCCACGCTGGCCACCTCGCTCGACCCGATTGAAGAGCGAACGACCATGAGCGCCATTCTGGGCACCATTTTGGAAAGCGGGGTTAACAGCGGGTGGCATGAAGCCAGGCATGAATTGAGACATCATCCGGGCCTGTTCTTCCAACATCGACATAAGCTGCATTTGGTTTTCGGGGGTCATCTGCATCATGGGGTTGCCCGGCATTCCCATGGCACGGCCACCGCGACCACCTTGCTGTCCAGCGCCTCTCATTTGACCCCGACCATTGTGCCCAATGCGCCCGTTTCCTTGTCCGCGTACACGATGTAGGGCTGCGTCCGAGCCACGATCTAGGTTTCGATTGATTTGGTTCAACATTCTTCCCTTGCCACCTCTGCCGTTACGCATCGCTTTCGGTCCGGTGGGGCTATTGAGGCGCACTGTTAGCATGTTGTAGACATTAGCAGAAAGGAATGGTAAAAACCTACATCGACTCGTTCCCAGCTTCGCCCATTTCGGCATCCTGGCCGTTGGCGTCTCCAAATGGATTGGGCATCGCTTGAGCTGAGTTGTCAAATTCCATTGCTGAAGGGTTCAACTGCCCCATGGTCGCATTGGCCGGGGTCGGGGCGACCCCGTTGATTTGTTGGTTGAGCATCTCGACTTGGGTGAAAAGCCATTGTGAAAACTCGAGGGCCGCGGTATCACCTTCCTGGAGGCCAAGGAAATCATTTGAAAGCTCGGTGGCGATTTGCTCTTCGGTCTTTCCGTTGACCAGCATGAGAACAATGTATTCGATCAACGGTGACTCTTGGCCATCACTCCAACCCATCTCCACCAACTTGGGCTGGATGACATTTGCGACTGCCTGCGCAAGAGGCGTTCCCAGAGTAATTTGAGGGAGCATGGTGAAGGCGATTATGAAGTCAGGAAAAAGTGACCGGTTGGTGAGAAATTCACAAAGACAGCAGTGCTGATAAAAGAACTTGCGCCACCCGATAAAGGTGTTTCGGATCTTATCGGCGCAACTAACAATGAAGATGCGATGAAAACGGTATGCAGTAGGGGTTGAGGTTAAAAGCGAGGTTAATAGACCAGTAACAGGTTCTGGTAGAGAAAGCAAGACTTTTAGCAAGCAGATTGAAGTGAAGCTAAAGACCCGATGACCAAAACGGATGTTTGATCACGTGGCTGTGGCTAGCTGGCGGTGAGGTGGGGCAGTACATACAGTGCAAACAGCCACCACATGTGCCGTCAAGGTCAATTTTGGTATCAATTGAAGGGAGCGCTGTATTAATGGCCAGATAAAAGTGATGGGAAGAGCTGTTAAAAAAAACATGTGAAGGAGTGGAATTTACGACTACATTCGGGTTTATTTATTCACAAAGGCTATTGTTCCGCCAATAAGCCATTGAGCTGTGTTGTTGCGAATGGGGTTAATCGGTTTCTATACACAAAGAGAAATATCCAGACCAGACAAAGAACCCACCGGTCAAGTGACGTCCAAGAAGGGAACAGTACTAGCAATTGTCTCAACTTCTGGGTAGTTCTTGTGGCCTGAGGCATAAATTTTAGGCCTAGGATATCAGGCATCATTGGCTGCCTCTGGCCTTGGTAAAGTCACAGCGCAATACAAGCCTCCCTAGGCTATAAACAGGAACCTTGGTTTTTGTTGTGGCCTAGTGGTAAAATACTCTGTATTTGCGGTGACATAAAGAACATGTGCGCAGTAATGCAGTGCAAGGACGTTTTATGTGGCTGCAGGTGAGTCTACAAGGCGCTGTCGATCTCTCCTCTCGGAGCCATATGCCATCATTCCTTTTCTGCCGAGGTTTCATCTCTTCGCCATGTATGCTGCATCTTCCCCGGATTATTGGTGTCTCCACAACAATTATACAGTGTGAAACCGAGATGATAACTGGACCTTGGTCGGGATCTGTCCCTGGCCTGACCCCATGATGCACTATCAAAGAACCCCTGCGGTAAGAGATATTAATGAGTCAAAAAATATGAAGTCACATAATGCGGGGTTCGCAAGCACGGCTCCTTTAGGCTATCCTCTACACCTTTTTGGGATATGGGAACACATATCATTGGACAGTAGAAGTTTATAGTTATTCTCCCGGAAAATTGGGGTAGTTGTGCCTCTGATGTTGATAAACGCTGGAACCCGTATGGTCCACACTGTATGACAACTTTGTCCTCATAACCTTGGAAACTACCTGGGTAGGCTTCCATACCATTTGTCATGCCAGTTCTTTGGCCCTTATTATGTATATCCCCCCTCGGAGCCAGAAGCGAAACTAAACTCAACTTTGCCCAGTCCAACGGCACCATGATCGAAGACCTCCTCGCACAGACGACACTTAGTCGGGCCTCACTATGGCTTCTAGGGCTATTCGTTACATTCTGCGTATTCCGCAAGTTCCAAGCTTCGGCACAGATCGCCCGTCTCGGTGTCAGAGCTCCCAAAATTGAGTTCCGTCTCCCGTACGCTCTTGACTTCATTTTCCAAGGATACCAAGCCAATAAAGTGAACCGCGACATAGAATTCTGGGACACAAAAGTCGGACAGGCTGGCGGCCTAACAAATCTGAAGACAGCCGAACTTGATGCTGGCATTTCTACCCGTATGATCATCACCAAGGACCCAGAAAATATCAAGGCGCTGCTCACCGGCCAGTTCGCCGACTACGGTAAGGGTGAATCCTTCCACCGGGACTGGAAAGAGTTCCTTGGCGACAGTATCTTTACCACAGATGGAGAATTATGGTCTCGCTCCCGACAGCTCATTCGTCCCATGTTCGTGCGTGACCGCATCGTGGACACAGAAATCTTTGAGAAGCATGTTCAGAAACTCATTCCGCTTCTCGGCGGCAGTGCCTCACCTAGCAGCAGCAAGGTAGTGGACGTTGGATCACTCTTCTTCCGATATACTCTCGATGCAGCAACAGACTACCTGCTTGGTAAGGGCACAGACAGTCTAGATAACCCGGCAACACGGTTTGCCGAAGCGTTCAGATATGTGCAACAGCGCCAAGCGGAGTATTTCCGTTTCGGGTGAGTGATACTCGATCCTGTGCGACGCAAGCACATGCTGTCATTGGAGCCTCGCAGAAGCTAATCTAATATTCAATCATAAAATAGAGTCTTTAGCTCCGCATTGTCACGCACGGAATTCCGCAAGAACCTCAAGATAATGGACGAGTTCATCCAGCCATACATCCAAACCGTCCTTGCCCACTCAGCGGACGAACTCAACGAGAAGCTCTCGAAGCATCAAACCTTCCTCGACGCACTAGCTAGTTTTACGCGCGACCCTCGTGTCCTCCGTGACCAACTCGTCGCCGTCCTCCTCGCAGGCCGCGACACAACAGCCGCCACGCTATCCTTCTGCCTCTTCGAGCTCTCGCGCAACCCAGAAGTTGTTGCTAAGCTACGCAACGAGATCAGCGACAGACTCGGCGTCGGTGTTAAGGCTCAGAAACCCAGCTACATCGATCTCAAGGAGATGAAGTACCTTAATGCAGTGCTGCACGAAACAATGCGTTTATACCCAGTGGTGCCATTCAACGTGCGCTACTCTCTGCACGATACGACACTTCCACGTGGCGGTGGTCCGGACGGACTATCACCTGTGGGTGTGCGCGCAAACTCGCGGGTTGTCTACTCGACGATGTTGATGCAGCGGGATCCTGATCTGTATGATGGCCCGGGATCAAAGAACTACTTCCATCCTGGGAAGTGGATTCCTGAGCGGTGGGTTTCCGGCTGGCAGCCCAGGCCGTGGCATTTCATTCCGTTTAATGGTGGACCGCGGATTTGTATTGGGCAGCAATTCGCCATCATTGAGATGGGGTACACTGTTATTCGGATTTTGCAGGCTTATGAGCGCATTATTGCGCTGCCTGTTGGCGGGAAAGATAAAGTTGAAGATCCGGTGCTTCGGTTTGAAGTTACCCTCAGTCCTGGCTCCGAGTTGAATTGCGTTTTCCTCAAGGAGGGTGAACAGGCTGCGCACAGTGCGGCTAAGGCGAGCGTTGCTTGAGTGGTTGATTCTTGGGATTACAGTATGATATCTTTGAGACACGAATTTATGCCTTACTTTTAGCTTTTGCAATCAGGTGGGATTTATTGCATTTGTAGTGGTTGATAGCAAGATCCGAGGGGAATAGTATCCTCCATAAATACTCCCTTTAAGTCCTGTATGGGGATCCACTTCTGATTGCAGGCTCTAACATAACTATACAGAGGCGTGTGTCCAGGAACAGGTTGTTACGAATCCCCAAAGACAGCTACCTATTACCAGTACCTGTGACAGCGACACCATTATGTTGGGTTTCCAACTCAACTAAAGCCCCCTAAGCATCACCGACACTGCCGAGAGCGAGACTGCCAAAAAGGCAGATATCACGCTGATCTCTTAAACACCCATGGACGTCCCTTGAGAAATCGCAAACAGGTTCGGCACCGGGCCGCTCCGTTTCCCCCAGCCGTCACCCCCTTTGAAATCCCGCGGGCATTGAATACTATCGAGGAATATCGTTCAATCTGAGGCTTTGGTAACAGTGGATGCATCTACAATATTTAAGGGGGTAAATATTTGGTAGACCAGTCAATCCAATAATAATACAATTGGTAGCAATTTGACTGTCACTTCCGTAGCTTCCTGAGTCTCTGCAAAATCTCCACTTTGCGCAGCTCCAAGAACAAATCCTCTTCATCTGCATCATCCAGATCGCCCGACACACTCCCCAATGCCGTATGTACACGTAGAGGTGGAACTTCAATCTCCTTGACCGAAATATGAGTGCTCCCTTTAACAGCCCTGGGGTATGTAGAACTCTTGGCCACATCTGAGATCAAATAACTATGCAAGACCTGCGTTGCCTTGGACACAGGAAGATCATAGTCCTTCCCCGGTACATATGTCTCGTTGTTCGGACGATCAGTGTCTTCCTTCTCGGCGCTCTGAGCTCCCACCCAGCCTCTACTCATCTGCACGGCCTTTTCCCATTGTCCGAATTTCTCGGCGCTCTCTTGTCGCGGGACCTGGGGCGCGAAGACCGCACCACCAGAGCGATTGATATCCCGTAGCTCGGCAAAGTTGTGCCAAAGTCCAACAGCAAGGCCGGCTGCGATTGCTGCACCGAGAGCTGTAGTCTCGCGCATCTTGGGGCGGTAAACAGGGATGGATATCAGATCTGCTTGAGTCTAGATTTGAGATTGGATTAATACTTGTTTGTTCACACTCTCATCGATGTATAAGTAAATAATTTCTTACCTGCATTGCCAAATCCGAGTTACTCATACCCCCATCTACAGCCAGCTCGGAGAGTGTATGGCCACTGTCTTTCTCCATCGCATCTAGGATTGCTTTAGTCTGAAAGCAAGTTGCCTCTAGGGTAGCGCGTGCGATATGGCCCTTTTGGGTGTACTGTGTGATTCCAACTGTATATACTGTCAGATAAAATCTAAGAGTCAAGTAATAAGAAACTCACAGATTGTCCCTTTTGCATCATCGATCCAATAAGGCGCAAAAAGTCCACTGAAAGCGGGGGTGACAAACACACATCCGCCATTATCTTCCACCGAGTGGGCAAGGTCATTGACCCCCTTGGACTCCTGGAAGAAATCCAAGTTATTCTGCAAGAATTTGATCCCAGATCCAGCAACAGCAATGCTCCCCTCGAGTGCATAGACAGGCTTCCCACCAAAGTGGTAAGCCACCGTAGCCAGCAATCCATGTGTCGAGAACACTGGCTTGTCGCCAACATTGTACAAAAGAAAGCATCCAGTGCCATAAGTGTTCTTAGCCATTCCAGGCGAGAACCCTTTCTGCCCAACCAATGCTGCAGACTGATCCCCCAGACATCCCATAATCGGAACCCGTGCCAAAGCACCGGAAGCAATAACCCCGTACGCCGTCGCATCAGACGAGGGCACAATCCTAGGCAAATGAACTTTACCCCTGATTCCGAAAAAGTCCAGGAGCGCTTCATCATACTGCAATGTCTCCAAGTTCACAAACATGGTCCGTGAAGCGTTTGTTGGATCCGAGACAAAGACGTTGGCAGCCACTCCACCATTCAAACGGTATACCAGCCAAGCATCGACGGTACCAAACGCCAGTGTGCCGCGGTCAAATGCATCCTTCACTCTTGGGACATGCACCAACATTCAGAGCAGCTTTGTAGCCGACGAGTAGGTTGACAGCGGCAGACCGCAGAGTGTCTGGAGCTGCGCTGCCCCTGGTTTCTGTTTCAGTTCTGCGACGATCGCCTGAGACCGTGTATCTGTCCATACAATAGCATTGTACAGGGGCTCGCCGGTCTCGTGGTCCCAGACTATGGTTGTTTCGCGCTGGTTGGTTATTCCGATGCTTTGGATGCTGCTCCGAGTGTGGCCTTGGGCTTCGAACTTCTCGACGGCTTCTTCGATGCAGGTCTCTACTGAGGTTACAATCTCGAGGGGGTCATGTTCGTGCCAACTGGGAGTGGTTAGTTTTGCACCCAAGTTGGGCTTTTAGTCTTGTTATTAGATTGGACTGGAACTTACCCCGGGTTCGGGTAGATTTGGCTGAACTCGACTTGATGCGATGCTACTGGCTCGCCTTCGCGGTTGAAGATTAGAAATCTGGTGCTTGTTGTGCCTTGATCGATTGATCCCACAAAGGTATTTGAGGGCTGCATGGTTTTGAGGTGTTATGGAGGAGTTTACAAGGGAGAAAAGCAAACACGTCGTCTATTTGCGCATGACACGAGACGTCAAAACTTGCGATACACCTAAGCACGGAAAACCCGAGATACAGCAGGGGACCCCAAACACATAAATAAAACCTTCCGCACATAATAGCCTCACGGTCACACAGCGGGGTGCTAATTTGAAGAATGAGGGGGAGACATCGAGAGAAGGGATTGGTGGGATTACTCCTGGTCAGACGTGGGATGAGAAGGTGAGAACGGGCTGTGCGACAACGTGTATTGGCTCTTTGTGTAGACTCGTTCTTGGAACAGTTCTTGGGACTGAATTGTGGAATTATCCAAGTGTCAGTGCACTTTGGACTCATTTGGGAAAAGATATCCTCGGAAAATGGCTCTCTCATCCCGACTTTCCCTCAAACCCTGTCAGCATGACCTTCCTGCATATTGTGGGGAGAGATCAGCAGATGATTGACGACTCGGTTAATTTGACGAACTGTCAGATCCAAATCGGTGGGGAATTGCGCATTGACTCGGTCTTATTCCATTGTCATATATGCAGCACCAGCTGGCCAACCAGACATCTGCCGATAAACGGCCCAAATTACAACTTCTAGATTGGTCGGGGTTGAAATTTTATCTGCAAGCCTATATTGGCCTTTTTTTGCATCATGAACGCTGCGATGTTAACCGCCGGAGGACAAGACATCACTTCTATCACACCCGCAGAGTCAAATCCAGACAACCCCGGTCTCGGTGATGCTACCTTCAAGTATATGGTCATACGGACAACGGTCAATTGTGTCACTACCGACGAGAACCGAAGAGTGACAAAATACTACCCTTAGCATCATCATGGGGGAAGACCAATCTCTTCCGGCTACTCTCGCTTCCCTTTGGAGAAGCTTGCCGCCTCAAGGTGGCACGGTTTGGACTTTCTGGAAAATTACAATTGGGCCTGCGTGAGGCCTGGCACCCGACAAGTTGACTATGAGTAACAGAAGACATACAAGCTTATTTCTACAGTCATGACAGTCATGGGAAATACGATAAGCGGGAACTATACACAACATTGCGGTGTCCAAGAAGTACCCAAAGGAGAGGAAACAACCCAACCGGGATCGGACAGTGACTTCCGGCTGCCCAGGCCAAACGGCCGTTCCTACAAACGACCCCTAAATTAAACTATGAGCAGAGATGCGCTGTCATAAAAACTCTGCTCTGTGTGGAGGAACGAAAAACGCGGTGACAAAAAGGACAATGGCCGGTCAAGCCACTTCAACAGAAGGGATATGTGCACTTGATGATTCCGAGTCTATCCGGATTTGACTTTAGCTGATATCTTCCCTGCAAACTTGCACGCTCTCTGGAGCTCTGGAGCTTGAAATCAGGAGGACAAGACACACGGACACACACTCTCTTCCAGGACAAGACCCTGCATCAGCCAATCGAGCCACCCTCTTGTACGAAGGACAGCACAGATTGAGTGCAAAGGGTTGGTTACACGGCCGTCCCTGCTTCTGCGCCGTTGATATACCGGAGGGACTACCATATCATTTTCGTGTGGTTGGCGAGATTCCCCCCGGTTCGCTGTACTATATCAACTCGAAGCCCCAACCCTGGGCCCCAGAGCTTGGGCTGTCCCTTCGATGGCTACCTGGAAGGAGCTTGAGCTTTATCCAATGTCAAAAGTTCATCGTGAAACTCTATCCTCCAGCAGTCATGACAGTGGCTGTGGCTCGCTGTGTCTGACTAATAAGAATGAAACGGCTATCGATCATATAAACCCGGAAGTCGAAAGTCCTTATACTCGCCCTCTCCTGTGGTTCAAAGTGAGAGAGTACTGCCGTGATGCATTCTCGGAGTTCTTTGGGACGATGATCCTGATTTTATTTGGGGATGGGGTCGTTGCTCAGGTGCTACTCAGTCATGGCCAGAAGGGTGACTACCAATCTATCTCTTGGGGATGGGGGTAAGGCTCTTCTTCTCTTTATATCATCAATCAATACTCTCTTCTAACCAACCCCATTTACCAGACTCGGCGTCATGCTCGGAGTATACGCCAGCGGAGCATCAGGAGGCCATATCAATCCCGCGGTGACATTTGCGAGCTGCGTGCTCCGCGGGTTCCCCTGGCGCAAATTCCCCGTATACGCACTAGCCCAAATCCTCGGTGCAATGTGCGGTTCTGCTATTGTTTACGGCAACTATAAGTCCGCCATCAACGTCTACGAGGGCGGGCCAAATATCCGCACAGTCCCCGGCTACTCGACAACAGCAACAGGCGGCATCTTCTGCACCTACCCAGCAGAATTCATGACAAAGACGGGGCAATTCTTCTCTGAGTTTCTTGCCAGCGCGGTCTTGATGTTCATGATATTCGCTCTGAAAGACGACGGCAATCTAGGCGCCGGGCCGCTGATGCCTCTGGCGCTATTCTTCGTTATCTTTGGCATTGGCGCGTGCTTTGGATGGGAGACTGGATATGCTACCAACCTGGCACGGGACTTTGGGCCTCGACTAACATCCTACATGATTGGATATGGGCATGAAGTATGGGCTGCGGGGGACTATTACTTCTGGGTACGTTTTATCTGCACACTACATGCCTCGGACCTTGTGAACTTCCTTGGCTTACAATCATTTTCTTAGGTTCCTATGGTTGCACCTATTTTAGGTTGCACCTTCGGTGGATGGATCTACGATCTATTCTTATATACTGGGATGGATAGTCCGATCAATACACCCTGGATGGGACTCAAGGGGCTGTTTGGACCCTTTAACCAAAGGCGAGTCGTGCTGCAAAGTCCAGTTTGACACAATCCTGTCCTTATGCATAAAGTCCCAAATGTAGGCTTGGAGTGATGAGCACTGCACTGGACTTGTTCTATTTTATCTTATTCATGATCTACTTATGACAATCTCGTGTGTAAAAAGGGGTGGAAATCAGCTACGATTGCTATGATTTATATTTTGCACTATTTAGCCAGTTTCTGCAGCATTCCTTTAGCATCTACTTTCAAGTTTTTTTTAACATGATTCATGACCTTTGACGTTGTCTCCCCTGTTTAAACCATATGTTTCTGTCAGTGCAAGTCCATATCGGCTGTGCAGATAAGTCGTTGGGTCTCTAAGGAGAGCTATATCTCTGGTAATGGATACAAGACTGTATTATGTTTATTTATTTACCCGAAATACGTCCAATGCGGTATCATATCTCTCCATCTGGGCTGCATGATTCCAGAAGAGAGCACAGCATCTGCAGCTAGCTTGCTTTTCAACTAGCACATGACGTGGTGGTGTTTGCTATGGTCATATTGAGCTTTAAAGAAGGCCTATTCTGAAAGAGAGTACGCAATAAGTTGGATTTAGCAAAGTTAAATTTCATATATTGTATGTAGCTTTGCTAGTAACAAAAGACCTATAGAGCGTCGAAGCTGTACCGTAAGTAAATAGGACCTTGCTCGGTACATGCTCCAGGATTCCTCGCCATTTTTCCTCTCTATCTCTCTCTCTCTGTCTAACAATTTATCGCTCCTATGCCACTGTACCCACCTTCCTCTAGGCTTATATCAGGTAGGTAGGCCTAGTAACCATTTGGGTACTCTCTAAAAAAAGGCTGGTTTGGCCACTGAATAGGGAATTTGAAAGCATGGGGGTGGGAATGGATAGGTAGGAACTTTATTCAAGAAAGCCTGAACTTGAGCTCTCCAGGGCCAGAGGCAGTGCAAAGTAATGATTGACACTGAAGCTAACAACTCAATAGGTGACATTCGGTCGGATTAATCCAAACCCCGGTCTACCGAATTTAGTCCACATGTCCCATAAAAATCAGAAACTGGAGATGTTTTGCTGGAAACCTTGGAGATTGGCGTAGGGGTGACCCTAGGCTCCGTTCTGTTTTCCAACACTTAACCCCACCCTCTGTTCCAGCATCCCAAGCATTGCCTAGTCTACAGAGCCTTGTAGGATTCACAATGGACATAGAAAACGCCCCCGATCACTCTCTGGGGTCGGATCTACAAACACAGGCCAAGGACGGCCCTCCGCCCAAAGAAATGCCACTGCTGGAGCGCTTGTTGCAAAGGATCGGGTTCTTTGTTCCTAAATACATTGCTATGTACAAGCCCCTTATAACTCTACTTTACATTACAGACCACTCACGTCATACTACCTAGGTACATTATCGGTCTTTACTTGTGTCCGTTTCTGTTGGACTACCTCATCTGTCGTCAATACTGTGATATAGAGGATTGCCGTTTTTACCGCAATACCGCATCACGTTGTATAGAGATTGTTTTGTTTCTTTACCATCTACGCCTTCGGTACCTAACTTGGTCTCGGGACAAGCGAGAAGACGGGCGAGGAAGTGTCCCACCATGGTATTTCTTCCTATTTATTATCCTTACTGGCAGAACATTATTCTTCACTCCTATCTCATAATCGATTAAGGAATTGTCTGGGCCTATATTTGTTCCATTCCTGTGAATTTGGACTCACTTACTCCGTAGTCTCAATTTTAATGCAGCACGTGTCCTGAGGGGATCTAACGTATGAGCCTAGGTTGGTTTTCATAGAGTAGCAAAAGAAGCAACCAAAAATGAAATTATTCTGGCTAGCTAGTCAAGTATCAGGACCGAGCAAGGTAGAACAAACAAGATAAGAACGCATCCATGGAAAATGGCCCCAGGTCTCAGTCTGCTCTCCACTAATAAGGCACAGTTGCCTCCCGGGCGGCGGCCCCCGAGTATGTGGTGGATACAAATGGGTTCCAGTTTGAATTTTCGGAGTTAACACCTGAAAATCCATTCTGTGTACGGAGTACTATCCTATTAATCAAAAACAAAATTTCATGGGTCAGAATACAATACCTATTGCATAAAAGTTAAAGCTGTTCATGTAGAAGGAATGTCAGTGGAGAAACTGACATCGAACACGATATAAAAGCGAGAAAATAAGATATGTACAATGAGTGTATTATGGTTCTTTGCTTACAACATACTCTTTAAAAGTTCAGAGATGTTCGATCTATATTGTAGATTGGATATTTGTTGTCATTCTTATGACTGGCTAGATCTAAGTGTATCTCCGCAAACGGCATCCCGACTCCGCCTAGCTCGCTGCCAAGTATGTGTGGCTGCAACATAAGTTAATTCCTCGATTCTTATTTCAGTATAAAGTCTTGAAAGGACAAGGTGTACTAGAGAAAGGGGTAAGATATCATGTTCAACAAGATATACTACGTAGTTACATCTACCTACGTGTCGTCTATGTACAAACCACCTATAGATGTCGTTTGTCTTATCTATTACAATGTACAATCAGTATCATTATATAATAGACAATATAATAAATCACATGTTCTAGATTGAGAAAAGAATATCAAATATCAAATATCCAACATACATACCAAAATGGTTATACTAAGGGGGGCGCAAAAGAGAGTCGCCACCAAAGAAAACTCTTCCCGGCAAAATTGGCCCACACCGGGTGGTATTGGCCAAACGAAAAAAAAAAAGAGAGAGAAATTGATCCTGGTCGGAGAAGGAAAAAAAAAGCAAGATAGAATAATAGAATAGAATAATAGATAATAAAGATAAACCCCATGTATTTCCCCTCAAATTCCTCTTTTCTTTTACATAACATACTATACATTTTCCCCTCAAGGTGTTGCCGACGTAGTGTCGTGTTGCTCCACAGAGGAAAAAGCCTGTCTTCGGACCCGTTGGTTTAATAGAGTGGATACTGGTTACAGTCTTCTCAGATCATTTCTTTCTCCTCTTTATCCCATCGTGAAGCTCCCCAATTTGTCTTGCCCTCCCAAGCAAACATGGCGCCCGACAAGTCAGAGGGAAAGATGAGCGCGGAAATGCCTGTGCAAGTCCAAGCACAGAGCACAGACTATGATATCGACTACGAGAAGCATGGCGCTCAGCGTGAGGCGAACCCGCTGCCGGATCTCAAGCGGAAGCTGAAGAGCAGACATCTGCAGATGATTGCCATTGGTGAGTGGGATGATATTGTCCATGAGAATCAGAGTATCCGGACTAACAGTCTTCGAAGGCGGCACGATAGGTACCGGTTTATTCATTGGTAGCGGCACCGCTATTGCTCACGGAGGGCCGGTGGGCGCTCTTATCGCTTATATCTTCGTCGGAACAATTGTGTACTCGGTCATGACCGCTCTCGGAGAAATCGCAACATATATCCCGATTCCTGGTGCATTCACCTCATACGCTGCTCGCCTGATTGACCCCAGTCTGGGCTTTGCGATGGGTTGGATCTATTGGTTCTCATGGGCATCAACATTTGCGCTAGAGTTGACCGCAACCGGTTTGATCATCCAGTTCTGGGATAGTAGCATTCCGATCTCTATCTTCATTGCTGTCTTCTGGGTCGTGATTATCATTTTCAACATGATGCCCGTGGCCTTTTATGGTGAAATCGAGTTCTGGTTCGCGAGTATCAAGGTTATTACCGTGGTCGGCTTTATGATCTTCTCGATCTGCATGAACGCCGGCGTCGGTAAAGAAGGATATATCGGTTTCCGGTACTGGGTACACCCCGGCCCGTTCGTCCCTTACTTGATTGAAGGCAACGATTCGTTGGCCAAGTTTGTTGGATTCTGGTCCACGCTTATTCAGGCCGGATTTTCCTACCAGGGAACCGAACTGGTTGGTATTGCGGCCGGTGAAACCGAGAACCCTCGCAAGACCGTCCCATCTGCAATTCGCAAAACCTTTTTCCGTATCGTCTTCTTCTTCATCCTCACAATCTTCTTCCTCGGGATTGTTGTTCCTTCCTCCGACGACGGTCTGTTGGCTAGCGAGGGAGGTGGTGCTTCTGCATCAAACGCCAACGCCTCACCGTTCGTCATTGCGGCCAACCGTGCCGGCGTCACGGCTCTCCCCGGTATCATCAACGCCGTTCTTCTGACCGTGGTGCTTTCGGCAGCCAACTCCAACGTCTACAGCGGGAGCCGTATCCTGGTGGGTCTGGCCCAGGAAGGTTTCGCCCCTCATTGGTTCAAGATTACCAGCAAGCGTGGTGTCCCTTACTACAGCGTACTTTTCACCGCGGCCTTCGGTCTGCTCGGATTCTTGAACGTCTCCGATGCGGGCAGCACGGTGTTCACTTGGTTGCTTCAGATCTCAGGTGTGGCTGGTTTCATCACCTGGTGTTCGCTGAACGCCTGTCACCTTGCCTTCCAGCGCGCGCTCAAGGCTCGCAACATCTCTCGGGATATCCTGCCCTACAAGGCTCTCTGGCAACCCTGGTTCTCGTGGTATGGTCTGTTTTTCAACTGTCTGATCATCATCACCCAGGGCTTCACTGCCTTCATCCCGAACTTCCAAGTCAAGGAGTTCTTCATCAACTACCTGAGCTTGATTTTGTTCGTGGTGTTATATGCGGGACACAAGATCGTCTACCGCCCCGCCTTTGTCAAGCCCATTGAGGCCGACCTTGATACCGGCCGTACTACTGCCGATAACGAGACATGGGAAACTATTGAGCCAACTACATGGTATGGCAAGGCATGGAAGTGGATTTGCGGATAATTAGAGACTGTAATTAGAGACCGTCGATCTCACTGTATATATTTTATTTTCTATTGCATATTTTATGGGCGTTATCTCTTTTTTTACGCATATACATATTTACTCAAACAATATATCTTATTCCATCTCAATGCATTCTACTCCGTACTCCGTACAGTATCCACAATTATTTTAAAGATAGATTCCCAACAATCTCGGTCCATGTGAAAATTAGTGCATGTGGTCCCCGGGCCCAGCGAATGACGCGGAATATGTAAGCAAACCCCACTAGCGCAGGTACTTGAGATAATATGGGAAGTACCACTCTGGGACAAGTACCCCTCCCAAACAGCCGAGGTTCCCTTTGTCGGCTCATGTCTTTTGTTGTCCGAAAAGAGTCTATCGCGCCGGTTTTCATGCTACTCCAGTTTTCTCCCCCACACTTTTGCCCCCTTTAATATCCGGATTACTCGGGCCTTTCTTTTTTTTCACTCTTTTCCTTCTTCACATAGATTTTGATTTTGGTTCGTACACCTATTGTTTATTGTTATTCCCTCGCTGACCGCGATACCGACAGACATGTTCTTCTCACAACCTCCCCATTTGGCTAAGGCCGAGGAGCTCAAGCGAGCACCCCCCAAGGGTGTAGCTTACTCTGTCGCCATTCCCGGCACTGAACAGCCCGGCCGCAGTCGGGTATACCGAGCATGGAATGCGCAGAAGGAACTTTTGACGACATTGGACCCTCAGGTACAGAGGCCCGCGCGCGAATGCGACAAATATCTTAATACTGACCGATATTAGATCACCACGGCCCATGATATGTTTGAGTCCACCGCCAACCGCCAGCCCAAGAGCCACTGCCTCGGTTGGCGTCCGTATAACTCCACGACGAAGTCCTTTGATCAATACCAGTGGATCGATTATGAGACTGTGCAGAAGAGACGCGCTGCGTTCGGTGCCGGTCTAGTAGAGCTGCACCACAAGCACGAGTGTCATCGCTCCGGCCAGTATGGTATCGGTCTCTGGTCCCAGAACCGGCCAGAATGGCAGATCACTGGTGAGTTAGGTCTCGAGGGTGAAGAATTCAAGATCAAAATGCTAAATCGAGCCTTTGTACAGATCTGGCTTGCATTTCCCAATCTCTTTACTCCGTTTCAATCTACGATGTCCTGTCCCCGGACGCTACCGAATATATTATCAACCACGCCGAGCTAAGCTGTGTTGTCACCTCTCTACCGCATATCCCGACTCTGCTCAAGCTCAAGCCTTCTCTCCCAAACCTAAAGATTATCGTCAGTTTGGACCCGTTGGATGGAGGTGAGCAGGACGGTCACTCTAAGCGTGCCCTTATTGAGTCCATGGCCGCCGGCCTGGGCTTGGCGATCTACACTATCGATCAGGTTGAGGAGCTGGGCTTGGCCTCGAAGCGCGGATATAATCCTCCTTCCGCTTCGGATATTGTCACTATCAACTACACCTCCGGCACGACCGGTCCCCCCAAGGGTGTCGTTCTGACACACGGCAATGCCGTGGCCGCCACGTCTTGCGGTCTGATCACTATCGGTCAAGGCCGAGGTGATACGGCAGCCTCTTATCTGCCCCTGGCCCATATTTATGCCCGTCTTGCAGAACACTGCGCTTTCTGGGGTGGTGCACGGATTGGTTATTTCCACGGAAACATCGTGGAGTTGGTCGACGATTTGAAGTTGCTGAAGCCCACTGGTTTCATGTCTGTTCCCCGTCTTTACAGTCGATTTGGTAGCGCCATTCGTTCCGCAACAGTGGAGCAGACTGGCTTCAAGGGCGCTCTTTCGCGACACATCATTGCGGCTAAAACCGCGAACATGAAGAACCCCGATCCCTCCAAGGCGACAGTCAGACATGCTGTGTACGATCGCATCTGGGCTAAGAAGGTGACTGCCGCTCTTGGTCTGGAGCGAACCAGATATATGGTGTCTGGCTCCGCGCCCTTGGACCCCACCCTGCACGACTTCCTGCGTGTCGCCACCGGCATGGACGTCCTTCAGGGTTACGGCTTGACCGAGTCCTACGCCTCAGCCACCGCCCAGCCGACCTATGATCTGACCTCCGGCAATTGCGGTAGCCTTGCACCCTCCACCGAGGCATGCTTAGCCTCTCTGCCAGACATGGAGTACTCCGTGGACGACAAGCCGTTCCCCCGTGGTGAGCTTTTGCTGCGCGGCAACAACATGTTCCGCGAGTACTACAAGAACGAGGATGAGACCCGCAGTGCCATCACCGAGGACGGCTGGTTCCGTACTGGCGATGTGTGCACAATCGACGCAAAGGGCCGCTTCATCATCATCGACCGCCGCAAGAACGTGCTCAAGCTCGCCCAGGGCGAGTACATCTCCCCCGAGCGTCTGGAGGGTGTCGTCCTTGCCGAGCTCGGCTACGTCGCCCAGGCTTATATCCACGGCGATAGCATGCAGACCTTCCTGGTTGGCATCTTCGGTGTTGCACCTGACCTCTTCGCTCCGTTTGCCAGCAAAGTTCTGGACAAGACCATTGCCCCTACGGACTTGGAAGCGGTCAAGGAATCCCTGGGCGATGACAGAATCCGCCGTGCTGTCCTCCGTGATCTCGAGCGCGTGGCTAAGAAGCATAAGTTTGCTGGATATGAGAGAATCCGCAACGTCTCTCTCAAGGTGGAGCCGTTCACCGTTGAGAACAACTTGCTGACCCCGACGTAAGTTTTTATTTCCGCCTCCGTACTCCCAGCATTGCTAACATTGTTTTTTCCCTTCCACAGTCTCAAGCTCAAGCGTCCCCCTGCTGTCAAGCTATACCGTTCCCTTTTGGATCAGCTCTACGAGCAGGCCGTCGAGGAGCAGTCTGCTCCCAGGGCTAAGCTGTAGTGGCTCCAGCCCTTCTTCTTGTTTATTCTTGTTTTCCATCGTCGCACTCTGGCATTTGGCAATTCTTCGCGGGCTCGGTTCAGGAACTGTACATAGAACCAGTCTGTACATTGTAGTATATTGAACATTCTGATTGATTTCTGGTGTGCTACTTACTGCCCTTGCTAGTTCATCGCTTGTGGGATGTGCTCTCTCTGTTGTAAGCTCGTTAATTTGGCCTGATGGTCTAGTCTTTTGTTCTAGTTTTCTTCCTCGTCTGTTCCTTGCGGGACTAGACTATTAGCTATCCCATATTTCATACGCTACTGATTTGCTTTCCTCTTCTTTTCTTGCCGTATACTGTCATTCTTTTATAATAAATTTCTTATGGTCTTCTGCATCCAACTTCTACCTTGCATTTCTTAGCATGAATTACACCAGACTATATACATGTCCAACAAAAAGAAACTACCACGGTCCTTCAACTTCCAATCCCGTTATTATTGTGATAAGGGAGACCGAGCAGCAAAAAAACAAAAAGATATGATAAGAGTGGGATTTGAACCCACGCCCCTTTCGAGACACGGAGACAGTTGTATACCATCGGGATCAGGTGGACCTGAACCGTGCGCCTTAGACCAACTCGGCCATCTTACCAATTGGATGAAAGACGGTCGAGAATATGGAATTATGAAGGGAAACTCTCCAATTAGGGCTTTCGGTGCAGCAGCTCATGCTACTATTTCTACTACAGCTTCACATGGAAATTCCTCGGCAGTATAAGTCAGTACTGACATTCCATGTTTTTGCTTTATTGTCCTTAAATTTTGTCTCCATTATTTGATAGTTGGTGGGTTGTATTTAATACATATATGTCGAAGGACTGTTAGTGGACCAATATATATATTCGAACTCAGGGGTATGGTATTATTTGATAACACTCCACGGTCATAATGTATCGCCTCGTTTTAGAAAATAATAATTTGCCCTACCCACAATACATGGACAGTAGCATACTTTGTAATTCCAATCCATCAATCCTTCCTCTCAAGGTAAGGCAGACACGCCTCATAAACCTCCCCGTAGCCAGGGTATTTGATCATTCTCTGACACACCCCCTCATCAATCACTCTAACAGACTGAAGGGACCCGGCAATGAAGAAATCAGTGTAGCTTGGCCGGGCACCAAGCACAAACGGTCCATCCGCCTTGTTCGTCCGCATCAGCTCGCCAATAGCGCGCATAGCGTCGCTAACACCCTCCCAAACGCGCTCCTCCTTGTCCCCGTCAAGCAGATCTTCAAGACGATGTCCAAGGGCGGCTTCGCGCGTGCGCCGGAAATACTCCTGCGAGCGCGGCGACAAGATATTGATTTCGCGCGGCATCACTGACGAGTAGATGGCCTTGCCGAGCACACCGCGTGCCTTGGTCTCGATCTCGCGACCAAGGTCTGAGGTTAGTGGCACGGGTGGGTCTGGGTAGGTGGACTCTAAGAATTGCGCGATCGGGAGTGAGTCCATAATGTATGTGTTGGTTGGCACATGTTGGATTGCAGGGACGGTGTATTTGGATGCTTCCCCCGGAACCAGGCCACTGGGTGACTCAGAGTTAGCTGGGAACTTCTTCATTTGCGATCCAAGGTTGAGGTTATGTGTTGAGACATGCAAATGAAGCAAATGGGATTGGATCGAAAGAATGAATAGTAAAAGAAGGTAAATGTAACATACAGGTTCCTGAGCGTGGGTTCAATGTCCGGAAACTCGAGGAAGATGGTCTTGTAAGGAATGTTCTTGTAGTTGAGCATGAGGCGAATGCGCCAGACAACGGGAGAGAAGCTGACGTGCTTAGTGCAGGCCAAATCGTACAAAACGATATTGGGTTCGGGTTGGGTGGCCATTTCTTCTTGTTGTATTTTGATTAAAAACAAAGGCGAAAAGCGATGTAAGGTGAATGATCCAGCACCGGGCGTGATACCCAGAAACCGAGGGAAAAGTGATGAGAAGGCTGATGTTGGAATGCTGATAGAGGTAATGTCGGGCCCGGAGCAGCACGGCTTTATACGAACAAGCACCACCCTGCAGATGCAAATGCTATATATAGAATAACAGACCGTCCATAGAGGGCTGCTGCTACCTGAGCTGACTAAATACTAGGTTAGTGCTTAGTTAGGTGTACTTCGCTAAACCTCCAATGATAGATTACATGAGCCAGCCTATTATATCTCGAACGCTAAACATCGATACCCAGTCCCGACAATGTTCTGTATATTGATAGCCTAAGAACTGTATCCAAGAAGCATAAAGCATACAACATGAAATGGTTTCTCTTCATAATTCCATATTCTCGACCATCTTTCATCCAATTGGTAAGATGGCCGAGTTGGTCTAAGGCGCACGGTTCAGGTCCACCTGATCCCGATGGTATACAACTGTCTCCGTGTCTCGAAAGGGGCGTGGGTTCAAATCCCACTCTTATCATGTCTTTTTTGCTTTTTTTCGAGGCCAAATATGGCCTGGAACTAGATTGGAACTAGATTTATGGCTCCATTTTTGCTTCAGTTTATTGGCCAGCCAGGCCAGTCACATAGGAATGGGCGAACTAGTTAAGATGTAACCCTATCCGAGTAGATTTGCGTATGTATATCAACAACTAAAACACATGTGATAGTTATACAGTGGGCAGAAGAAACAAGCAGGAATAAATCTAAAAATGTCAAATGAAATCAGTGAAAGTCTACATAGTACATATGTACTCCGTAGTGTTAGAGAGAATATAGGAATTGTGAAAAATTCATTATGGCTACTATGTATGCAACATAGAATAAAGAAAGATCTGCAGAACGCAAAACAACGCACAACTTTAAAATTTCCAATCGCCACTTCCACACCAAAAATAACCCACTTGAGCCAACAAAAGCTTTATATCGAGATGAATATGAACAAAAACAAAAAGAACATGATAAGAGTGGGATTCGAACCCACGCCTCTTGCGAGACCAGGAAACTATTGCTAGTTGTGGAGTCAAGGTATACCTTAACCTGGCGCCTTAGACCAACTCGGCCATCTTACCAGTGAAGATGAAGTGTCGATAAGAATATGGCTTGATAAATGGAAACCAATTCCAGCTACTAACAATGTCACGGAAGAGTTGGAACGTGCAGTGCATGAATCGAAGTGCAAGTTTCAAACATTTTAATCTTTGAACATTGAACACTTCAATTGCGTTAGATAAGTGGAGCGGGATAGAAATTTCTATGTACACTATGGCTGTAAACGAAGCCATCTGCTGCCTAGAATGACTTTAATTATGTCGCAGTTCCTATCAAAAGGCAGATCCAAAGATAGCTCAAAGTCATCATAATCTAGGTGCATCGGACAAGACTGTTTATGGCCAACACACCTGATTTTTCGCACTCCCCTTCTTGTTACCTAATATGTAGTATATCTTCCAACATGCCTTGTTCAAGTATCGAGTTCTGTAGACCTTTTGTTTGCCGAATACATTGGCGAAAGACCATTGATATAGTCGCGCGAAGAAGATGGACTAGTTTAGTAATTGGATCTCCTATGTTGAAGTTAGTTGAGTAAATAAGGTCTTTATCATTGGGATATTATACCCGAAGGGGTTCGGCACCTTCGCAGTATGAATTTAGTGTTGGTGAAGTTTGGTCCTGAAAATTGACTTCAAAGCTCTTGTAGAGCCCCAGGGTTAAGCGCATGGAATCCAGCCTTGTAATATTGGCTCGGAATGTAGCTATTGCTTAATCGAAGATGCTTAACAAGAATCATGCGAATCTACGGAGACCTTTAAGGTTGGCCATGTTGATCTACATGTCGTCAATACAAACATTTACGCCAAGAGAAATTCGGACTATCGGAAGCTATATTTGGCTTTCCAAGAGCCGCCTACTAGTGGATAATGTGTACTTGGGACTTTGTATTTGCCGATGTTGTTTATGTACATGCAGAGGATGTGACAGCATTGACCAGTTGATTGACAGGGCTTGGAAGTTGAGATGGGGATAATTTGGATGAAAAGCAAGTGGAATGAACGGTGATCAAATTTAATTAGAACATCTGAACTGAAGCTTCCGTCTTGACGGGATATTCCATTTGTATTTGTATGAATGAACTGATCCAACCTTGGAATGGATGGATGATCACCGTACTGTCTTCCACAACAAGGGCTCCACAGAATATGGGAATATCACTCCTCTCAAATAACATGTAGTATTTCATATAAGTCCAATTAAATATATCAATTAAGAGGTCATTCATATTATAGTATGATGATTCAAATTCTATCTCGTATAGAGTGCATCTCATATTCCTCCTCCACCTTCCACTCCTGCACTTGGTGAATAATCAGACGTTGAGAGTACCGGCTATCCTGCGACTGCCAGGAAGTAGTCAGATTAATCTCGTCCCCCTCGTCTCGGTTCATTGAGTACACGTGGGATTGGTTGGCCGATGCGCTCTTCCCAGTAGGTGTGAAATATGAATTTTGGCCGTTGCCATTTGTAATGCCCTGCCCCCATCCAGTGTTGAATGAAATAAAAAATGGCTTCAGACATGGTACGGTGGATACCATGATGCTGCAATGAAGGAGAATGGCGGTCACGATCATTGCATCCGATTGATGCAGAGGTGCATCGGGAAGGAAAAGCAAGCGGTTAAGATATGTTTGGCGGAGTATAATTAAAATAACAACACTAGATATCGCGGGACAATTATTAGCCATTGCAGTTCTTCTTCTTGAATACCTTCGTCTTTGCGATATCAGATATCAGACACTCACGGAGCTCTTGTCCCAAAAGCAAAAATTACCCCCCATTTTTGCTTCCACCGCATCTGAACCCCCCAAACCAGTAATATACACAGTCCAAAGGTAAGGATATCCGTAATCACATCAAATGCAGTGATCACTTTCCAGGCAATACCCTGCTCTCAATTGTCAGTTGGGTCGCTCAATGTGAGTAAGTATAACGCACAATATTAGTACAATGCTGGGCCATGGAAAATTGGTATTGTGGGAAGCAACCAAAGGCAACAGCGAGAATCGAACCAGTCATCCACGCTGCTACTATTCCCAGAAGGATCTTGGAGCAGAGCAAGTAGCCCTTTTGCCGGCCCAGTTGTTTGAGAAGCAAACATATGGATATCTTGGCCGCGCCGTGCCCAGCCAGGAATAAGAGGTTCGCTGCATAGACGTCCTGAATCAACATGCGTCAGTTCATTCTTCCTTCTTTTGAGTGGAACCGGAGGCGGAATTTGGGGGTTTGCGGGTGAGGGAAGGCGACCTTTCCAGCGCGTATTAAGTTAGACACCGAGCTTTCGTCCTCTGATCGGCCCAGGCCATGGGAGATGGCGTCCATGATTGTTCCGACATGAGCAATGGCTATTACCTAGCAAGTCAAGCCCGGTCAATATTAGAGATAGGTAGATAGAATTTAGTAGTTGTGGGGTTAGGGGTAAAATGAGGAAAGGTTAGGGAGGGGAATAATAGCAAATAGAACTTACACTCCCGGTAAACACTACCACATCGTCAATCTTGACTGGTCCGTTGATCGCCAGACGCATGTACAGTCGAATCAGATTGACTATTATCATCCACGTCATAAAAAGTGTTTCCACAATGACAATCAAGCCACTTCGATTCGTCGCGGAGACTGTATAGTGAGAGCTGGTTTCCATGAGGGTGTCCAGACAGTTGAGATGCAATGGAATCTGGAAAGCAGAGATTTCACGATGGACTATGGTTATAACTTTGGGGGAATACCGGGGCCATGTTTGCCGCATATGAATGAATCGAAGGATCAAATGAACGACAGGGATCTTGGTAGGCTGGACATATTGCACAGACAACTATGTGCCGTATCAAGTTTATGTCCGATGTGCGTACGTGGACCCTATAGATAATTATGTAGTAGTATGTTGTTTTTAAACAGCTGGTCACAAATAATTAATCAATTTTGGAATTACCCGATTATAGGAACCTCTACGGGGTATAAGTCTCTCTTTCTCAGATCAACCGCAATGATCAAATAGAAAGGGTCGGTATTAAGTAATTTTTGTTCTATTAGTGCGGTCAGTGTTTAAAGGAAATAATAATGGCTTCATAGGTTGATCTAAATTCAGGGAAAACCAGTAAATATCTAGATTACCTAGGTATGGGAATTATGTCTCACCACGAGTATGTTATATTATGTGTCTTGGACCGCGTAGGAGTGAAAATTAGTATGAGCTTGCCGATCCTATATATGAAAATCTTTACGCACAGTAACAAAATACAAGATCTGCATGGACAATGCCGTATGTGAGACCGAATCTCCAGGGTTGTTGGCTCAGGCCATCGTTCGCATATGCGTGAAGTACGGAGTATGGAGTACGTATAGAGCTAACCCCAGAGGAGTTATAGATCGACATGACAATTCACCCAATCAGAATATCCCAATATATTGAGTACATGACTGGGATTATGACCCCGAATGGGGCCAGAATGCGGCGGGACAGCTAAAGACAGACATAAGGACCGTAATTGTGCTTAAAACCCTCAACTCAAGCCCGAAGGAAGGGATTTTTCTCCTTAGACTGGGTTAATCACGCAAAAAAAAGGCATACTAGTATATGGAGTACCTCGTATATATATAAAAAGAAGCACCCAGCCCCTGGGGTTGGGGTGGAGGATGTACTATGGCGTGTTTATCTCCCACGACCGGCGCGCTTTTAGTGGTCCCCTAATGTATCGTACTTTGGCCGCTGCCAACCACAAGCTTTGCTTGCTGATCAGGGATATATAAAATATCATTACTATCATGTTTTATTTTATTCTATTTTTTTTCCCACCACAGTATCTGTCCCTGTGCCTACGCTGTAATTTCAACCGGAAGCACCGTTACATTCTCGCCCCATTTTCAATATCATTGACTTAATATTCTGAATTTCCTTATCTACTTCCTGGGTTCTCTTTTCTTTTCTTTCGCTTTCCTGGTTTCCCCCTCAGACCTTGTTAATTTTCCCGCGGAGCGTTGGAATCGAAGTGATCATTATTCACCATGGGACGCGAAGACGGAATCATGTTGAACGTTCAACACTCTACGCCGGAGACGTCTTCCCTGGACACCCCTTCCCAAAAGGCAGGCACGGCGCAGGACAAGCAAGACATGTGGCGTGCCGGTCGAGATCAGGAACTAAACGTACGCAAGTCTACTCAACCTTTTTGAGTCTTCCCTTCCAAATCACCAGGCCCGTAAAAAAAGGAAAGAAAGCAAAAAATGACACCTGCTGCAGAGAAACTTCCGGTTTCTTTCCGTTCTTGGATTTACGGCGGTGCTTATGTGCACATGGGAAGCAGTTCTCTTGTAAGTCTTTCCAAGTAAACTGATCGATATCTTCACTAGGATAATCTACCTCGTTATATTATATTGGGATCGTCTGTTGACCTATTGCCTTAGTGGTTCATCTAATGGGTTGACTAATGGTGGCAAAGGAGGGATGATCTATACTTACCTGGGAGGCCTAGCAGGGTTCAGCTTTGTGATCCTCTCAATGGCTGAGATGGCTTCCATGTATGCATAGTTCAGATGTCTTGATGATGAGATGGCTAACTCTTATTTTCAATTCCTTTCAGGGCCCCATTGTCCGGTGGTCAGTATCATTGGGTGTCGGAGTTCGCACCCCCGAGTGCTCAGGCTCTGTTGAGTTACATTACTGGATGGATTTGTGTGTTGGGTTGGCACACCGGTATCGCAGGATGCTGCTATACAGTCGCTAACATGATGGTTGGCGTGATTGCGATAAACTACCCTGACACGTATACCAATAAGCCATGGCACGTCACGCTGCTCGTCATTGCGGTGTTTTTGGTAGCCTTGATGTTTAACACATTCCTGGCCCAGAAGCTTCCCTTGATAGAAGGTATCATTTTGATTGTGCACTGTTTTGGTTTCTTTGGAATTTTGATCCCACTTTGGGTACTGTCCCCTAGGGTTCCTGCTTCCGAGGTATTTGGTTCTATAGAGAATCGGGGTGGCTGGGATAGCAATGGGCTTGCCTGTATGGTAGGGCTGGTTGGACCCATCTATGCATTGATCGGTATGTCCAGACGTCCATGGATTCTATGTTGGTCGTTGCTAACGATATATCCGGAAAAGGCCCTGACTCGGCGGTTCATATGGGTATGTATCCCGTTATTCCTCGATCCATGTAGGGGAAAGGACTAACACCGGAATACAGCGGAGGAAATTCGAGATGCATCCCGGGTGCTTCCTATGGGCATGGTCTGGACACTAATCCTCAACGGGCTCACCGGCTTGGTTATGATAATCACATTTGCGTTCTGTGTGGGCGACATTGATAAAGTGCTTGAGTCTGAAACAGGCTTCCCCTTCATCCAGGTCTTCCTCAATGCCACGGGATCAGTCCGTGCCACGACAGGCATGACAGTTCTGATTATGATCATGCAATTCTGCGCGGCAATCAGTAACGTCGCAACAACCTCCCGTCAGATCTACTCTTTTGCCCGAGATAAGGGCCTTCCTTTTTCCCATTTTTTGGCACAGGTAAGTTCTTTGACACGTTGCCTATCCATGCTTCTGACTAAACTGGGGATAATAGGTTAACCCAACCTTCACCGTTCCACTGAATGCCCTTTGCGTCAGTTTTGTCATTGTCTCTCTCCTCTCCCTAATCAATATTGGGTCTTCCGTGGCCTTCAATGCCATCATGTCCCTCGGCACGGCTGCCCTTCTATCCTCTTATATCATTTCCATCACCTGTGTTCGTCTTCGACGATGGCGCAATCAGCCCCTACCACCGGCACGTTGGAGCATGGGCAAGTTTACCCCCATCTGTGACACCATTTCCATCATGGTTTTGCTGGTCATATTGATCTTTAGCTTCTTCCCCCTGGCGAAGAATGTGGACCCAACTAGCATGAATTGGAGTGTGGTAATATTTGGGAGTGTTGTTATGGTTTCACTCGGTTATTATGCTATTTATGCACGGAAGGTGTACAAGGGTCCAGTGACACGGGTGAAAATGATGTAGCAATGATCGATAGAGGCATCACCTGGTTAGTTTGCAAGGGTTGAAAAAGTCATTTGGATTATTAGTTTCATTTAGAACAAGTGCATAGACTTTTATTGGGAGATTTCATATGATTTCATACGATTTTTGTAGTTGTCTGAAGTGCCTGATACGAGACAACCACAAAGCGGTGTGTATCTCACCGCCCCATATATAGTGCAGAATTGTCATCAAAAAGCCCGATCGAGCCCGCTGGGGACAACATGATTGACGGATCGGCCCATTCACCTTGGCCTACCTCGGTATGGATCAACCCATGTATCCACTTCAAAATCTAGCAATTCCTTGTTTTCTGCGACCGTCTGCTACTCTTTTCTATTAAGGCTGTCCTGTCCGGTGAAAATTATCACCAGAACGAATTTACTACATACGTCTCATGTCATCGTCAGAGCCAGCCCAAGTCGGACCACCCAAGTTCAAGCTAACACAAGAGAGGGAACTATACAAGTATGTCTATAAACAAGGTTCTACTATCCCCGACTTGAATACACACTAAAACTATACTCTGATAAAAAAGATATCTTAAACCCAATGAAGTTTTCCAACCTGGCCCAAGTGTCCCCGCAACACTTGAGGATGTACAGAATCAACACACTGCCTATATTTCCCGACCGTCGCCAGATACCGCTTTGACGGCCTTCGCCCAGCTAGGAGTTCTAAGGTTGAAGGCTCAACGTGCCTTAATTTCGCTCTTTGGCCGGGACCAACAATATGTCCTCGCAGAGGCCACTCAAACACTCAGTCTTCAAGATCATACAGTGGAGAATGATAGAGATGCCTTATGGTTGGGTTGCTGCGTTGTTCCTAAGGAGGATGGGATATGTCAACAAGTGGCTTTCCTACCTAAACTAAAGCCACAAGAAGATAAAAATGTGGCCAAGGGGGACATATACATAGTACCTGATCTACGCGAAGATGATCGGTTCAACCACCTGAAAATGGTCACCGGCTCTCCCAAAGCAAGGTTCTATGCAGGCGCCCCTATCATCAGTCCCAAAGGGATCACCATCGGATCCTACTGCATTATCGATGATGAGCCACGATCCGGATTGGATCCCCCGTTGATAAAGTTCCTGCAAAATATGGCATCGACCGTCATGACCCACTTGGACATGGCCCGATGCAAAGCAGAACATCATCGTGCAGAGAGAATGATTGTGGGGTTCGGAAGTTTTGTTGAAGGTAAGGCGACGCTCCGCAAGGAGTGGGTGCAGGACACTGGACTACGCCTAAATGAACAGCAACATGACGAAGGCCACCTAAATATGCTACAGCAAAATGCACAAATCAAATCCGGTCTTCTCACAACCATCCACACCCGCCCGGTATCCCCGCCGCTGGATTCGCGATTGTCACGAAACAATTCCGAGCAATTTATTTTCCCCGATTTGTCCAATGTACCATCGCCGAACGTCTCCCCAGGATCATTCTCCTCGCCGTCAACGACCTACTCTGGCAAGGAATCGGACGCCAGTATCGATCAGATATCAAGTCTCGACAAAGCCGAAACGCAAACTAGTTTCTCTGTCCGAAGTACGGCATCGACCGAAAATCTGCAAGACGACATGCTGTCTATCGGAGTTCGACAAGTCTTTTCACGAGCAGCTAACATCATCCGGGAGTCGATAGAAGTAGAAGGAGTCGCGTTCTTCGACGCGAGCATCGGGTCTTATGGTGGTCTGGTCAATGATACGAAGCGAAAGGGGCCGGATTCAGATAGCGGTACTTTTGAAAGCTCCATGGGCAGTAGTGACGATAGCACCGGATCGGATTGCCAGAAAGGCTCTACCCCATCAGCCGGGATGGACAGCATCCCAGAGAACACGACCTTATGTGAGATCCTAGGGTTCTCGACGTCGAATACATCCAGTATCAACGATGAATCAAAAGGAAGACTTGCCCTCAGGGAAGTATTGTTGAAGACGCTTCTGCGGCGTTACCCGCAGGGGAAGATTTTCAATTTTAGCGAAGAGGGATCGATGTCCTCTGACGAAAGCAGTGATGGACCTTGGAACAGCTCGTTGGACAGTGAGGGTTCAAGCCCGGTCAACAGTGACCTCATTGGTAAAAGAGCAAGAGGAAGCCGGAAAAAGACGCGCAGTGCCACGATCAAAGAAGATGGAAACGTCCTCATTCGACTCTTCCCGGGAGCTCGCAGCATCGCTCTTTTGCCAATATGGGATTCCCATCGAGCTCGATGGTTCTCAGGTGCTCTGGTATGGACAAACACACCTCGACGTGTCTTCACCTCCGAGACCGAGCTCACGTATCTTTCGGCATTTGGAAATAGCATCATGGCGGAGGTGCATCGTCTGGATGTCGAGATGTCGGAGAAAGCGAAAACAAATCTGGTCAGCAGCATCTCGCACGAGTTACGAAGCCCTCTCCATGGCGTTCTTGGCACATCAGAAATACTTCGGGACACGACGATGAACGCACTTCAGCACGGACTAGTACACACTATCGAATCGTGTGGGCGGACATTGTTGGATACAATCAACCATTTGCTGGATTTTTCGAAGATAAACAACTTCCGGAAGGAAGGAGGCAACAAAGCTCCTCGCAAATTGAAAACCCCTCCAAGACGGCACAAAAACACAGACCCATCACCTCATAGTATGAAGCCTTCACGGCGGAAACGGAATAGTGGAATGATTAGTCTAAAGTCTGATATTCAGTTGGATGCTGTTCTGGAGGAGGTGATGGAAAGTGTCTTTGCAGGCTACAGTTTCTACCACAGCTCACAAAAATCAATGGCGATAGACCGTCCGAATCACATGGCACTCGACGTATTGGGGCCCGTCCAGCGAGCGAGTCGGGTCAGCATCATCTTGGATATCGACGAAGCTGCCGAATGGAGATTCTCCACCCAAATAGGCGCCTGGCGCCGAATCATGATGAACATTTTCGGCAACGCCCTAAAGTACACCACCACTGGCTTTATCTTGGTGAAGTTAACTGCATCACCTGTCGCCCCTGCCAAAGACGCTGTGCCCGGAGGACCTTCTGATTTTAAGGTGACCCTGACGGTCAAAGACACGGGTATCGGGATGAGCATGGAGTATCTGCAGAATAGTCTGTTCACTCCATTCACACAAGAAGACTCGCTTGCCCCTGGAAATGGACTTGGGTTCAGCATTGTGCACCATGCAGTTTTGTCCATGGGTGGCCATATCGAAGTCAGTTCACTCCGGGGTCGCGGTACTGATGTCTCGATTGAAGTCACCCTTACTCACATGCCTGCCCAAAATGCCAAATCCAGTCCATCCGAACCCGAGCCTCTCTTGCAAGTGAAACATTTTACACGTGGCGCGATGCTCGGCCTCCTGGAGCTAGGGTCACCTGATATCTCCGATCGCGATACAATTCTTGGTTCTTCTTTGGAGAAATTATGCAAGAACTGGTTCGAGATGGATGTCCATATCCTGAATCTAACGGACGGTTCTCCCCCACTATGCGACTTTTATGTTGTAGTGCAGACCGACGTCAATTCATTGAATACCTGGGAATCGTGGTTGTCAAAAACTCGGAATTATTCCTATGGCAATGTCGGGAATCGAAGAGTTCCAATCGTGGTGATCTCTCGGTCGCCAGAGGCAGCACATTCCATGTTTGTTGCAGCAAACCAATCGAATCACGAGGCTATTGTCGAATTTATCAGCCAGCCCTGTGGGCCGCGCAAGTTGGCCAAAGCGTTTAACATTTGCACAAAACGACAACAAGGCCAAGAACCTCCGGCAGGGGGTGACTCTAACATACATCAACCTCGGGAGAAGAAGGCGTTCCAGTTGACGAAGTCGCCTCCAGTTTCCAGGGAGGACATCGAAACACAACGTGCAGAAGATGAGATGGATTTCCACAAACACAAAGCAGGAAAAAAAGCGATAGATGATGAATATCGCAAGCTGGACAAAATAGAGGACTCGCAGCAACCTGGGGACACTCATCCTTCTCAGACTGAAAGCGATACCATTACTTTGCCAATTCGAGAGGGATTCCCCGAGACAGAGCAGCTGACACTGACGGTGTTGCTGGTCGAAGACAACGATATCAATCTGCAAATATTAGTTGCACATATGAAGAAAGAAGGATACAGATACACGATTGCCCGCAATGGTTTGGAGGCGTTGAACACTTTCAAAGCCCATCCTACAAAGTTCAGAATGGTCCTGATGGGTAAGTTCTCTGCTTCTTGTATATGAAGGGCTATTCTGACAAGCACAGATATCTCCATGCCCATAATGGACGGGTTTGAATCTACTCGGCTTATTCGCAAGGCTGAGCGGGAATATCAGAACACGCTCGATATTTCAGCAAAAGAATCATTTAGACCTGCGACTATCGTCGCTATGACTGGGCTTGCAAGTGCTAGTGCCCAACACGAAGCTTATGGGTCAGGGATGGACCTCTTTTTAACGAAACCGATCAGACGAAAAGAAATATTCACGGTATTGAATGAGAGAAGTCCGGGGGAGGCCAATAAACCCTCTCAATGATATGATATAGCACACCAATGGCGGTCATGTTTAATTTTTGGTGACAAGTATATATACGATTTTACTTGTTTTGTATTTATGTTTGTGCTTATATTTATTTCAATTATACCCTTTTATCAAGATCAAATATCAGGACTGATGACTGATTATTTCGGATTTGGGTTGCCTTGCTATCGACTCCTTGAGGAGCGGCCGACTCTGGGATTCCTAGGGCTCAGACCGCTTCTTACAATGTATAAAAGTATAACTCAACTACATACATATGTGTTATCAAAAGTTTGGCTATAGGGAGTACTATTTAGATTCCCCTTCATATACATAAAAAAGGGACATAGGACATAAAAAGAAAACACCTCTGAAAAGAATACCAAAAAGGAATATCAAAAAAGACATTACGAGGCCTTATACTCTCACAACTGGCGCTCTAGTTCGCTCGATTGTAGTCATAGCAGGGATACGCTCTCGGCTTTCCTTCCGAGATCAAATATGACATGGGCACCAATTAGCGGCGAACATCGTAGTATAGGAACACCGGAGCCAAGTCCAAGAGGCCAATAGCCGGACAACTCTTTGAGGCGGTTTTTAGACATCAAATCCACCTTCCGATGTAGAAGGTGTGGAGAATTTCGTAATTTCGTCGCGATATGTTAAGTGTTAATAAAAAAAAAAAAAGAAAAAAAAACACGCAGCTAGCTTGACTATCCTGAAGCTACGGTGACATCCAGAGTAAATGTGTCTTTGCGCATATTGCTTGGTTTTAGGTAGAAACATGTGAAAGCAAGGAAGTTACCAATCGGAAGCCCAGACAGGGGTCCGGAGATCCGTCGGAGCTTAGGGCGTGGTTTCAGTTTCGAGGAGCTTCGTTCAAATGCCTAGATCGACCGAAAGTAGATACTTGTTTTGACGCCTATATCCTTTCTTGGTCTGTCCATTAAATTCGTGTTGAGCTCAGGTTCCAAGCCTTGAGACTGGAGTCGGAGCATTTTGGGACCAGGTTGGGAGATGCCTTCTTTCTCCCATGTTACTATTCCCCGCCCTGATTTGATTTACGTTGCGAGTGTAGAACCTGGCCAATCAGTCGCCACTCGCGCTAGATAGGATATGGCTAGAGTATGTATTATACCATAACTAGCTATAATGGTTAATATTAGGCTTGATTGTCTGTTTTGACTTCGCGGATTGGTCAACCTTGAGCCCGAGCCTTATTTAGCTATTGCATCCCCTCCCCAGCTATCCGAGCCTCATAAATTAGTCAAATCTCTTGTATAACCTATAGGCCATGACTAGGAAGGCTACCCTCATAAAATATTAATCGTGGACCCTTGATTTACAGGTATTCACCGTCACTATTCAACTACCGGTATATTCAGGGGTATGTCCGATGTTACGTTTCTCTTGGGGTCTTATTCATCATGACGGGCCTATCTGGAATGCTATCCTTGGGACCATCCATGTACCACTAGCAAGGGTCCACGGGTGTGTACTATTCGGTCAAGAGTCGATAAATCTCCCGCTTCTTCCTCTTTCCTCTTCTTGTTCCTCACATTTCAAGTGTTATTACGCACTACTTGGGCACGTATGATGTTCTCACAGTTTCATGGCGCCATAGTCCTCATTTTATGATATTATGCGAGTCACAACTCAAATAGTGCTACTTCCTTGTTGCAGTAAAGCTCAGGAATAATGGATGCCCACCAGGATGCTCAGGCTGCCATTGAAGCCTTGCAGCGAAGAAGACTTCAAAACCGCAATGCCCAGAGAAACCGTCGTAAGTCATCAGGATTTCTACCTTTTAACTGCTCACATATATGATCTTGGCTTCGCTAATGATATTCATCTCAAGGCAAACGGCAAGCAGAGCTCCAGCAACAAGAGCCCAAAGAGTTAGGAAAACAAATGAAGGGAAGCCCACAGCCAGAGAATGATAGTCACTGTGCTCTTTCTGATGGTTATTACCACAAATGCCAGAATCGCAACTTGGATAATGCACAAGATGAAACGAGAAGACCCGAATTCGAGGAAAATATACCGGTTCCTGCCCGTTTTGAGTCCGAGATATCCCAATCTGAAGCTGTGGATTACGGGCGTTACGCTACCATTCAGCCCAAGAAGCCGGCAAAGGAAAAGGAGAGTCCTGAAGTCGCAAGTTCCAATCTGACATTAAATAGCATCAATATATTTGATGCCATGATGGAAGAAATGCCGACCTTTGTACTGGACCCAATGCCCGGAATTTGTTCTTTGTCTGCTCAGCCCAGAGCCTCCAACAATCTACAGGGACATCAAGAAGAGGTATCCGAAGAGACTCTCCAACATTCCAGGCAGTTTTAGCAGCAAAAGCTCACTGTGAATCAAAACTCCCTCCCGACGATAGCTTTATCGACCGAAAGAATCATTAGGACCAATACATCCACTACACGCTCGCCGACACCGCAATTGGGGACAGGGACACCCGGGAGCGTGCGAAGCATTTACATTGCTCAAAACCAAGGAAAAACAGCACTACACATCAGCGTCGGGCATGGCAATGTGGGAATCGTGCGTTTCCTGCTACTCTACGGTATCGACGTCAATAGGAGGGATGACTCGGGGCGGACTGCACTACACTACGCAGCGCGCGGTCCACACATCGAAATTGTTTCAGAGTTGCTCAACGCGGGTGCGGATCTAGAGGCTCGTGACAAAGAAGGTAGAACCCCGCTACATGCCGCGGCTGAGGCGGAGTGTGAGCCAGTGATACGGTTGCTAGTGCGAGAGGGCGCGGATCTAAACGCGACCATAGGTATCAGCCATAGTGGCAGTAGTGAGGAAAGAGATTATATGCCTGATTACCAGCAGACAATTACGGACAAATAGTGTTGAAAGGGTTCCAAAAGGTTAAATCTGCTCGGGGGTATCCGGGTGGATCGGTCCCGCGGACCCGAGTGGTTTCACAGAAAATGCGGCTCAAAATCCGCAGATCCAGGGGTCCACCAAACAGCTTCGCTATCAAAATTTCATCAATTTCATCAATTTCATCAATCAATAGTATCTATTGTAAACTAATAGAGAATTGGAAAATTGAGAACAGAGAGAGAGAGAGAGAGAGAGAGGAAGGAGAAGCCTTCATCGTGCAAGCAAACAAACATCAACAGCATTCCTAAATCTTGAGCTTCAGATCAGCCACCAGTTCCTTGTGAAGGCTTGCCTCCTCTTCCTGGTAAATGCCAAACTTGCTTCCAGCCATGCCGTCAACAAGTTCACGGATTTCGGCAACTAGCGCCTCAGCCTCAGATCGTCGCGAGGGACCCTGGCCCCACAATGCTCTGGCGATAGTCCTGCGAGCACTGAGGGCTTGCGGAGAGGCTTTCCCAAGCTTTGGATTAACATCCATCCACTCACAAACCGGCCGCACAACTTCCTCTGCCTCCCTATATTTCCCAACCTTGACAAGGTGATCGGCTAGCATATGGGGAGGGACAACGTTCGACGTATCCGGTCTTTTCTCCACTAGCATACGGATAGTATCCTCGGCCTGCGGAAGATCTAATTCATCCTCGAGTAGGAATATTCCATGCCACAACTGATTCCACTGCGCGTAATCGACCTCATAGAGTGACTGTGGCGAGGTGCCCGCTTCTTCCTTTGCCAGCTTGTTCCGGAGTAGTTGAAGGAGAAGCTGGAGCTTTTTTTGCTGGTCAGCGGTATCGTCGGGGTTTATTACCGCCGGATCGACGGACAGCTGGTTCAGTTCGTGATCTGAAAAGTTGCCTAGAAAATTCCGGGCAGTGGAGTAACTGAAACTATCCTAGAAAGGATTCACCGGTACAGGTGCCTCCCATGAGAATGACTTGGCTGCCTTGGCGATGGCGATCTTGCCGATTGAGTATCGGAAAGATGAAACGGCTGCCATTCTTGAGGTTGAGATGAAACGATAGTTAAGGGAAGAATTTATTCAAAGGGATTCGCTGAAGGTGAAGATGGAGATAACTGAATCCTCGAAATTGCGTTCTAGTCAATTATGTAGAGTTTTAAAGGGTGGTTGGAGGTGAGCGGCTTGAAACCTCTTATCAGACAAAGAGACGCATTTACCCTTACGCTGGTATCTCCTAAATTGCCCAATAGCAACGAGATAAAAACGTGACATTGTGTGCTGACTGCGCAGGTGGACCAATGAAAAAATCATCCAACATTGGTTAATGACGAGGACCTTGAGGCGTGGATACTACTATAAGTGTTGAAAGCTAAGCACTTAGATTACATGGCAGTTAACTAGTGTGCCCAGGTGCTGACCTAGGCTGACATAACATAATATCTCTCTCCAATAATATTTATGGCAAAGGAATCAACACTACTTGAACTTGATAATTCAGCTAGAACTACCTTACTATCAACTCGTACCCATCTTCTCACTCGAAAAAAATCTCATTTCCCTTCTTGGTAGAAACACTTCGCAGACCACCTGCGTGAGTAGCCCAATCCTCTCTAGATAGTTAGATACAGTACACCCTTATTTATTATCTCAAAGAAAGTCCAGGCTGCACGGAGTTTGTCCCTTCTTATTCTTCGGTAGAGTCGACGATGCCTTTACGCGTCCCCGTGCGCTAGTCGACACTATTTCCATGATCTTTAGGCTTACCCTGGGAGCTTCGCATGGGTTTACCTTAAAATAAGAAATTACAATGACTCGAGCGCCCTACTACGTTGAATCCTGGTTGCTCAGATCTCCACACTCGTCGATCACAACCAAAATGACAAGGGCCCCAGTCACCTATGTTATCACAGTCACACGTGATAGCATCTGGTGAGCTGCTATTTTTAGGTACCATTTTATCGAACCATGCGCCTATATCTCGTTAGAATCCATCCAGAAAGCCACAGAACATGGTTGTGGTACCTTGATCTTGGTATGTCGACGAAAATGTAGATGGTTTGAATCCATCTCGCAGAGGTGATAGACGTTTGATCCATTCACGAAACGAAAGGCCGTCCGTTTCAGCATTGAATTCAGCATACTCAGTCGGTTCGGTCAGGTCGTCAATATTTTTGATACTGATAGCATCGCTGCCACAAGAGACTTTCCCGATAGAATATCTCTGTAGCGATAGCTCTTCTCCGAAACTATCCCACAGGACCTTCCAGGGAATGTTTTCCACTCCCGCTCGCAGCGCTGCATATGTTGTAGATGGTGTATAGGGAGCGGATGATGGAGGCCCTACTGAGGTAATAAAGGCATTGAAATATAGATCCTGTGTAGGCTGGTGCAAAGCTTGAGAGAAACCAGGAGGTGAAGGTGGATCATAATAAGGTGAGGTTGGGGGAAATGATGCACTCGGGGAATAAGGAGAATAGGGAGATCCCGATGGATGAAAGTTCATTGAAAATGAAGACCCCAAATGTGGAGGTACACAATAGGAAGTTGGAGTTGAATCGACACATGGTGGGCCATCACCTTCATCAGGAACCAATGTCACCTCAAAGAGAGTGAGATGGTTCAAGGTGTCTTTGCTCTTCGTAAGCATCGACTTCAAAGAATGAGAGGTGATATGAATCTGATGAAGATGAAGTTCTCTAAGCCTATTGAGCTCGAGTCTTTGATAAAAGTCCCCAGCCCTGGAAGGTCGCAAGGTGTAGGCTGTGTTCTGATCATGCGAGAGCGTGAGTCTTTCTAGGTGGGGTGCAACAGTGGTAATAAGATTGAGCCAAGTCATATTCTCAACAGCTATGCAAAGGTGGAGATCCTCCAGGCTGTCCAGGACAGGAAGAAGTGAATTGTATTGCGCTCCCGTGAGTGCGATTCCTGGTCCAATATCGGCACAGTAATCCGCGTTACAGGTATGCAACTTCTTAATCTGTCTTCCAGATCCGCTAAGCGCTTGAAGAATTCTTGACAGAGCCAAAGAATTCACCTTGCTTACTCGACTAGCCGTGCCACGAAGCCAACTCAAACTCCCGTGAGTGAAACGGAAGTCAATTTGACTTATTAGGTGGCGCCAACCGAGAAATCGAACCTTTTGCTGCCGTGGGTCGAGCAAGAAGGTTGTCGTATAATGCGCAAGTCTGATTGTTTTGAGATTTGGGAATCTCTCTAGGCATTTGCGAAGTCTGTTAACAAAGGCTTCTTCCGATTCTAGGAGATTGCGACTGTCGGCGACCATCGCTTTATATGTGGTCCAGCGCGCCTTCAACTCTTCTCCCTCCGCTGGTCGACAACTTTTCGATGACACAGAAAGTTCACCCATATCATCGAGAGTCCGGTCATGGAAACCCTCAAATACAGTGGGTATCATCCACAACTCTTGAACTCGTTTCCGGATATCATCCGAACTGGCCAGATCTTCTAGTTCGCGAAGACTGTCGCTTGTCGCAATAAAACGAATGCTCTTGAAGTACCGATCGAAGAAGTGGTCGAACGATTTATTGTATAATATGCGACACGATAGTCTAAGCATTTCCTCTTCAGACCGCTGTAGATAGCTGCAGGTCATACATATCACTTCCGTAGGTAGAGAGGTAATCGACATTTTGTCCGCAATCCGTGGATATTTGCCACACAAATTGTGTAAGCTGGGTGAGACGGGAATATCCGAGAAGGCAGAGTCGAAACCTGTCAGATGAAAGGGCGAAGAGGGAAGAAAGCTGCTCCGGAGGAAAAACTCCCTAAATTGGGGCTAAAAGTCGATGTGGGGCTTTTGTTACCCCTATGATTACGCCCCTTAGTGCGACATATTGATATCTCCTGTGGATGATCAGGAAAGCCTACAAGCTTGTCGAAGTTGTAGACAGCACATCCCGGGCAGACCTTGGTGTAGCGTGAGTAGAGACAGGAACAGCGGGTATTCACCCGAAGGCGACTCGGGGTCATTCTGGCCTTGGTTTTTTTTTAATACCCCAAACACCTTTTACGGGTTAGTCGCCGTATCCTTTTCCTTTTTTTAGCATACTTTTTAACATCCTTAACCTCCTGCTTGGTAACCTGTTCTCCTCGGCGAGGCATTGCGGGTAAGACCTGTAGTGCCTGTATTAGCTGTTGGTATTCGTCTGCTATGTAAAAGCCGAGTAATTCGCTCCTCCTATAGGTAATGATGGGATTATCACTTGATGTTCACCTTGTTCTATTTTATGAAAACCTGGGTCGTGGTTGAGATCGATCAAGAGCACACCGAAGCAAATATCAATGGTTTTCCAATCGTGAATGTCCGTAGCTCAACCTTTAGACTAAGAAATGCCAGTGCTGGTATCACTGCTGATGCCGGTGAGTGTGCTTGTGGTAGATGAAGCCATGGTGATAGTTGCTCGATGGTGTGTTGACAGGGAAGAAGCGAAGAGGAGAAAAGAGAAGAAACGGAAAGAGTACCCAAGGGCAGCTTGTGTCAAAATTGAACTATAGTTCGCGTGGGGTCCAGGCTACTTGTGACCTCAGGCCCCATTCTCCTTCCAAGGCATCCCATACTCACCCCTATTCCTAACTCTCTCGCATTGGCCAATGAAGACTAAATACCTGGTTATATATAGAAAGACTACCTGCACGGTTCCCCTTTTCTCCCCTGACGTCTAGCTATAAAGCCGAGAAGCGGCAGAAAATATATACAAAAAAACATCCTGTATATAGAACATTAAAATTGACAGATAATAAGTAATGTACAATTTGAGAGACCCAACACTTATTTGGTATCAAACCCACTATCCTTCTCAAGCCAAGTGCGGAAATCTCTCAACTCAGGATGCACCTTTCTCAACTCTGGGATATTTGCTCCATAGCCTACATCATAGAACCACTGGAACATATATCCCAAATCCTTCATCATTGCCATCAGAGCCTTGGCAACAAAGCCAAATGTTGTTGGGATAGACTTTCCAGTCTTATTCTGGAAGATCTTGGCCATCTCACCGTAGGTGAGCTCATCGCCAGCCAGAGAGACACCTCTGTTTTGGTACTGGTTAGGGTACATGGAATACCACAAGGCAAAACCAGCCTATGAACTCGCGCTATACCAAGCGCTGAGCCGAGCCGACTTTCTCAGATCCCCTGGGGTATTAACTCTCCAAGCTGCTGTCCTCTATCTCCTTTGTGCCCGCGTGGGTGGAGATACAAGAGTTGTTTGGGCAGAGTCTGCCGTCGTCATACGCCTTGCACAGTCGCAGGGTATCCACCGCGATGGAAAGAAAATCGGCTTGTCACCATTTGACACCGAGATCCGTCGACGTCTCTGGTGGCATATTTGCATCCTGGACATTCTCTGCTCAGAGGATCAAGGTATCGATATGCAGATCAAACCAGGGACATTTGATACCCAGTTTCCAGTCAACGTTGACGGAGACGAGCTTGAACCGCTCATGCTCGAGCTTCCGCCTGAGAGATATGGGTTCACGGATATCGCCCTATGCATTACAACATCCTTTATGATCAAGGCAGTGCATTTATCACCACAGCTTCTGGATGCAGTCACCTCGTTAAAAGACCGGGAAGATCGGATTAAGTTCGTGGGGAAAACTCTCCACGAACAATATCTCAATCGTTTCAACCTGGGAATTTCAGTGCATTGGGTATTGGCCACAATCACTCGCCTTCACTTATCAAAATCATGGGTCACGTTGCATTCACAACTTTCATCCTCAGACTCGGGTGAACAGCAATCGCAATATATGGACTCGGTGTTTCTCACTGCCGTTGAGCTTGTCGAATTCGCATATTTTCTACAAACCAATGATGTTACCGCACAATGGAGCTGGCTCTGTAGGAGTTACAAACAAGCAAAAGGATACCATTTCTTACATCCTCGACGAGTTAAGCTATCGCCTACCTAGTCCTGAGACGGATCGTGCTTGGGAGGTGGTGACTAAGACAACTTCCCTGTGGAGGCAATGTCCTCTCGGCACTGCTGCGGAACCCGAAATGCCTTTGCTCGAGCTGATCCAGCGTGCTGATCTGCTACGAGAAGGGAAACTGGAAAGGGAGATGGGCGTTTCCGGGTCATACACAAACCCATCCACTATTGCATGGCTTCAAGGAATCTGGCCCTACCAAGACATTAAAGATATTAATGAACTATGAAGAATATTATTTGGAAGTCAACACAATTAGAAATTAAATTAAAACGTTTAAGGCGGAGGGTGAGAATGGGGTGAGCCGGGGTGAGAAACATACTCTATTGAGCGACCACTGCATTGACCCCTTTCAGCTGAGTGTTTTTAAATATCATCGGTCTAAAGCCTCCCCTTAAAACGGTCGATCTCTTGGCATCTGCATATAGCCTCTATAAACACGTCCAAATTGACTTTTTTTATAGGGGTGATATGTTTCCCTTAAGTTGTCTCGAGGTCTGCTTAGAGAGAAATGTGAGATATGTAGGGCACTCGCACAATTCTATAAAGTAGGTCACTAGAATATGAAAATTAGCCCTTCAAAGTCGATAGTCCGTCGGACTTAAAACACCACTCCTTATAGTAGGATCATTTATACTTAGTCCGCGATCACGATTTCATTAATTTACCCTTACTATCTATTCGGTATTTCAAGCTAAAGTTTGAATTTAAACAGTATTTCTAGTCGCTGCTCTGCATGCTATCTTCTACCAGGTGCTTACGGATACGCCCACCGAAGGCCCCAAATCATAAGTCCCTCAGACATACGAGACGACCATCTCGGTCATTTTGTCGAACACATTCACCTTGCTGATTCATTTCTACCTCGGCCTTTCTTTCACCCAATATCTATAGTATATACTCCGGCGCTAGCCCCTTACGACCTTAACCATCGAACACATCTTCACCCTGCGCTCGAACCCTTTATCATTATTCGATAAAACAGTTTTCCGAGGGGCACGGCCTCTTGTGATGGTCGCTATCATTTATTGGTCCGCCTCTATCGCGATGGGTTTCCCGCCAGGCGCAATTACTGTGGTGTCTAGTCTCCAGGAAATTCTTGTTCCGAACGCCGACGTTCCTACGTTCAATGCCTCGGATGTGAGTTGGCTTTAAAAGACTGGCGCTCTGTTCTGACCTTGAATAGTTTGGGGACATGAGCTATGACTATATCGGGGAGAAATCATTGTTTCAATTGTCTGGAGCCAATGTAGACACTGGGGAAGATTATCCGCGGTGGCAGCAAGTCCTCATTTTCGGTTACGATCTCAACCCTGCGCTTCATGGAATGATTCACCATACTCTTCTGGCAAAGCGTGTTGAGGATGCTTCATCAACATGCTCAGCCAATTGCTCCTATAGTCTCTATTTCACTGGCCCACATGTTCAATGTACCTGGGCTACCAATACTAGCACAGTACTATATCATGACTTGGCCAGTGAATGGAGGAACGACAAGCGTTTCCCCATCTTCAATTCATCTACTGAGCAATTTCCAATCGACTATGGCTCTCTCGATGATCCTAACATTGAGGACCCGCAGCTTCACAGTCACATTACAATATCTACATCCTCGCCCCAGAGCGTTGGATTCAGGCCGCTCGGCAAAGTAGATAATGTGAGAATGGGTCAATGGAAGATAGACATGATCAATCACTACTAGACCTGTATTCCATCACGGGCAGATTACACTGTCCACACGACCTACAAGGATAATATGAGGTCTCTCGAGGTCAATATCGATGAAACTTCAATTAAACCTCTAATGTCTGCCCCACCCGCAACCATCATTGGTGTTGAGGGGCGTGATCAACCGCACAATTTCTTTTCGTCGCCCTTAAATCCCGCCGTCGCACCTATCCTGAGAGATGCCAATCTCTACAGCATCATAACGCCTGTGATGAAAACTATTTCAGGCTCCTTTAACGCTACATGTGCGGCGTTATTTCATCCTAATAGTACTTACACTGACTCGGACGGCTTCGAATGTTACAATTTTACAACCACATTCCCACCGAACGGCACCGACCGCGACCCGTTCAACCATTCCCAGAATAGCACCAACGATTTCATGACCATTTTGCCAATCGTTCAGTATTTTTCTGACGCCCAGATATCGCCCTCATTTTCCAATATATCAGTCAATAATGGAGGCCTCTTCACAATAAACGAAACCAGTATAAACGCCATGCTCCAGACGTGGTTCTATCCATAATCAGCTACCAACCCAATAACTGGACAACGAGGGTAAATCAAACACGCAATGAGATCCGCAATATCTACACCTTTTCGCGCCCACTCAACCTATTTCTCCCATACGGCTTAACGCTCCTGGGCAGTCTGTGCGCCATGAGTTTTGGCTTTTACGCTTTAAGATCGAAGGGTGTCCCCGCCACGGATGGCGGATTTCTTCAACTTTTCATCACTGCCCAGAGAAGTGATACTGTCGATAGAATTGCGCGGGGTGGATGTTTGGGCGGGGAGGAGAATGTTTCCACGGCGCTGAAGAATCTAAAGATACAATTCGGCGAGCTAGTTAAGACGGCGGACGATTCAGAGATGGCAGTGTTTTTGACGGCAGGATTTGGGACTTAGCATGAAGTTCGTCCTCTGAAGAGGGAGCAAATTTATGGTAGCCTATGACAATACCATGTGTTCCTATACTATCGCCAGTGCACAATATTTACGGGCGACTAAGTATGCCACCGGTTCATAACTCTCTCATTGGATATTACCTCACCGCTTCATTCATCGCCGGGGGCATATATAAGACAATAATTGCGATCAGCCGCTTATATGGCCTTGTTATATTCATTTTAGATGTCTTTTGAGCTATGTTTTAAACGTCTTTTTAGATGTCTTTTTAGATATATACGAGGGCAGTGAAAAAGTATATTCTATATAAGAGACTTTCCTAGACTATTCTACATATAACCTTTGACTATATAATTAATCAACTTTATAATAGCACGAAGAACCATTAATCTTAAACCCTATAAAGATCAGATTATAGGATTATATCTCTTTTTAAACCCTTAAACCGGCGTGATCTTCAACTCCATAGTTAATTTGTTTCTAGATTAATGCCTGGCAATATGAACCAATGAGAGAGTTATGAACCGGTTGCATACTTAGTCGCCCGTACAATATCAAACCCAACCCAAATAAAAGAAAACTAAAAAAAACATACAACAGTGAGGATTCGCTGGTGGTCACCCACCCAACTACTAACTCACCGGCGTGTGGCTTAAGTACGGCTGAGCGGACGGGAAGCCCTGTTTTCCACACCCTATGGTCGTATGTGCTTGATTATGTGTCGGAAAGAATCATATCGTAATAGTGTGGAGGTGATTGGGTGAGTGGTGGGATAGTGAGAGCTGCTTTAGGGTCGACAGAGCGACTATAGTGTGTAAAAACGAGGCATATAACTGGTCCTTAAATTCCTTTTTCACAAAAGTGTAAGGACCAGTGGGTTGCTGCACAATCATGGGACGATACACAATTACGTCAAATGGTTTATTGTTTGCTGCTTGTAGCTTCGTTCAATGCTAATGGGAAAGATGTGAAGCAGAGTTGACTAAATTGAGGCTATTATGGATGTCCGCTGACGACTTGATCGCCAAATATAAGAAAGGGTTCAGCCGAGACACTCGCCGTATATCCTAGCCCTAGTCTACAAAATGTTGTAATTCTATGGCTACCAGCACGAAATGCTGCCCGCAGAATATACCTGGATTTCCCTCTGCCGTAGTTAGTGAGGCCTAGTCGCGAAATTCCGGAGTGTACTCATCTCCAACCCAAATGTATATAAATTACAAATTTTTAGTATGTACTCCGTGTCGGAGATAATCATAAACACCGATGCCAAGGGGAAATATGGATGCGGGGGGATTATCAATCAGGGCCCCCATGTTTCGTTATATATAAACCGGGTTTCCATTATTTTAGGTCATATAATTGCTCTTGTGTTTCCTTGGCCATTCTTACGCATCATGTCGGATATCAACAACATTCTTGTCTTAGGTGCAGGAGAGCTGGGCACACAGGTGTTGCTCTCACTGGCTAAACATCCCAACCTAAACAACAACACCATTACTGCCTTGTTGCGACCATCCAGTATTTCCTCAGACAACCGGGACAAGGCACGTCATATTTCCCCGTTATACGCGCAGAATATTTTGACTGTCCCTGGCGATCTCACGAATGATTCGCAAGAATCCCTTTCCCGAATCTTTCGCGACTATGATACAATCATCGGTTGTACAGGATTCGCTGCCGGAAGGGGTACCCAACGCAAACTAGTCCATGCAATACTGGCTGCCAAAGTTCCGCGTTACATTCCATGGCAGTTCGGAGTCGATTATGATATTATCGGACGAGGATCCGCACAAGACCTCTTTGATGAACAGCTAGAAGTGCGCGATCTATTGCGCTCGCAAACCAGCACTAAGTGGTTGATAATCTCTACCGGAATGTTTATCAGCTTCCTTTTTGAGTCATCATTTGGTGTGGTGAATTTGAAAGACAATGTTGTGTGCGCATTGGGTAGCTGGGATACAAAAGTCACCGTCACGGCCCCCGAGGATATCGGGGAAATCACTGCGGAAATTGTTCTTGGTGTCAAGCAAAAGGAAGCTTTCAGCAATAAGGCAATTTACGTTGCTGGTGACACTGTCAATTATGCAGACCTGGCTCTATTATTAGAGAAGACCACTGGAAACCCTGTTCAGAGAACTCTACGAACAGTCCAGGCTGCACAGGCCGATCTTGCAAATGAACCAGATAACGCAATTTACAAATACCAAATTGTCTTTGGAGAAGGCCGTGGTGTGTCTTGGGACTTGTCTACGACGTGGAATTATGAGAATGGAATACTTGGTTTATCCGTCAAGGAATACATCGAACGTTACTTAGGATAAACTTGCAGAATAGTTCATCGAGTGAATGATTCCATCAAAAAGAAGCTTGCTTTGGGGAAAATTACTGCATATTCAGTGATTGATCCAGTCGTTCCTGTCTCACTTTACAAGTTTCAACCTTACTTTCAAGGTGAAATGCTTCACTTTTATATACGAATGATAACGATACACTGGGGCTCGACTTTTCTTAGTATTATTAGTATTTTGATAATACTAATCCCGATCGACTACCTCCTTGATTGCGCGGGCTACATATGCCACGTTTTTCCCATTCAATCCGCTCAAGCTCATTCGACCATTCCCCAACATGTAGACATGATGGACCTCTTTCAGTCGATGGACCTGGGACTTCGACAAACCGGTATAACTGAACATTCCAATCTGGCGCCCGATATGATCCCAGTTTCCTTGCGCACCAATATTCTCCAGTTCTAACTTTAATGACATCCTCACACCCTGGATTCGCGACGCCATGGTTTTCACATCCTCTTCCCACTTCGAGCGAAGCTCCAGGTCTGTCAGGATAGTGTGCACACAACGCTCACCAAAAAGAGAAGGGCAGGATATCTCCGCTCGAATCAGTCGAACTAGGTGTGTATATGCACCCTGAGGTGAAACGGAAGGCGGAGTGACAAGATGTAATGCTCCGATTCGCTCGCCGTACAGTCCAAAATTCTTCGAGAAAGACTGGCAGACAATCATTCCTGCTGGAGTAGCTGATGTTGGTAAGGAGGCGTCTCCGAAAAGGGTCGAGTAGAAGTATCGGATAGCCCAGGCGTCAGCATCCAGATCGCCCGACGCAAAACCTTGATATGCACTATCGAAAACCACAAAGAGACGTTTTTTCGCAACAATCTCCGCGATTTTCTCCCATTGCGTATGTGTCGGGTCAATGCCTGTTGGATTATGGGCACAAGCGTGTAGGATCACAACGTCGTTTTCTTCTGCGGAGTTTTCTAGCTCGGCGATCATGCCGTCGAAGTCGAGTGACCGCGTTAAGGGGTCATAATAGGGGTAAAGTTTGCGTTTGATATCCGGTCCGGCAGTCTCCCAGATAAGGTGATGATTATCCCAAGTGGGGTCGGAAATAAATACATTCTTAGGGCGCAGATAGCGAGCACAGAATAGCGCAGCAAGGTGGTTCGCGCCTGTTCCGGCGACTGTTTGTACGCTGGTTATATTTTCGTTCTCGGCCAATTGAGGACTAAAAAGCAAGTTCCGAGCCTCTTTGGTGAATTGAGCGGCTCCTTGTATGGGAAGATATTCGTGGTTGAGGTGTTGCCTGTGCAGGAATTCCTCTGCCTGTAATAATACCGTGAGATGGCACCCAGCAAAACTTATTGGGCAATACCTACGTTTCGAACACTGGGCAAAATCCAAGGCTGGCATTCTTCATCGCGGTAAACCCCTTGGCCGAGATTGACCTTTTCTGAGAATGTATCAAGATTATAGGCCTCCGTCAACGCAAATGACTCGGCCAACGGAAGGATAGGTAGATCGCTGAGACTTGAATGTGTCATTTCAAAGAACAGAAAATTGATTTTTTGGATATCCCAGGACAAAAAAGAGTAGCACAGAAGAAATAATTTATCCCAACTTCTGCGGGGTCAAATGTTATCTGACATCTCGGCAAGATGGCTCCTGGGGCCGACTTTGTAGATCGGAAATACTCGGCATACGCCTTTTACTTATCATCCAAGACAGTGCTCCACAATCCGCTTGTACACCTGAACACTCTCAATAAGCTCCCCAATTTCGATACTCTCGTTATCTCCGTGAGCAACCAAGATAGACCCCGGTCCATACAGGTACTTCTTATGTTCTCCTTTCAACCGCGGAGCGTCAGTCCCAAATGCGACAGGCATCGTGCCCATGCCCGGTACATCGTGATCTAAATACAACTCCGGGTACATGAATTTTTTATCCAGGCGGACATTTTCATGCTCTGAAACGATCGCTTCCACTGATTGTTCAATCCCGGGTAAGTCGCTTGCAACTCGGATCGCACATAGTGCCGTGCATTCCGCCGCAAGGACATTGTATCCGACGCCGCCTGTGACTCGACCACAGTGAAAGGTGGATGGTCCAATTATTTCTGATGATGGATATGTTGCTCGCTCAAGCGCTGCCAGAACAGCGGTCATCACGGAGATTGCACTCCGTCCTCGCTGCGGATAGCCCGAGTGCGCTGGAACTCCTTCACTTGTGAGCTCAAAAACGAAGTGCCCTTTGTGTCCCACTGCGAGTTTTCCTTCAGTCGGCTCGCCAAATATCACAGCCTCCCATGACAGGTTCATTGAGTTGGCCGCAATCATTCCCGGTCCACCTTTTTCCTCTCCCACGACAAAAAGAAGTGATACATCGCTAGGCTGGACACGGTCTTCGGCACGTAGCTCTTCCAATGCAATAATTTGCGCGGCCAATGGGCCCTTATCGTCGCATGAGCCCCGTCCGTAAATTGTAGTTGGCGTCACTCTCATAGGGATGTGCGGAGGAACGGTGTCCATGTGAGATGTGAGACAAATCCGTGTTTTGCGCGATGAGCCTAGGTAGGCGTAGACATTGCAACGGCGACTATCCGGACTAATTGGGATACGTTCAACGGTATAGCCTAAGCTCTGGAGATGCTGTTCAAGAAACAAACCGATGTCGTGTTCCTCGTTGCTGATAGATGGGATTTGCATGAGCTGCCCGAGCAGAGTGACAACCGCAGAAGCCATAATGGAATTCGATATAGTTTATACGTGAAAGGTAGGATTAGCCAAGGCGGATATTATATGTGCATACATTAAACAATCGAAGTAGACTCTTGAGCACTTAGTGTTTTGATTAATCGGGCTGATCAACTTAAGCCGGCCCAGTAATCCGGCAGGCTCAGCCGTCAATCCAGTCAAATAAATACATTCGGAAATATAACGAACCTACGCTCAAGATAAATCAGGCCGGATACATTTCCCGAGTTCGGCGTTCTTACCGAGATATCGAGATTACCTTCGGATCAGCCACCGATATTTTGAGATAGGCTTATCAAGTGGGAATATTAATGAGTATTGAAGATTCATCACCTGTAATAGGTGGAAGAAGGACTGAAAAAGAATACCCTTCTTGATGTCAACAAACTCAGGCCGGACCAAACAAAAACTCATCTCCTAGCTCACACACCAGGTCTCTTAAAGAGTCATCCTGAGGGATCATTCCGTCGGGCCATACGAAGGCTTTATCTGCCAGAAAACTATCTATAAGAGGATTATCTAGGGGAACTCCGTCCACAAAGCCTAGGGCCGATCCGTCGGCATCGTGAACCAGTTGTTCCTGTGGCGCTGTGCTTCCATTGTGAGCCGCAGATACACGGCATCTTGCTTCGTTGGCTTCTCTCATCTTTCCAACACTGGCCCTGGTACGCTGTAGTCTCTCATAGTAGTCAAAGCTAGGAAGGTTGCCATCTTCCTTCATAGCTCGGAGTATAGTGAAAGCATATGAGACAGCATCTGACATGCCCACGTTTGGGTCCATGACTGCAGACATGACCAAGATGAGAGTGGAGGAGAAGAGATAGTGCGCATCGAAGTATCCAAATGATGCTAGAGATCCGTCAACAAACAGTTTTGATAGGATGGAATTCGATGCCCGTGCGGCCTGCACGCAGCTTTCTGCAAGGGCGAGGGTAGTAGGAGAAAAGACCCTGGGTGGGCCTTCGGCAGCTGTAGCGCTTAGTGAAAAGCGATTTTTGAAAAGATATAATAGAATCGGACGTGTTGTCGAAATCACACATTGATTATAATGAAGATGAAGACTGGAAATGTTTCGAGGCAAATGTTCTTGGCGTAGTTGTAGCATTGATGGGAGTTCATCATTCCATTTTCGCAGACTCAGAAGAATCCGATGCACCCTTTGCACAAAGGTTTCTGTAGTTCTTTGTGGGAGGCAATATATGTCATTAACTAAAATGAAGCTCATTAGTGATGCGGACGATGGTCTGAAGTGGAAAGGCACTTTTACGGATTTGCCCTGTGATTCTCGCCAGCTTAACGTTCGCAACTAGGTGGCTTGGATTGGTAAATTCCTCCAACTCGGCTGGAATAAGGCCTTCATTTGTTGGAAGCTCAACATCAATCACGGCATCGCTTATAAGCAAAGGATATCCAAGGTTGGAGCTGCATAGTCGGTCGAGCGTGTAAAGTGTCCACCAGACGCGCTTGCGGTGCTCACGATCCACCGGGCATAGCTTGGTATCTGTGGGCAGACTTCGATGAAGGCCCAATCCAAGGGCCATTCTCAGAGCAATACCGCTATAGGTGTACGCGGTTTTGACGCGCCCTAGAGCGTTTGAATAAAAGCACTATAAAATTGCCGTGAGCAAAGCCGCCAATTTTTAGAGCGCGGAGAACCTTGGAATGTATCGACTTACAAAAAGAATCATGACTTCTACCTGCTCCACTGAAGGGGTTTCATATAGATCTTGCAGTAGACCAACCGCACGCAGAAAGTAATCTGTTCCCGGTACGTGTTGATCAGCCATCCTTCGCTTTCGGTTCGAGTACATTTCACCCAGCGCTAGCAGTACAAAGAACTTGCACATCCATGCAGGGTTCCTGGGAATCTCTCCGGCACACGTTCGGTCCAGCGTATCGAAAAAGGTTTTCTTCAGAATTAAATGGTAGTCGGTACCTATGAATCGAATGGCAACCTCCACCAATAAGCGAGCTTGTATTCGGTCAGGCAACACCACCTCTGGGCGCATCAGACGATGAAGAATATCGTGTTGGAAATATGTCGGCGATGCCCACGATGAGAGATTGGCATCTTTGTCGACGCATTGGAGCAAGGTGTCCCCAAAAGCAACACAGGAAGCCTCACCAATAAAAATTGGCTGTGAGGATGACCTGGCGGCAACAAACCCAGTGGGTGATTCAAGGAGAGGATTAGAAACATCAATATCTGGGGACTGAATCGAGGGCTGAACTGGATCTTGAGTAAGAGAGCTTGTCTCATCTAGCTCAGATGAAGCCCTTGACTGCTGCTTTTGGGCTCTCAAAGCCTTGACTTCTCCCTCTAGCTTTTTGATGTATCTAGGATCTCGATTTCGTTAGCTTCCAGGCGTATTTGGAAGAGTTTGAATTTGGTAGCATACGTCTCGGACACCGATATCTTTCGGTCTCGTGTAGGAAACTCGCACTGGTCACGATTTTGCGACATGCAACATGACTGACAGGGCTGAGTCCCCGAGCATTTGATTTTCTGTGAGTGGCACCGTCGGCAACTATACCGAACCGTAACTTGTCAGCCTAGGAAGAGATAGGATTCGGGACATCTCACGCTACATAGATGCGCCTTTGCCGCTTGGCTGCGGGGCCGTGTCTAGATGCCATAAGAGTGGATGGCGTGACAAAATGGAAGAAATGGAGAAGGCGAAGACTGTAAACAAAAAACAGTGCGTTATCTGCGGGGAAGCGAGATAAGAGTGCGGAGTGTGGAGTGACCCACGCGGGCCTACGCGTTACTGTTATACGTCCACAGGTACGGAGTACATGTATGTATGTACACATGTAGTTGAGTTAACTAGTCTAAACCCCAGGGATAATCAAGCATCCAGGCAGGGGTTTACACCTATACCGCTGCGTAGAAACGCAATTTCAATTCTCCTCTAGGGAACCAGAATCCATTAAGACAACTAACTAATTACAGAGAGTATCGGAAGAACACATCATAGTCGCCTTTCTCCGGTCTTCTTTCCAGTACTTCACCTGCTTCCTCGGCCCGGCGAATTCTCTCTGCTCTCTTTCTGTTTACTATTGTCATTCCCGTCATCAACGAAGCCACCATCACTAATGCCACCACCGCAAGCCCCAGGCTGATCGAAAGTCCCTTTATATACCGCGGAGCTGATTCAGTGGTGAATATCTGCCCGACAGCTACACCCGCAGTGTTTCCAAAGCAGAGTGTCATACCGACCATCGTAGCCCGTTTGAAGTGGCGAGCTGTGTTGTCTTGAAGCCACATGAGCGACAAACCGGTTGTGGGATAAATGCCGAGAGCGACAACTAGAAGAGCTAAGTCCAAGAATGACAAATGGTGTGGAAGGAGATCTAAACTTACCAAAACACGCGAAGTATCGGACGCTCAGGTTCTCCACCGAAATGAGAATCGAGTAACCGATGATCAGACATAGCAGGGGCCCGGCTAGGAACGGACCTCTGATATTGGCCCGGTCTGAACAATATGCAATCATAAGGAACCACACCAGGCCAACCACGTAGATTGGGACTGTCATCAGATTGGCCTGTACGCCAGAGTATCCCAACCCAGAAATGATTTTAGGCAGGAAAGTCGTGAATCCATAAAGGGAGATGTCCACACTGAACTGGTAGATCCAAAACGCAAACCATTTAGGGTCGGTGAGAGCACTTAGAGACTCGGCCCAACTGAATTCTTCATCCTGCCCCCAATGAGGATCATTGTCATATCGGGCTTGAATCATGCTCTTTTCCTCGGCGCTTAAAAACCAGGCAGTGGTGGGATGTTTCGGGAACACGAAAAAGAAAAGTGGCACGAGCATCAAAGTCATGGCACCTTCAATGGCAAACAGCCAGCGCCAGCCTTCCCATCCGTTAGGTCCGTGGACCTGTGTGAGCCCGTAAGCGAGAAGTCCACCAAATGCACTCGAAAAGGCACTAAATGCAAAGATCAAAGCAGAGCGTTTTCCGCGTTCACTCTTCTTGTATACTAGGGCAATGTATACGTTGATGCAGGGGATTAATCCAGCTTCGAAAAGGCCGGTCAGTAGCCGACACGCATAAAGCCCTTGCCAGTTTTGAATGAAGGCTGAGAAGGTCAACACCTGAACATAGAACTTTGAAAGCCAAATCTACATACCCATTCCAAGAGTTGTAATCCCCCAGCAGAAAGCGCATGTTGATAACAATGGCTTAGGCCCGATGATCTTAAGAAGTACCGCAATCGGTCCCTCAAAGGGGACATAGGTCGCGTACCTGTTGGGAAAATATCATCAGGAATTATTCAAACATAACGAAATCAAAAGGGCAAAGGGCTTGTACAGTAAAGTGGTAGCGGTTCCAAACTGATTCCCAACTAGGCCCAAGTCCTCTGAGAACCCCGCGGTGTTCGCGTTTCCGATATTGCTTCGATCCAAATTGGCCATCATGTAAAAAAGGCCCAACATTCCGATAGCGAAAATCTATATTTGCATTAATAATGCAAGTACTTGAGCCTTGATGCACATATGTGCATGTGATGCCATCTTACATCAAATTTCCTCATCATCCTTCGTTCTTTGACTGGATCAATGTAGATCTCGGCTGAGCCGACGCCTATGCCGGGCTCGTAAATGTCGGCCGTGTGGGCCTCTTTGATTGATTTCATTCCCATTGCAGCGTGTTTAATGTTTGGCAGGGTGAAAAAGGGGGCCTTGTGTTTGCCCTGAAGGTAACAATGAAGTTGCGATGCGACAGGTTATGCTTTGATATATAACATCAGTTGTACGATAATAAGCCCCTGGAAGACGGACACTAGATTATAGGGCTCCTTGACCTCAAGGCCCAGAAGGTCCGAGATTATGCTTATCGAGACCATACGGGAGCTTTCGTACTTCCATTCAACTTTAATCCAACTGATCAACGTACAGCTCCTTATCTTGCTATGATCGGCTATATCTCAAGCGTGCCGGACCAATCGGCTTACAGCTTCAAGGTCCAACGGATTCCCCTAACAAATCGATCGTTTGATGTTCTAACCCAAGCAGAAAAGAAATAGCTAGATTGAGATGAGCTTCTCATTTTACTCTTATTTTGAGAGACTAGGAGGGGGAAACGCCTAAATGAATTGCCTTGAACAACATCGCGCAGTCGTCGGACTGTCTGCCATTACTTTGTTAGCTGCCTCGCTATGGACCATTTATCGCATTCAACCCGAGTCGGAGCTTCCAGACATTCCAGCCCGGATTGACAGTATTTTGAAAGATACACCACTGATTGATGGCCATAATGATTTGCCGTACCTCCTTCGGATCGAACTTCAGAATAAGATTAATAGCGACCGCTTCACATTCCAGCAAGGTGCGAACTCAAAAAGGGAACTTTTAAAACATCACACATTGCTGATTTACTGACGGAAGAATTCCGTACTTTTAGGACTTGCTAGTCACACTGATCTCAAGCGCCTGCGACAAGGCCGGGTCGGAGGGCAGTTTTGGTCTGTGTTCATGGAATGCCCCGACACAAAGCATATAGACGACCCATGTCACATCGTACGCGATACCCTTGAGCAAATCGATGTCGCTCGGCGGTTTATCGAAGCAACACCCGAGCTGAAGTTTTGTCCCACGGCTGCTTCTGCCGTGGAAGCTTTCAAAGCAGGCAAAGTAGCGTCTATGCTAGGTGCAGAAGGGTTACACCAAACCGGCTCGTCCATCGCAGTTATTCGCCAATTGTGGGATCTAGGAGTGCGTTATATCACAGTCACTCATAACAGCGACAATGCCTATGCAACTGCAGCTGCTACGGTGACTGCTCTGGGAACCGACGCCGATGCGGGACTGTCCTCGTTCGGGGCGTTGGCTATTCATGAGATGAACCGGCTTGGTATGATGGTCGACTTATCCCATGCCTCACATCAAACCATGAGACAAGTCTTGGATATCGCTCGATCGCCGGTGATGTTCAGTCATAGTACGTGCTATGCCTTGGCCAGTAATTATCGAAATACCCCGGACGATGTCATCAAGCGGTTAAAGACAAACGGCGGGGTTTTGATGGTGATGTTTGTGAAGAGGTTCCTGAACGCAACTCACCCGGAAAGTGCCGATGTCGAGACTGTGGTCGATCATATAATGCACATAGTCGAGGTAGCAGGTTGGGATCATGTCGGGATTGGAGGTGATTTTGATGGGACAGTCACTCTGGCGAATGGTATTGACTCAGTGGCGGATTATCCTAAATTACTCGAGGCTGTCATGCGAAGAGGAGCTACGGACAAGCAAATCAGGAAATTGATTGGCGAGAATATCCTGAGGTGAGTCTTCGATAAGACAACAAGTAATATTCAAACATAGCGCTGACAGTAGTCATCCAGGGTTTGGAGTCAGAACGAGCAAAATGCAGAGAAATTTGCGAGTGAAAAGCCTATCGAAGATGTCTGGGAAGGCCGTAGTTGGTCGAGATGGAACAATCCTTTGCCCAATATGATCCCAGGGAACCCTGATCGGATACAGGCCCTTGACTATCCATAGGTGTTACTTGAAACTAGTCAATGAACTCCCATTTAACTACACTCTGATAAAATGGACGTAAGTGATTTTAAAGGGCGAGTCATAGTGCTAGTGTACTCGTGTGACTGACTCTACAGTTCATTATATTGGAGACAATGTTTTTGCAAGGGCAGTTTGATAGCTGGAACATCTCTCTCAGAAGTATCGTAATTTCATTGCGAGGGCTACTAGGCTTATCGAAGGCTATGTATAATCTCAATACCCCTGGAGTCTCATGTCTCTCAGTTGCCCACGGCCGTTGCATTCCTCTCGGCCAAACTACCCTGCGTCCGAAGCAATGACGATCCAGGGGAAAACTTTTCATGAATCCTGAAGATATCCATGAACACCTCATCCTTCTTGTGTGGATCTCTTCCATAGCCACCACCTCCAGGTGTATGAACAATGATATGATCGCCAGCATTCATGTGTGTCGTTGCCTTGCCACCCAAGCTGATTGTTCTGCTCGTTCCATCGGGATACTTTCTCAGCCAAAGGTTCACTCCACGCTGGCCTTCGTCACCTCCTGCCATGCCATATGGAGGGATAACACGTCTCTCAGATAGAATGGAGACCTGCATAGGTAATCGGAACTCGATGTCACGGGTGCAACCATCACCGCCACGATGCCGACCGGCACCACCACTTCCTTCGCGGATAGAAAACTCGTGGAGAATGACCGGGTAGCGTCGTTCAAAGATTTCAGGATCGGAAATCCGGGTATTGGTGATATGTGTGTGCACGCCACTTTCACCATCCCAGTCCGCACCAGCACCGGATCCACCAGCGATGGTCTCATAGTATCCGAACCCTTTGACCACTTCGCCGGTGACTGGATTTGTGCCACCATAGCCAAATGTGAGATTGTTGCATGTTCCTTGTGACGCGGCAGCTGCACGGAAGGCTTTGAAGATCAAATCGACAATGCGTTGTGATGTTTCCACATTTGATCCCACGGTCGCTGCTTTGAGCGAAGGTGATAGGAGTGTATTCGGTGGACATACGAGCTTGATAGGCTTCAGGCAGCCTTGGTTGAGAGGAATATCGGATGAGATCATTGATCGAAGACAGTACTATACGGTTAGGTTAGAAGACTTGCTCGTAAAAGCTTTGATGCCAAAGTTTGCACTTACCATGATCCCAGAATACATGATTGCTGGTGGACAGTTCAAATTTCCGAAATGTTCAGGCCCAGTGCCTGTGAAGTCGAATACTGCATCGCCTGTCTCTTGATCGATCGTTATCTTCAATGCGAGAGGCGTCCCATCATCAATGTAATCCACAGCTTCCAGAGGTTGTCCTTCAAATCGCTGCGCGATAATCTTGAGCAACCCACGCGTAGACTGGCTGGCATTCTCCTGGATTGCGTTCATATAAAACTGAACCACTGGCCAAGTATATTCCTTGATCAAGGACTGAATCAAATGAATTCCCTTATTGTTTGATGCAATCGCGGCTTGAAGATCGGCAATATTGTCGCGCAGGGTGCGAGTGCCACTAGAACCCGGATATGAAGCTGGGATATCCACCAGGACCTCAAGAAGGCCCGGCTCATCAAAGACTCCTTCTTTCACAATCTTGAAAGACTCCACTGCCGCACCTTCCTGCCAAAGCTCTGTTGAGTTGGGGGGCATGGAACCCGGCTGAATGCCGCCAATATCTGCATGATGCCCTCTGTTGGCGACGAAAAATAGGATTTTTGTCGGGTTTTTGTCATCATCAAAGACGGGTGTAGTGACTGTCAGGTCTGGCAGATGTGTACCACCAGCGCTAGGGTGGTTGCTAAGAATAACGTCGCCGGGTTTCAACTCTCCGGGTCCGTATAGTCGCGCTTGATATGCGATGGCATAGCTCATAGAGCCCAGGTGCCCGGGAATGTGAGGGGCGTTTGCGACGAGACTGCCCTCACCAGAGAAGACAGCACACGAATAGTCCAATCGCTCCTTAATGTTCACCGAAATGGAGGTTTTTTGCATGGTCTGGCCCATTTGCTCGGCAACACTCATGAATCGATGTCCGAACACACTGAGCTGGACAGGATCCACCGCATCGGTGCTAATCTCCGGCTTTTCTATTCCAGAGATCTCAATCACCACATGTTCAGGCAAGATGACAGCTTCACTAGCAGGATCCACAACGATTGTTTGGGTTTTGTCGATGACCATAGCCGGTCCGCTGATTCGCGTACCAACGGATAGATCCTTGAGTGAATAAAGCCCGATATCAAGCCAGCCGGTTTGCTCGAAATAGACCTTGATATTCTTCTCGGGAGCAACCGGGGTGGCAGGGGGCGAGTCCGCGAGTTTCTTCATTTCCGCGCAAGCACTAGAAAGGGCGACATCCATCCCCTTTCCAATACTCCGCACGCGAACATCATCAATCAGGATCTCCCGAGGCTGTGTAAATCCGAATTCTTGTTCATGGCGAGCGGCGAAAGCATCACCAAACTCTTCAAATTTGACTGGTCGCGGTATCATCAAAGCTGTGTCACTGCCCTGGTACCTCATATTCAGGAATAACTCGTGCTCAATTTGCGACTTTGAAAATCCTTGGGAAACAAGTCCTGCGATACCCGCATTTTGCAATCTCTCAAACCTTTCCTGAAGTCTGGGGATATTATCAACAGTGAAGACAGCAGCTTCAGGCTCTTGGTTCTCAACCACCACATCTGCAAGAGCCATTCCATAGGCAGATAGAATACTCGAGTATCTCGGGATCAGGGCTCGTCGGATACCGAGGTCTCGTGCAATCGCAACCGCATGCTGACCACCGGCTCCACCGAAGCAGCATAGATTGTGTGCAGCGGTCTCAAACCCTCGGCCTTCACTCAATGTTCGAATGGGGCGAGTCATGGTTGCATTTGCGATTGAGAGGAAACCCACTGCAACCTCTTCTGCAGTCAGCTGAGACAGACCATCTTTCTCTGCGTTGATGGTGGCCGCCAATGAAGAAAATTTTTCCTTCACGATAGCTAGATCTAGGGGTCGGGGGAAGTAGTCGGGGATGATTCGTCCAAGGAAGAGATTAGCATCGGTCACAGTCAAAGGACCCCCTCTCCCGTAGCATGCCGGGCCAGGATGAGCGCCTGCGCTATGAGGGCCGACTTTGAACAGGCCATTCTCCCAGAAGAGCATCGATCCACCCCCTGCAGCGACGGTGTTGATATCCAGCTGTGGTGTCTGGATGGTGACTTGTGCAATTGTGCTTTCAAATATATGTTCCAGGGCCCCAGCATACCGAGCGACATCGGTACTTGTACCACCCACTGCGTAGTGTCAGTAGCGGTTCAAATGCAGGATGGTTATCCTAATATGTAAAATTCAGAACTTACTGTCGAACGCCAATATTGGTGTCTTGTCTTCGGCATCATAGCACGTTCTAGACATACCAACCACACCACCAGCCGGTCCACTGAGCACTCCGCGCAAACCAGAAAAGTTTGCGATAGATGTAAGTCCTCCATCAGACTGGTTGACAAACACCTTCTCGGCATGCTCATCTCTGAGTTCACCCTGGAACCCCTTCCGGAATCCCTCCAAGTACTTTTGAGTCACCGGTGAAAGATAGGCATCCGCAACGGCCGATTGACTGCGTGGTATCAACTTCGCCATTGTTTGCAGCTCTGAGGAAACAGCAACTTTGAACCCAATCTCCCGAGCTACGGCCGCTACAGCAAGCTCGTGCTTTTGGAAGGTATACGAGTGCATGAGGGCCACAGCTACAGAACGATAGCCCTGGTTCCAAAGCACGTAGAGGTCACTCCGAACGGCGTCCAGATCTGGTGTCTTCAATATCCGCACCGGTTCTCCTGTTAAACCAATGTGCAAATCTGAATCTGAATTGACATCAATCGGCTTAGGATCTGGGTCTTCTGAAAACCCTTCGATGGTGACTCGCTCATCAACTTCCACAACCGTCTCGTAGAGCTGGGCAAGACGTTGAACTGATAGATCGAAAATATTGGGGCGAGCCTGGTTGCCGATTTTAAGTAGGTCGCGGAAGCCCTTCGTAATCAACAGTGCGACTTGCTCGCCTTTTCGCTCAAGCAGGGCATTCGTAGCAACCGTGGTGCCCATCCGGATGGACTCAACGGGAGTCAGATCCAGAAGGGTCCCTCGAGGCACCGGCGAGCCACTTGCAATTTCCAGAATCTGTCGAATGCATTCTGTGGGTGCATCATCGTATTCATCGGGGGATTCGGATAGGACTTTGAAGATGACATCGGAGGCATGTTCTGGGATTTGAGCCCAGGCGTCGGTAAAGGTGCCCCCTCGATCGATAGCAATCCGGATCCCAGCTTTCGTCATCTTGTGTTTGTGATATCAGGATGTAAAAGTGTTTCCAACAACAGTTACCCGATGAACAACCGCTGTTTATAATGGCCGGGTAACGACCAAATGACACGAAGATTGCGACTACTCCGCATTGCGAATCTCGGAATAAAAGCCGCTAGCCAGTGGGTTACACTGTAAAAGCCGATCAAGTGCACTGTGCAATCGTAGATCCACTCGGCTGGGGGAGATGTGGGCCGGGACAGCCAGTGATCCCCGACCGGCAAGTCCAGCATGAAGCCGAACCCCGCGCAGATGTGTGATAACACCGATAAACTGCCATGCAGGCATATCAGTAGAGATATCAGCAGAGATAAACATGTTGTACCTTATCCGTTCGTGTATGTGTAAAGCGTGTGTAAAAAAGAAAACCTCACCTTCTTTGCCGGACTAGAACGCGAATTATGGCGGAAATTCCAACCGTCCTGCTGGTCGAATCTACCGTCCAGCAAATCGACCATGTTCGACGCCAGACTCTCTCCGAAAAAGTGTCAATTCTAAGATATGATTGTGCTTCCGTCGACGATTTTATTGCTCGCCTTCAACCTGGCGGTCTATATAGCAACATCTGCGCCATTGTCCGCACCGGCTGGCTGAAAGCAGGGCCATACGCATCTCATCGCCTGTTCGCCAGCGAAGTCATCCCACACTTTCCTTCTAGCCTGAAACTCATCTGCTGTAGTGGACACGGATATGATGCAGCAGATATCGATGCGTTAACCAACCGCGGAATCTGGTTCTGTAACACGCCAAATGCATGCACGGAGGCCGTCGCAAACACCGGACTCGTCTTGGTGCTGGAGACATTCCGCTATCTGAGCTTCGCACAGTGGTGTGCAAGATACGATTGGCAGAAGAGTCGAGAGCTGGGCTTGAAGGCAGTCGATCCGGCCGGGATGGTGTTGGGTGTGATCGGTCTGGGTGACATTGGGCTTGCGATTGCCGAAAAGTGCCAAAATGCACTAGGGATGAAAATCGCATATCACGGCCCGAGAAGAAAAGAGGAAGCAGAAACGAGGCTGGGAGGTGGTGCGCAGTACTATGCTGATCTGACAGACATGATTTCTGCTGTTGATTGCATTGTGATTGCTGCACCTTACACCCAGAGTACACACCATCTCCTCTCCCACCAGCAATTCCAGGTGACCAAAGATACTGGCCTCCGGGTGGTAAATATTGCTCGTGGCAAAATGATCGATGAAGATGCCTTGGTATTGGCTCTCGAGATGGGCAAAGTGGTTGGCGTAGGACTTGATGTACATGAAAATGAACCTGTGGTTCACGAGAAACTGAGAGAGAACTGGATGGTGACTTTGCTACCTCATATTGGAGTTTGTTCCAGGACGAGTTGGGCCAATTTTGAAAGACAAACCTGGGATAATCTAGAATCGTTCCTACAGACCGGAAAGCCCGCATGCCCTGTGAACATGATTAAAGGGCCCTAATCCTATATGTTACAACTCAAATGGAAGGTTCATATAGTATTCAACAAGAGTACACCACATGCCGGTGAGTTAGTAGTTAGGTGACCACCGGCTAATCCTCACTGTCATATGTAGTCGGCGTACGCGCCCTCGGGGCGTCTTTTTGGTAGTCATTTTCGACGTCTTTCGGATTTCTTTTCAATTGACCTTTTTCTAGATATTGTCCCCCTTATTGATGTTGCAGCTAGAGTATATCTAGGCGTTAAAAACAGCTGGTTTCGGCTTGCCCTCTTCGTGGTGGCTTTGTTGGGCACAGCACCGGGTATTGGTGCTGACTAGATGCAAGATTGTCACCAGACGCAAAATCTAGAAATTAGATATATTTTGTATGACTTACCTATAAAAAGATGGTTTCCCGATCAGGTCATCTTACACTAGCAAATGCAAACACGGCCACTGGTCTATTCATGCCAACTGGCAGAATACTAGTTGAGGCTGAGCAAGTTGGGCGCTAAAACGTGCGTGTTGGAGCGGGGCGGAGCAATATGTTTGCTCTACTCTTCTTTTTGTTGTTTTCACTTAGAATCCGCTGTCAAACCTCCATTTTCCTCCTCTTGATCGCGACCTACCTTTTAGTCCATATGGCCGAGGCTATCGGAATCGCTTCAGGGGCGATCACATTCGCAACCGTCGTTGTCCAAGTAGGACAGTCTATCCTCACACTCAAGAACTGTTGGGATGAGATGCGCGATGCACCCGAGGATATTCGAAAGTTAGTAAGGGAAATCGAATTGCTGGGTCTCATACTGGCGGACATCGAAGACGACCTATCTCAAGACTCAATTTACTCGGCCCTAGAGGACAACAAACATACACTCAAGAGCTTCAATTTGTGTAAAGATGCTGCCGACGACTTGGATGCAATTTGCATGGATCTCAGTCGAGACGTACATCCTTCCAGTCGCATAAGCAGGTCTTACAAAGCCCTTATGATCGTCATGCAAAATGGCAAGATTGAGAAATATCGATCAAGGCTACAAAACGTCATTCAACTGCTCACGTTATCTCAACAATGCTATACGAGGTGTGTGGGGAATATCTAATAACGACGGAATTATTACTAAAATATTATAGAGCGCTTTTGCAACTTCAGCCTGTACTGATCGCAGAGAGGATAGTTCAAGGATCAAAGAGGTCTTCAGACTCCGTGGCCTATAAATCGACTGTAGCCGCCCAAGGTATTTTCCGCGTGAGTTATTTTATAAACATGGGACTAAACATAATACAACAGCTCATAAATCCAGAATACTGAAGGGAAACCGCGGTTACACCAATCGTTGGCGCCTTAGCTTGCCATCTTGGATGACCTCCAGAATTCTAGAGATATCCGGCATGAAAGCTCCTGCTGGATGGAATTGGATGTTACGCGTGTATAATCTAGTGCCAAGCAGTTCGAAAGTCGTCCAACTTGTGAGGAATGGTGATGTCAAGGGTGTTCAAGATTTGTTTACCTCCGGGCAGGCATCACCCTTTGATCTTGTTCTTGATGACAAGTACCCTTGGGGGAAGTCACTATTCCATGTTAGTATGGCATGCAATTACCTGGCGTTAAGGGAGACTACTAACATAGTTGCGCCAGTGCACACATGAAATAGACACAGTGGACACAGCGGACATAGCGGAAATGATCGAGTTCCTTTTAGACCAAGGAGCATCTCAACAAGGACCATCAAAAGATTTCCCTGAGTACACAGCACTTCACGGCTTAGTATATCTCGGATGGATAGGACGGAATTCTCGATCTCGGATTCCAGCCATGCGTGTACTGCTTCCTCATCTAGATACTACTGAAGATCCTACCGAAAAGAATGCTCACGAACTCCTCACGATTTTTCATGGTCCTGTTGAAGATTTCTTGCTCTTGCAGCAGAACTGCTGTCACTTCTTCTACGAACTACCACCGTCAGAACGTATCAGGGTGGCGGTTACAGTTGCAGATACACCTTGGGTCTTGTTTCCCAAACCTGAACTTATTCAAACAATCATAGGACAAGACATTTTGGAAGCCGAGGTTTTCCAATACGAGTGCTATGCACAGCACATACAAAGAATGACCACATTAGTCCACCTTGCAGCGAGAATTATGGGGTGCATGCAGCTACATTCGCAATATGACTATACAGCATCCGCAATCATGGAAGACCCGGAACTGCTGGTTAGTTTATGGGGCAGCTTTGTCCAAAAAGGTTTGGATGCGCATGTGGACATTCATCGATATGTTGATGGCATGACTCCTTTCCTGGAGTTCTATTGGGGGTATCACGAGCCGGAACATATCCCCGAGCCCGAAAAATATTTCTTTGGCTTGGCCTTGAAGGTTTGGTTGAAAACCCTCCAAGAGGGGGGTGTGGACTTGGAGCTTTACGGTCGAAGTGAAGAAAGTATCTGGAAAACCGAATGGATACCTCGAGAATCCCATCAATTACCCGACTATCATAGGCTTGGTGGGGCTACAAAAGCACGATTGATCGGGTTTTCTTATGGACCTTCTATCGAAGACTGGCATGTATGGGTTTCTGAGCCGTCCGATTCACTTGCAGGGGAGTTCTGGGACTTGGTTGAACGGCCTGTTGAAGTGATGCCAGGTGCATGGCCAATAAATGATTACGAGTACTGATGTGGTTAGAATACAACCGACTGATCACAGTTGTTATGCAATCAACTCAAAAGTCAATGCATATCCTATAGTGCTAATTGGAGATCAACTTGGCGGGAAGAACCTTGAAAGTCCTTGACGATCCTTTATCGCAACAAGATCCCCGCCCATCATGACGATAGGAGTTTGGATGTAAATAGGCATAATGCCCTTTTTGTTATGATCGGCGGCATTATGGCAGGCGAACTCGATAGCTGCGTAAGGATTGCCGATGCCATCATCGACTGCGTCCTGCCTCAGTGTTTTGTAATCTTTGGTGATATTCTCATACAGTACCCAAGTCTGGAGGCCATTTTCGGTTACTGCGCATAAGACAATCCTATAGCTTATTCTAAGCAAGCCTAAAGTAAGCACGTTTAAACTGCCCAGATGACCCAGATGACCATACTCGAGCCAACTGACTCTACTTACGTCACCTCGATACACACTGCGCAGGTAATATAGGAGAAGCCAAAGCGTCCGGGGAATCTCTTAGTATTATGTTGTATCGGTTTGTTAAATCTGCTAATTTGAAAATGAAATCCTAATCAAGCGTGAGCCGCGAGGAAGGACGGGAAAATGAACGAGGCGGCTCTGTTAGGGAATACCCGGTGGGTACGGAATATGACTCTTGTGCATAGCCGTTCTTCGAGTTATTGATGACTATGAAGCCTCGGTCGAAGTTTTTGATGCAGACAATGGTGCATAAAATCGTTCCAGAAGTCAGCACCACAGACATGAATGCAAAGAACAACATCATGTCCTTCCCAGCGGTTCTAGCCCCAAAGAGAATGATGATGCGGCTGATGAGATATGCGAGTAGACCGAGGTAGCATATCTTGTAAAAGGTCAGTGGTGGTTTTGAGTGGTGGTTCTGTGTGGAGGTCTGTCAGGCAGGGAGAAAGGAAGCAAGAGAACTCACTATTATAGCAACCACGCCGATGGTTCGTTCGTGTTGGACAACCCAGATACCAAGTAGCATAACGATAAATGCGACCGGAATGAGGAGCATTGTGAGGGTATACTCCGGTTCCTCAAAGTGGATATACACCAGGTTGTATTGGATGATGAAACCTAACAAGAAGTAAAAGAGGAGTTTTATCAGAACCAGGAAGATCTATGGTTACCTTTTGTTAGCGTGGATACTCGAGATTTGTTCAAAGGACAGTGAAGCCTGAGGTGGTGGGGATTACCTCGTAGAACAGATAACGCATTCGTGTTTTCGAGCTGCCATGGACAGACTTGTAAATAACCCATGAATACTCCCTATGCAAGAAGTATACAAACACACACAGAAGCAGACTGCACAATCCTGTAACAACTGACACTAAGATCTCCACTGGCCGGATCTGGGGCCAGACGTTGCGAGTGGTATCTACCAGAGTCGGAAACTCATAACGATTGGCATACAGTCTCGTGGTATTTTCTTTCATCAGTGTGTACTGCATGACAGAGTACACAAAGCTGCAAATATTGCAGATACAGATTGAAAAGAGAAGAACATTATTCTTGTGATGGATCGCATCCAGGGCAAGGATGAACTCATAGACAGAGGCGAATATTAGAATGCCTAGATTGATTGGGACCATGTAGGATACTGGCACTTGGGTTATGGTAGGAGTAACCCATAACTGCCATTCCACAAGTATATAGCTGGCGTTCTTGTTAGGGTAGCTCGGACGAAGATAGGGAGAGCGTACATCTCAAGGGCAATGACCAAGATAGCCTGCGTGAACAACACGCTACACAGCCACCATTCATTTCTGGAGGTCGGCCTATACATATTTGGTGTCTTTTTTTTGTTCTCCCACCAAAGCATTGGAAGTGGAAATAACGATTTTATTTTTATCCATGCTCCCCTTTTCGCCGCCTAGATTTTTCTCTACCTCCACGTGATGTCCTCAAAACTTAGGTAGAGAGGTAGATGGTGAGCGCCAAGCCAATCGGAATTTCTTCGGCAAAATATTAACATTTTTCAGTCCAATCGACTCGGATCTTTCATTCGCTCGACTAGCTAGTGCATATAAACCATCATTAAGCCACAACCGGAGGGTTCGTAGTGATCACCAGCAAATCACAGTTGCCTGTTTCTTTTATTTTTAGTACATAGATTGTTAATGGTGTTGGCTAATTCATCGTTATAAGAAAAAGTATATACAATGCAATCTTGCCCAATCTGAATACATATCCAGTCGACTCCAGATAAATAGAAGGCGTTATATTCAAGATCCCATCACGATATATTTTTGAATATACCCCCACCTTATTACATATGTAGTCAGCTAGAACAATAAAAAAAAAACCCCCTACTAGCCATAAACTATAGAATATGTGTGATGAAAAACACAATTCTTACAAAATGTTTTTCATACATAACATGCAAGAATAATCGGCCGCTTATGCAGCCTAGGGTCTCTGTCCTGGACGACATAAGACTTTCCTGTGTATAACCAGGGATTATTATTAGGAAGTATAGATAGATGGATCTGGGATAGATCATACATATAGTATAATTCAATTCTGCGACCTGAAAACCTCACTTGGGACTGCCCAATAAAAAAGCCTACTGTTCTGCCTTCTACTATATTCTACCGTATAGAGGGTTGGGAGGTATGAAAATACCGTTGACGGTCAATTATAAGTGTTACGTTATTAACCTAGGATATAAGGTACGGCATAGTGTTTCCAGGTGGCTTAATAGAGGGACGCTATATTATATCATTGTCAGAATACGGTCCATGCAAAAGATATATATATATATCAATTGAGTCCTAGGAAACAATCAAACTTAGATTATGCCCGCAAACCACTAATAAATAAAAAAAATACCTAGAAAACATGTAGCCGACCAAAAAGTACATAGAATAAATAGTTTTCCTAGGCAAGATTATCAATTTGGCATTGGGCGCTAGGATAAAAGACGAAAAGAAAAAAAAATGAAATGGACGGGCAGCGATTCGAACGCTGGACTTTTCGCATGCAAAGCGAACACTCTACCAACTGAGTTACGCGCCCAATTGATACGAGTATGAAGGCATTGTAGATATATATTGTAAAGCATCAAAGGCTGCATTTGGGGTTGATGGCAAGAGCATGGAGTTGACTGGGTTTGGTTTGGTAGAGTTGGGGCTGGAAACTCCAGTTTACTTACTTGCCAGGGTCATTGTTTAGACGATCAACGGGTAGTATTTCATGAGGTAAAGGCGTGGTCGTCTAAAATCCATAGGCAGTGTCACGAGAGGCTTTAAAAGAGGGAGATGAAGTTTGTATTGGAAGGGGAGTTGAGGGGATGCCATCTACGAATACTGTCCAGGTGGATGTGTTATCGAGTGCCCAGATGTTTCGGAGGTACGATTGAAGTCTACAATAGTAAAAGCAAGACACTACACTACAGTCTACTCTGCTTTGGATGGAAATAAAAAAGATGCTGGTTCTTATTGTAGAACACTAAAAATGAAAAGATAAAAAACATCACAGAGGGTCGTATCCCGTTTCCCATTTCCCGTAAGACTTAAAAATTAGCAATAACGAAAGTTGACTGAAATCATCTAATCAACCTCCTCCATGGTGCTCTCACCGGTAGCCTCGGCGGGAGCAGCAGCCTCAGTGGCGGGGGCGGTCTCGTCCTCGTCGATGTTCAGGCCGAGGGAGACGAGCTTGTGGATGCGCTCGGAGAAGCTGGCGGGCTCCTCGATGGTGAAGCCAGAGACAAGCAGGGAGGTCTCGAAGAGAAGCTGGGTGATGGACTTGACGGTGCGGTCGTTCTCGCCATCGGCCTCAACCTTCTTCTTAAGCTCCTTGATGATGGGAGACTTGGGGGAGATCTCGAAGGTCTTCTTGGAAGACATGTAAGAGGACATGGAGGTGTCACGGAGGGCCTGGGCCTTCATGATACGCTCCATGTTGGCGGACCAACCGAACTGGCCGGTACGGATGGCGCAGGGGGAGCCAACCAGCTTGGAGGAGACAACAACCTTCTCGACCTTGTCGCCGAGAACGTTCTTGAGGGCCTTGGCAAGGTCCTCGAACTCCTTCTCCTCGGTCTCGCGCTCGGTCTTCTCCTCATCGGTCTCCTCGAGCTCGAAGTCCTTGGTGATGTCGACGAGCTTCTTGCCGTCGTACTCCTTCAGCTGGGTGAAGGCGTACTCATCAATGGGGTCAACCAGGAACAGAACCTCGAAGTTCTTCTGCTTGAGGGTGTCCAGGAAGGGAGAGTTGGCAACAGCCTTGATGGACTCGCCGGTGATGTAGTACATGTTCTTCTGGTGCTCGGGCATGCGAGTAATGTAGTCAGCGAGCGAAGTCTGCTCGTCACCGGACTTGGTGGACTGGTAGCGGAGGAGCTTGGCAAGAGTGGGGCGGTTCTGGGCGTCCTCGTGGATACCGAGCTTAATGTTCTTGCTGAAGGCCTGGTAGAACTTGTCGAACTGCTCACGGTCCTCGGAGATCTCAACGAAGAGCTCAAGGGTCTTCTTGACGATGTTCTTCTTGATGACCTTCATGATCTTGTTCTGCTGGAGAGTCTCACGGGACAGGTTGAGGGGAAGATCCTCAGAGTCGACAACACCCTTGACGAAGCTGAGCCACTCGGGGATCAGGTCGGTAGCGTCATCGGTGATGAAGACACGGCGAACGTAGAGCTTGATGTTGTTCTTGGTCTTCTTGGTCTCGAACAGGTCGAAGGGAGCGCGCTTGGGAACGAAGAGAATAGCGCGGAACTCGAGCTGACCCTCAACGGAGAAGTGCTTGACACCGAGGTGGTCCTCCCAGTCGTTGGAAAGGGACTTGTAGAAGGAGGCGTACTCCTCAGTGGTGATGTCGGCGGGGTTGCGGGTCCAGATGGGCTTGGTCTTGTTAAGCTCCTCCTCCTCGATCTTGGACTCCTTGACGGTCTTGGTCTTCTTCTCCTTCTTCTCCTCCTCGTCATCGACCTCCTCGACCTTGGGCTTCTTCTCATCATCCTCCTCCTTGGCCTCCTCGGCCTCCTCATCGGGGACCTCGGTCTCGGTCTCCTTCAGGACGTGAAGGTAGATGGGGTAGGAGATGAACTCGGAGTGCTTGCGAACAACCTCCTTGATGCGGGCCTCGTTGAGGTAGTCCATCTGCTCATCCTTCAAGTGAAGGATGATCTTGGAACCACGGCCGAGCTGCTCGCCCTCGGTGTCCTCCTTGAGGGTGAAAGTGCCACCGGCGGCGGACTCCCAGATGTACTGCTCGTCATCGTTGTGCTTGGACACAAAGGTGACACGGTCAGCCACCAGGTAGGCAGAGTAGAAACCGACACCGAACTGGCCGATCATGGAAATATCAGCACCGGCGGACAGAGCCTCCATGAACTGCTTGGTACCGGAGCGGGCAATTGTTCCAAGGTTGTTGATCAGGTCCTATAAAGAGATGATTATTAGTTTTGGTGCCCAAATAGAGATAAAGAGAGAGTGATTTGAAACAACTCTGGGGGGGGGGGGGGGGGGCGGGAAAATACCCCCCTGGTGAAAACAAAACCCGTATACGGGCGTGTGTGGGGGATGGTATCCAACGCGGGGCGGGGCCGCCCGCCCCCCCCCGCAAACTTACAGCCTTGGTCATACCAATACCGGTATCGCGGATGGTGAGGGTCTTGTTCTCCAAGTCGGGGATGATGTCGATGCGCAGATCCTTGTTGGAATCGAGCTTAGAGGGGTCGGAGAGAGCCTCGTAGCGGATCTTGTCGAGAGCATCGGAGGCGTTGGAGATCAACTCACGAAGGAAAATTTCCTTGTTAGAGTAGACAGTGTTAATGATCAGCGAGAGCAGCTGAGAGATCTCAGCCTGGAACTCGAAGGTCTCAGACATGATGGCGGATTGTGATTCTGAAAAGAAATCTGAGTTAGAAAAGGATGGATTTATAGCAATTGAGGAATATATGGAGAGAGAGATTCAGATGCAGAGTCTGATCAAGCGGTGGGGGGGTGGGGGAAATTGGGAAGCGGTGACGAGAGAGAGAAGGGGAGGGATTTTATATCTTACAAGAAAGCACAAAGTAATTAAAAAGAAAGAAGCTCTGGGGGGGAGGAACCAAAGCAAAAGGGAGAGATGAAGAGAAAGAGTCAAAGAGGCGGGCCAGTTCCTTTTGTGTTTCCAAAAATTTCTAGTGGAGAGTTTCTACGGTGATCCAGCAACTTCCATGTCGTTCAGGCAACCCTGCAGCTCTCTCGATATTATTCTAGACTCTTCTACTTTTACTTTTGGTTCTTTTAAACTATTCTACTCTAATTTCCCCGGTTTGTTGCTTTTGCCTCATTTTTTCTTTGAATTTGTAGTGGCAAGCTGTGCCTGCCTCAGGCATACAGAACTCTAGAATCTTCCCCAGATGGATGACTCGTCGACTCGAGATTAGGTAAGCCCTCAAGGTCCCCCCCGGGAGTATCAAATCTTGGCGGTCCTGGACAAAGTACGGAGTATATATGTAATATATAGCAACTTGGTGATTCATTATTCTCTAATCCATATTTGGCTCATAATCCCATGATACAGTTGTAATTTCCCCCCGAGAACATCCCATTTACACATCAAAAAGAGAACGGGTCCTATGGGAATCCTCATAGCCTCCTCATAGCCAAGAAAATAAAAAAAGGAAGCAAAATACAAGAAAGACCGGGATGGCGCACCACCGTAAAACCCTGGAGTTTGCTATGCTAGTTAAAAAAGATGCGATATAACGTCTTGCAAAAAAGGAGCAAGGAACAGATCATGGCAGAAGACACTGAAAGAAAGGAATATGGTGCAGAAAAAGAGAATCGTGAATGTCGACGACAAGACCCAATCCAAGCAAAAAATAAGGTCAGGTTAAAACACAAGTGCCCAGAGGGAAGGAAAGAGACGCAACTTTTCCAGCCAACCCGGACCAACCGCTAATATGCACTGTGACGGGAAAAAAGGGGGGAGGCAATAGTCACGTAACACATGTCATTAGGAAGAGACGGGGCAAAAGAAAAAAGAGAATCAAAATCAGAGTAATACAGATCCTGAGAAGATCATCCGCCGGAGGAATGCTCACGGGAATTGTGAGAGACGTGACCTCGACGGGGAAGTAGAAGGTAGAGGATCATCAAAATCACGTAAAGTGTTTAAGCAGCTTGGGGCTGGCTGGGGCGACCCTTGGCGGCAACGTTGCCACCGCGGCCACGGGGAGTGAAGCTGCCACGGCCCTCACGCTGGAAGCCACCACGGCCCTGGCTACCGGCGCGGTCACCACGACCACGACCGGCACCACCACCGCGGCCGGCAGGGAAGCCGTTGCTGCCGTAGGCGTTGCCACGGGGACGACGCTCCTCAACGAGGATCTGCTCGCTGCCAATCTGGTGGGGGTTGGCGGCAACGGCAGCGGTATAACCGGCGGGCTCGTTGAATTCGACGAAGGCGCAGTTCTTGGGGCGGCTAACATCGAAGTACTTCAGCTTACCGAAACGAGCCAGGGTCTGCTTAAGCAGGCTGGCGTCGACCTTATCGTTGACATTCTTGATATAGGCGAGGACGGTCTCCTCAACACGGGGTTGCGACTTTTTGTGGCCGTCGCCTGCGGTCTGCCATCCGGCTTCGGTGGCAGGGGCCTCCTGGGAACGGACAGCCTCCGCGGGGGCGGCAGCAGCGGGCTGAGCGGCAGGGGTAGCCTGAGCAGCGGGAGCAGCAGCCTTAGGAGCAGTAGGGACAGCAGGGGTAGCTTGAGCAGTAGGAGCAGCCTGGGCGGCCGAAGCCTTGGCGGCAGCAGCGGCCTTAGCTGCGAAAGAGGTAGTCGCAATGCTAGCCCAGGTCTTAGGGGCAGCGGGAGTGGCTGAGGTCTCCTTCTCAGGAACCTCCTCCTTCTCAGGAACGGGGGAGGGCTCAGGGGCGGCAGGCTCCTCGTCCTTCACGGTTTCAGCCTCGACGGCAGGAACGGGAGCGGGGGTCTCCTCCTCAACGGGGGCACCGTTGGTCTGGGGAGCAGCCTCCTCGGGCTCCTCAACCTGACCGTTGGCCTCGACCTCCTCAAGCTTCTCATCGACATTGGAGACAGCGACTTCATCAGCCACCTGGGGCTCCTCAGCGGGAACCTCGGCAACGGCCTCGGGGGCTTCGGCAACAGGCGCAGCCGGGGTGGGCTGCTCGGGTTCTTCTTCTGGCTCTTCGGCCATGTATCGGAAGATATCGTTAAGAACGTAGTAACCGTTGGGCTGCTCGGCGAGAACGAAAGTCTGCACGAACTTGCGGGACGGCTCGGAGTTGTTGGAGATCTCACCAATGACTGAGACCAGGATGTTGTCGAAAGAAGCCTGAGAATCGACATTCAGGACGCGCACCTTGCACTCCTGGAACTTCAACGAGTTAAGCTTCTCGTTGATGGCCTATGACGATGGGGATACTTGGTTAGATAATATCCACATTGAGGGATTAAAATTAAACTCACCTTAGAACCAACGCTGACGGGAACGGACTCAGCCTCAGTGCCGAAGACCAGCTGAGAGCGGCGAGAGTAGAACAGGTGAAGCTTGTCGGGGTTGCGGCTCATGGTGGTGTAGTACTGCTCGACGAAATACCAGCCCACCTCATCCTTAGAGATCTCATTCTTCTGCTGGTCGGTGGGAGTGACGGTGGTTGGGGTGGAAGACTGCGCAGGCTGGAAGCTGGCAGCAGTGTTCATGGTGACAGATGCATGGTTGTAGGATTCGGGGAAACCGTGCTGGGCAGGGTAGTTGCCATTGATGGGAACCTGAGTCATATCGGCCATGGTGTAGGATTGAGGGGTTTTATCTTTTGGTTTCGGGTGGAAAATGAGATTAAAAGTAACCGAGCACGGCGAAAATGATGGCCGCCGAAAGGCTTTTTTTTTAAAAAAGAAAAAAAGAAGCAAGCGATGAACGTTCTAAAAATGAAATTGTTTGTGTTTCCCTCGCTTCACTGGATGCTTATTAGTTTCGAGATCTTTACCATGCGATCAAATTGGACATGGTAGATCGGAACTCACGATGCGAAATGGACCAGGCACCAATGCAATCAATTGAAGAGGATAGAAGGAAAGCACGAAAAGAGTCGAAAGAGATGAGGCGCTTTTGAGATTGGGGAAAAGCGGGAAGTATAGCTGAAATGAGAAAGAGTTCTCGGTTCTGCTGGCGCGGAGAGGGATATGTGGAGGGTTTGAGAGAGAGATGAGAAAGATCGAGAAAATGTGGGTCTGGAAGATGGGCAGAGGCGTGGGGGGGAGATTCAGGTAGAAAATGGGAAACAAAAAAGAGATGGAATGAAGCTGTGGGAATTCGCCTTCGAAGAAAAGAACTTCCTTCTCTTTGACTCCGTGCGGGTTTCGCGTGGGCTTGGCGGATAGCCACCGCCCGGCAGAATTCATAGTACAACTTACCTAGTTAGTATACAAGAATATACGGAGTATATTATCAGGAATTCCAGTCCATATCAAAGATTATAAGATGTTATACATCCATGGATAGAAAATTCTCTTGCACAACGTATGCTTTTCACCGTCTTCGTATACACCTAAAAGGATATCCAAACGAACATCTAAAAAGACAACACAAGACCGCATAAGCGGCCGACTATTCTTGTAGATGTAGTTGAAGAAAGTTTTCATGATAATTCAAGATACGTGACAGTCAGACATGGAAAATAAGAGGCAAGAAAATACCAGATCCGAATGTTCATACTCAAGGAAATGATGCGCATCCCATCAAGTCAAAACGCCAAACTGATCCGGAAAAAAAAGAAAAATAGGGGTATGATAGGACATGAAAGGGTGAGTGTGAAAAAAAAAAAAAAGACAGCAATCATAAGAACTGTGTCGATAGAGGCTCGGATGTTGGGACGAAAAAAGAAGCAGAAATAAGGAACAAGAAACAAGCGAACGATCAGAGATGGAGAGACGGGCAGCCATGTAGCGAACAAAGCACATAGCAAGCCATTTGTCTCTTAAGTGTATCGTTGCCATCAGGACTAGTCAGTCCGCACCTCAGTCTTCTCAGACAGAGGCTTGCGCATGACAGCGTCTTGGCCAGTCATCCGCCGGCCCAGAGCGCGCTCGACCTTAGCTCCGAGAGCGAGTTTGTTCAGGTTGTTCGACTTCTCCTCCGTAGGAACGAATCGCTGCTTGTTGAGAGGCTTGTTTTCAAGGCGCTCGAAGCCATCGTGGAGGTGGAAGATGTCAGCGATTCTGGGGTCACCGCTGGGTAGAGTGCCGTTTGTGCGATCGGAGGCAGCCAGCGAGGGGCTTCCACTGACGGTGGAGAATCGCTTCGAGGTTCGGGTCTGCACCAGGTTAGACTTGCGCGGTTCTTAATAACGAATGTAAAGGCCTTGCGATGGGCAGAGTAGGCGCAGGGGAGGAGGAGGAAGAAGAAGAAGAAGAAGAAGCAGAAGGGGGAAGAGTTCCTACCGATTGAGCCATAATGGGACGCTCAGAGTCGAGAGAAGGTTGGCGGGCCATTTCTGGGAAGTGATATGGTTATAAAGAGGAGGTTTTGCGCCGAAAGAGGGGCGGATTTCAAATTGTAGGTATAGGAAGGCCCTTGAATGGAATGCAGCCTGCAGAATTGACCTGTTAGTGGGTATTACTACCTAGTGGCTGGCGATCTCAATTTTCCAAGGGATACATACTCGGTCCAGGTAGAAGGGGGTATGTTGGAGTCAGGCGCAAAGGTACCAATGCAGTGCAGGAGTAGAAATAGAGTCACAGAAAGGAGAAAACGAAACGGGGTGGGTCGAGTTGGTGGGGAAAGACAGTGTGTGGCGGGAAAGGGGTGGAAGGGTTTTTTATGGAAAGATCGACGTAATCGTAAGATGAGCATTAAAGAGAGTCTGTGATGAAACTTCCAGGTGGATATGTATTATGGTTATACACAAATCAAAATCTTAAATGACTGATCACACACAGCGATCAATGATTGTGACGCAAATCTTCCTTCTCTGATGTGAAGAAAGCTTTACCGGGGATATCTTTGCCACGTGCTGCCACGCGAGCCGATCATCTCGGCAAGTACTTGGGTACTTGGGTACTTCGTATAGGGGATTACCTAGGTAGGTGGCAATACTACTACGAGATACTTTATTTTAGTCTGTTATGGTTATATTGTATATTGTAGCAATGAGGTAAGGATGAAACTTGACTAGGTTACTTACCATCTATATCATAGGTACGGAGTACTATATCCATAGATGTTGTAGCAGCAAGGGGCAGTACCTCGGCCTAGACAAATATGTACGTATGTATATTTTTTACACAGACACAGAGCTAGCAACACAAACCCCCTTTGGCAGCACAAGGTAACAATATTTCCACATTCGAAACAATAAACCAACATGAAACAAAACAGCTTACACCAAAAAATCATCTCGTCCCGGTCTTGGCATCCATGCAGATCTGAAGGATCAGGCTGCTTTGAGAGTCTTTCAGTCACATATTCTATACTTCAAAGAAGTTTTGCACCACTAAATCCACGAGTCTTAAGCCTCAAATCCACCAGGACAATAACTATCATTACCATTGTACATGTAGTCGAGGTGAAAGCAACGTTAGAACAGAATATACTGTCACACACCGCGCAGATTCTGCCGGATTTACTTCACATTTCAAGGTGCACAGCCATCTCCGTCGACTCTTAATTCACTTCAATCAACAGCATTCCCGCAGATATGGCGAAGCCAAAATCCTTCCTCCGGGAGACAAAGACGAAGAAAAAGTCTGCTTCAAAACATGTATGTGGTAGCAATATACCCCGCACAGAAAATCTTGATCATGATCTCATACATTTTGACATAGGTACCTGTGACTGCAGACGATTTTCTCGCAGGTGTGTAGTTGAACCCCAAAAGCCAACAATATCAAGAGTTCAAAAAAGAAAAACTAACTATCTCTGCAGCTGGCGTTGAACTAGAAGAGGCTGGCGAGAAGTGGCGGGCCGGAGATGCGGCCAAGTCCATGCGCTTCTTTATGCGGGCCATCACCAACTATGACGAAGGACTACAGAAACATCCCGGCACATTTGATCTAGCTTACAACAAGTATGTAAAGTCCGCACCGATATCGAAACAAGTCATTATTTTGCATTTTTCAATTTCATCCATGATTGAGAGGTATTGGTTTGAGTTTACCTTTTACTAACACACCCACCCAGAGCACGAGTCCAATATGAAATCACCCAGCACCCCAAACTAGCGGCCCAGTTGCCAGCGCCACAGGGGGAGATCTTGCAGGTTGCGCTGCAGTCACACCGGGATGCGCTGGCTTTGGAGCAGGACAATGCTGACGTGTTGTTCAATTCGGGCCAGGTGCTGACCAGCATAGCGGAGTTGATGTCCAACCTAAAGCACCCCGACGAGGAGCAGCAGATGCAAGCGGGGACCTACTTGCAAGAAGCGATTGAACTGTTCCAGCGGTGCCTGATGGTCCAGGAGATGAAGTACACGGAAATGCAAGAGGAGATCGAACTGATGGAATCCGGGGATGTGCCACCGGAGCCGGAGGTCGCACCACAGGCCGCGGGTCAGCCCCAAGCTGAGTCTGCAGGCGAAGAGCAAGAACAATGGGCGATGATTGTCGAGCCCGTCACGAAGAATACGCTCGTGGACACGGCGGTGGCGCAACTAGAGACTTTGACTACTCTGTGCAACTTGTTGACCTCTAACCCCGGTAGGGGCGGTGTTGGTTGGGTGCAAGAGTACTCGTCGGAGCTTGTGCAGTCGCGACTGCCTGCTTATGCCGAAGGTTCGGACAGACAGTATGAGGCGGCCTTGGCGCGCGCCAAGTTCATTTGTGCCTTGAACGATTTGCTCTACCGAGGTGGACACACCGACATCCAAACCTACCAGCAGGAGGTTGGACAAGCTTTTAGTCCAGAGCTGGATGTATCCGCCGACCCTGAAGGATTGTGTGGCAAAGCAGATGCGCTCACGTCGTTGAACCAGGCGCTTTCGGACCTCCCCCCATCGGATGATGATGAGGCGTTCGAGAACGCGGTAGCATTGCGTTGGAAGTCGCTTTCAGCCGCCTTAGACGCATTGACGGCTGCTACTAAGCTCCCAGATGCTGACAACCTGCCTAAGATCCACCTTGGTCGCGGAGACGCAGAGATGCACAGATGGCGTCTTGGACGTGCTCCCTGGAACCACGCCATGGCGAAGCAGAACGGAGCTATGCTCCTGCGCAACGCTCAGACGTACTACCGCGGAGCAACAGCTCTGGCCCGCCGCGACGGAGCGGCCGAGGAAGAGCGCGATGGAACTTGCAAGGAGGCGATTGCCGCAGCGATCGAAGGCCAGAATACGAAGCTCGAGCAGCTCAAGTCAACGGACCTCCAACAGGTGATCGTTGTGGCGCAGGATATGGTGGAAGACGGAATGGTTGACGGCAGGGAATTGAGCGCCCTGATTTCATCATGAATCGGATAGAGAAACAGTTTTCCGCAACACGCTCACAGACCTGGACGGGATTTTGCCTCCTCATCCATCTGGATTGCGTCCTGGCGAATGTGATGTTGTCTACTGAACTGCGTGGCCGCCGTAGCAGCACCCTCAATATCCGAAACGACCAATCCAAGATGCGACAATAGCCGCTCAATTTCCAGCCTCTGCGCCTGCACAGTCTGCGCAAGCTCCGCGTTTTCCGCATGAGTAGCCTCGAGTCTAGTGTTGAGGGTCGACTGCGCTTCCTCCAGATAAGGCGTAAGGTGCGCTTTGTACAGATCTTCGGCGCCGAGTGTATGCGCGCTGTATCGTAAACAAAGTTAGAAATCAGAACCAAAAAATATCAAAAAACAAACATAGTCCGAATAAACGGCTAACTCCATTCAACATACACTGTTCTCTCTTGTCCCTCGGCATCCCCTCCCTCCTGCTCTTTCCTAGCCCTCGCATCCCCGACTAGCCGATCAAGCTCATTCAAATGCGCCACCGCATCCCTTTCCGCGACAATATCATCAAACTCAGCCTTGGCATTCGCCTCCAGCTTCGCGTTCAACTGCCGCCAGACACCCTCCAAGCTGGCAGGAACGTGGCGTGCAGGCGTCGGGAAACAGCCTGCAAAGTTTGCATATGAGTTTGCACGGAGTGTGCGTGCTAGAGCCTGTTCGAAGACTTGGTTTAAACGTGAGGCGCGCGGGCCCGGGGATTGGGGAATTGGAGCTGGCGGGGGAGGGGACGGCGACGCGGCGGGCGGTTGGTGGGAATTTGATTCGGCCATGATGGATGTCTCTGTTATCGGGATGGAGTCGGAGTGTGAGAAGTAATGTATAGCATGCGGGTATGGCAAGATTGGCGTGCAGTGAATTGTTTGTGGTTCCTTAGGAATTTGGATCTGGGGTGTTGGACGGACTCTCTTCAACGCGACGCGCCGGTCACGTGTTTCTATAGATCGAATTGATGGGGTCGTACATTACATCGATATTTGAAAGTTTTTGAATCTAATACACTGATAAATTGGTAGATAGTTATAACAGGGGTGTACTGGTTGTACGAAGCAGTGGAAATGGTACGTTGCAAAATAAATGAAGCATTCAGCTATCAACCAGCTCCCAGCCCTAACTTGATGGATCTAAGCCCAGCCAACTCCGGCGTCTGTTCTCCTCGTTCTCGGCTTTCACCAAAAGAGCAGGGCTTGAGCTCTGTGAGCCTTTCCGAAGATGGAAAGATTGTATATTTGTCACCGAACGGGATATGCGCCACGAGGATATGCGGCTATGGAGGTCAGACCAAAGTAATTTGAATGCGGGCCATGAAATAGAGACGTATATAAGGCTGTTCCAAAAGCCCTGGAGTGGAAGAACGAAGCTAGATGCATAGTTGAGACTAAAATTAAAGTCATTAGGTCGAGCCAGGGAATAGACTCTATTTATCGTCGAGGGGACCTGCAATGTCGAACAATTAACACACGAAATAAACCGACAACGGTTTCCGGACTATTATGGGCTTTGATTGGACTTACCCATGTGACAAGCAAGGCAACGAAGAACAACATAGCATATTTCGTATAGGCCCACGTAGCCGAACTAGCTTCCGTGGACGTCGACCTCCGCTGTGAGTCCGCTCCATCCGGCCGCACGGTCTTGCTAGAATTCTCCTGGTGAAGAGGACTGGGACCGACCTTTGAGCTGGGACCTTGAATCGTGCTGGGGGCACCACCGCCCTCGATCGTGACCGAGTATGCTCTGAACGCACTACACGGCAGCCCGCGTGCGGCGCTCTCTGACAAGGACCGACGCTCCGGGGTAGAACAGGCAATCTCCCTGGTAACTTGGATGCCGGTCAACATAGCAAAGGGAGATTCTGGGACAAGATCTGAGTCGATGCCGCCGAGGTTCCGAAGCTGGCGCCGTTTCTGGTAAATCACCGACCCTGCACGTAGGTAGATGGCGAAGGTGGCTGAGATAATGAGCCAGACTGGTCCGTAGAAGATGACAATGCGGAGGAAAGACCACTGTACAGAGATCCAACACCAGAGCTGTTGGTGGTGGTGGATGGATTAGCATAAGCTGGTAGAAGGAAGGCCTCGGGGCTCTGCTTACGATGGCGGAGCCATATATCCTGCCTCGGGCTTGGGTCTGGATGAAGAAGTATGCAAAGGCTGGGACGAATGGAATACCGTAGCAGCAGAGCACATATTTCCATTCGAGCCGGCGTAGTTGCTCAGAGTCATATTTGTGGAAGAAGGTTAGGTAAACATTGCATGCCATTGCGAATGTCCAAAGTGCATCGGCGGGCATGAACCTATTCTTGCTTATTTAGTGGTCGTCTGCCAATGGTATTTAGTTACCGAGTTGATACGAACCATTGAATCAAAAATCCCTGGAACTGGCACAGGGAACTATCAACCCCAGAATGAATCCCATCTGCCGATATGATGGTGGCTATACTAGCCATGATGTTGCCCCATGATGCATAGAATACCAAGCGGTTGATGGGTTTACGGAACGTGGGGGACCAGATAAAAGTAGTGACTATAACAAAAGTTCCAACCAGGGAAATAGTCGAGCAAACACGCTCTGTGGCCGAGATGGCCAATATTTGTTGTTCTGACAGCGTCATGGTATCATGGTCTATGACCCTAGTCGCGGCGAGGGGGGAGGGCTTGCAGCGCGTGAAGGTTATATCCAACGGCAGATATGAACCGAGAGGATCCTCGTGGTTCAACAAAGCCAAGTTGGCTTGTGACAGATCGAGGATCCAGATGATCGTAGATCTACCAGCGGGGACTTATTTTTGGGTTATGATTCACCTTCGAAACAGAAGGCAAACGGCTCGAGTAGATATGGCCAAAGCACAATACTACCTGCTTATTATCCGCAACGGGCAACAAAGGGAAAATAAAAAAAAGCCAAATGACAAATAAGGCAGAACCAGCCCAATCAGCATATTGCTGTTATTCCCATCGGCTTATAGCTAGGAATATGCTAGCCTGGTGTCGGGCCCTGAGAAAGGGCGCGGTCCCAACAGTATTAGGTTCAACAATTGCCAAGAATAGGAGTAAGAGCCAAGCAGGGCAACTTTTAAATGATTTCCTCGTCTCAAACACCGCATGGACCAGGGATCAAACTGGTACTCCCAGGGAATGACATGCGAACGATTCCAGTTTGGGTGGTACCACAACGTGCAATCTCCCGGGATTTTGCGATATAGGTAGGGTATTGGACAAGGGACCAGTACTGGTCTGCGTAGACAAGCCTCGGAGGCATAGCCCTTGGGTTGCACTACTTCTTAAGAGTCATTGTCTAGGCGTGCAGTCTTTGTCCCCCGCAGCTGTTGGGGTTCGACAGTTCTCGAGGATGAAGTAACCTGAATATGCCAAGAGTACAACGGTGACAATATTTTAGGGGCCTTGTGAAATCCTAAAGTCAGTTCCGTGTGTAACACTAGCACAACTGTTTCCCCCGATGCTTTCACAGCTCATTATTTGTTGTAGAAGACCAGATTGAAATACGGGTAACTGCATGTTTGAAAGATTTCTCCGAACAAGCATGCAGACATTCAAACGCCAACGTAATGAACGCCTGCTTGAAATGGTTGGTCTAGGTACTCACCGCCAGCCCTTGATAATAAAGTCCAGTGCAGCAGCTATGAGCTTGCTCGTCCCGAAAATTCTTGGCTGGTGAACAAAGAGGGAGTTGTAGTAACAAGCCAAGATATTCCCGAGGATTGTAGTTCCAACGGGGGCATTTGACCTAGGCCCAAGCGTTTATTGCACATGTCTCGCTCTTTGTGTTGATAAATACAGCTTGGGGTGGATGGCAGAATTCATTTCTCGAGGAAGCTATTTAGAAGACAAGCAGAAGGTTGATAACACCTCGAGCGCTGCTCCAGAGCATCACCAAGACAACAGAACAGCATCTTCAAGGCCAGATACTCCTTATCTTTGACAAACCTGGCCCCAAGTCAACAATATCAAGCTTAAAAAAAGAAAAAAAAGGGCTGCAAAAAGATCCATCATCGGGTATAACGCCGAATTCTCCCATGTCCAATTGTCTAATCGAGCTCGTCATCTCGTCATGCGCAGCCTAGATCGTTAATAGGCGGGCTGCGGGGGGATCATGCCTCCATATCCAGCCATCTGCTGCTGCTGGTGTTGCTGCTGCAATTTAGCCTGGATCTGAGGCAGATCATGGAACCATGGGTGCTGCAAGGCCTCGTTGGCGCTGATGCGCATTTCCGGACGGAGTTGGAGCATGCGGTTCAATAGATCCATCCCGATAGCATCCATTTGCGGGATGATCAGAGACAAATCCTGCGTGGCGTAGATTTGGAAGTCGGACTTATATTCTGGCAGCTGCGAGATTCCGGGCCATGTACGTTCGGATGGTGTGCCCATCAGGCGGAAGATCTTGACCAATTGATCCTCGTTGGTTGTGCCGGGGAAAAGTGGACGACCCGTGTACATCTCTGCCATGATGCAGCCAGCGGACCAGATATCAATGCTGGTGTTATAGGTGCGACTCCCGAGGAGGACGTCCGGTGCGCGGTACCATAGAGTGACAACTTCGTTGGAGAAGGTATTGACGGGGATGCCAAATGCGCGAGCCAGTCCGAAGTCACCTAGCTTGAGCTGGCCCTTCTTGTTGATCAAAAGGTTCTGTGGCTTCAGATCGCGGTGGAGGACTCGGTTATCGTGGCAGAAAGCGATACCCTTGAGCAGCTGGTGCATGAAGGATTTGACCGTGGCAGGATCCAGCTGTCCACGATCACCGCGAGTGTCCATGTATCTCTTCAAATCTCGGTCCATGAACTCAAAAACAAGCATGAGCTTGTTTTCCGTGTGGATGACATCGTAGAGAGAGACTATACTCTCATGCTTGAGCTCCTTCATCAGCGAGATCTCACGGATTGCGGTTGACGGTGTTCCCTCCTCCGAATCCAAGTGAATCTCCTTCAGCGCCACCATTTCACCGGTTTGGCGATTGCGCCCTTTAAAGACCTGTAGTATTCTGCATCAGCGGTGAACGGGGGAGAGTGGCGGTGATGATAGGAGCGGGGGAGAGAAGCGGAGGGAGATTGAGAGAGATTGAGAGAGATTGAGAGAGATCGAGACGTACAGTAGCATAAGTGCCTTCACCGAGCTAGAATAAGACGAATACCAGTTAGCGAAGGTCCAAGACCCGATAAGTAGAAAGGCATACCTTTTCCAGCTGCTGGAAGGAACTGGGTTGCTGAGATTTGTCCATTTTCTGTGGAACTTTGGAAGCCGGTGGCCCCGATGGTTTGGGTTTAGAATGGAAGAGAAAGTGACCAGGAGAGACCAGATTTGAAGCGATCTTTAAAGGGTGGGCTGCAGGATCCCTAAAGTGCTCCATGCTGAGACGTGAGGGAGGAGCCCCGCGCTGAGCGGCCCGGGACTTATCAGACTTGGCCTCTGTTTTTTTTTTTTTTGGCCTGAGGTAGCAGGCGCTTATTCTTTTCTACCCTTCTTTTTATTTTTCTATTTTTCTTGTAATTGGTATATTATTTCACAGTGATCTTGATTTCATTATTTTTATATCATCTGATTTTCTAAATCTATAGATTGACTGGGAGTTGGGATACAACGGTCGGGAGGACTGACTGGGATGGATGGCTACATCGGACATGAGCAGTGGAATCATGTCCAATATTTCCAAAAAGCACGGCTTCATTCCTGACGCCACCAACATTGACAATACCAATAGGCATGCCTCGTTTATCTGCTCGTTCCACTAGGCGCCACGCCGAAAAAGTCGCTAGGCTGGTACCCAAGATGAGTAGCCGCCCAGCATCATCAATGGCCTCTTCAGCCGCTGTCTTCACCAGTGGATCGATATTTTCACCAAACATGATCACTGCCGGTTTCAAAATGCCAGCATTTGAATTCGCCGATAATGCCCCGTCGCTCTCTACCTCTACAGTCGCCTTCGTGCCATCGCTCAGCGTGGGAGGGTTCTCCAAGCAGGTCGGACATGAAGGATAACGGAACGTAGAATACGGCGCTTCAGCGACATCAACATCACCATCCGGGTTAAGCTTCAAGCCTTTCCGCCGTTGCTCCTCTGGATTATCGGTGTCAAGCGCACCCTCTGCAACCATACGAGCCAAAAACTCCGCCCAAGCTGGATTGAGTCTCTCGAGCGACGTTTGGAAGTCGGCGCGGGGAAGTTGGCTTCGACAGCTCGTGCAGACGACCGATCGCAAGTATCCGTGCAGTTCGAGGGTAGACAGTTCGGGATGCGCTAGGGAATGAAACGAATCGACATTCTGTGTCACCACGGAACTGATGTACCCTTTTTCGCCGAGACCCTTAATTGCCCAATGAGTCGAGTTCGGCTTTGCTTTCAAGAGTCCGGGCCATCCGATGAAGCTGCGGGCCCAATACCGCTTGCGCGACTCATGGTGGGAGATGAACTCGTGGTAGTAGATCGGACGATAGGATTTATTTAGCCGGTAGGTACCCTGGTCACCTCGATAATCCGACAGACCAGATGCGACGGAGATACCTGCGCCAGTCAGTAGTACCGTCTGGGAATGTCCCCCCACATCGACACCCCGGAGATTTGAGGATGGTGGCGCAGTGAGGAAAGTGCTGATAGCGTCAATTGCCCCTGCCAAGGTTGTTGCGGCTCGAGGGATTATAATAGCAGGAGGCAATGGTCCCGTGAAGGGGATCCGAATGGCAGGCGTCGTCATTGAAGACGCACCATTATACGTCGACGGTGTGTCTTGGCAGAAGGAGAGTGGATGTTCTCCGACGATTGTGTAGTTGGATGCTTGGCGGGTACTGCGTAAGAAGGTATCAAAGATTCAAGATTCGTCAAAAGATTATACTACCTAGGTAGATTAATATGAAAGATTGATAAAGAAGAATTCTGATAGGCTCCGGGGAGTAGTCCGAATTAAAGGGGATCAATAGGAATCGTGGAGATGGTCAGAAAGAGAAATGCAAGCGTGCAGATTGGATTGGAAACGGAAAATCAAGGGAATTGCCGGATGACATGAACATCCCACCTGCACCTAGAACATTTCGTCTTTGAGGATTAGAGACGTAACTAAAAAAACTAAAAATTGTCTTAACAACAACAAAGACCCCTGACAAGACCACTCTGTCCAATCCGTTCATTTTGTGCTCGCGTGTCCCAGACGCGATGCCGCTGACGCAGCCCCTATGCAGGCTTCGCCCTCTCCACCTGAGGATCTCCAGTCTCAGATCTCTCACTGCCCAGCGGCGCATACTTACCTCCACTCCTTTTATAAAAGACCCTTCTTCCTTCATTTTTCATTCCAGACCTCGTTCTATTCCACGTCCGGCAACATCTTTAGCTATGACACAAACTAGGGATCATGGCCATAGCCATGGCCACGGTCACCACCATCACCACGACAATACCTACCTAACCTCCACAAACAAACACGATGCTGGTGTTCGTATTACGCGGATTGGTCTCGTCGCAAATTTGTGCATGGCAATTGGAAAATTCATTGGCGGTTATATGTTCCACTCTCAATCTCTCATCGCCGACGCCTACCACGCGCTCACCGACCTCGTCTCCGACTTTTTGACATTGGGAACTGTCGCTTGGTCCCTGAAACCCCCGAGCGAACGATTCCCCAATGGATATGGGAAAATCGAGAGCATCGGTGCGCTGGGAGTTAGTGGGCTCCTGCTCTGCGGAGGAGTGTTTATGGGTCTCAACGCGGGACAGGTCCTGCTGGCTCAGTTCTACCCCGACGTGGCTGAAACAGTAGCTCACTCCGGTATTTTGGGACACGGTCATTCGCACAGTCATGGGCCAATTGGTCCTAGCATCCACGCGGCGTGGATCGCAGCAGGCTCGATTGTGGTCAAGGAGTGGCTTTACCGTGCTAGTAAGTGAAGAGATGCTGGGTGTTTATATCCATCAGGTGACTAACTTTATTCTAGCCATGAAGGTTGCCGAAGAGCGCAAGTCATCCGTGCTTGCATCCAACGCCATTCACCACCGCATCGACTCCCTGACGAGTATAGTCGCCCTTTTCACAATTGGAGGAAGCTATGTCTTCCAAGACGCCACCTGGCTGGATCCAGTTGGCGGAGTCCTGATCTCCCTGATGGTCATCAAAGCCGGCTGGGGCAACACATGTACCTCACTTTTGGAGTTGGCGGATACCACGGTTGATGAGGAAGTCCGACACTCTGTGGAGGATGCTGCCTCCAAGGCCTTGAAGGATATTGAGGATGGACATGAAGTGATTGTTCGTGACGTACAAGGCATGAAATCTGGTCAAAACTACCTAATGGACATTGAGTTGGCTGTGCCGGGGGCCTGGGCTATCAGTCGGTCGCGACACATTGAAGAAGCCGTTCGCCAAGCTGTTGGATCTGGAGTTCGTGGCGTGAAGCGCATCAAGGTCCGCTTCATTCCGGTGGAAGATCAACACCTCACGTTCTCAGATGAGTTCGTTGCGCAAGGTGTTAGTGGTGACCCGGAGACACCCCATGCTCGGAAGCAGCAATAGGGATAGAGTTCTGCAAATGATACCCTTGGATATGCGATCTATGTGTATAGATTGGATATAGAACAAGTCTACAAGTCTACAATATAACAGATATTGACATAGATCCAACATCTAATACCATACAACATAGCATCGAACATAATACAGAGTATATAGTGGGGCAATTCTATTCTACCGAGAATTTAGCAGAGCTACAGCTAAAAAAGGAGCTATTTACCCGGCTACAACCTTCTCGGGCTTGACTTGACATTTTGGGAGAATCATAAGCTTGACCTAATTGGTTCTCGGTATTCACTTTCCACTTTTTCAACTGTATTTGGTATAAAAGAATAATAGAAGATGCGAAGTCCACCATGGGAACCGGTTATAGTCATTTTACATCATCGGTTCATCCCACCTGGGAATATTGCCGCTTGCACTTGGACACTTCTTTTCCCGGATTCATCCCTTGATCATTCGATTATTTTTGCCTAAATTTGGAAGCATCCCAGGAATTCCAGGAATCCCACTTGATATTTCCTATTACTCTATTGCCTGGAATTGTATCTCTTCCACCATGGCGTCAGATACCCCTCTCTACATTGGATTCGATCTCTCGACCCAACAATTGAAGGGATTAGTCGTCAACTCCGATCTTAAAGTGGTTCACGTTGCTAAATTCGACTTCGATGCCGACTCGCAAGGATTCCCAATCAAAAAAGGCGTTCTGAACAATGAAGCCGAACATGAAGTCTTTGCCCCGGTCGCTCTGTGGCTGCAGGCATTGGACGGTGTGCTAGAAAGCTTGCGCAAGCAGGGCCTTGATTTCCGCCGTGTGAAGGGAATTAGTGGTGCGGGACAGCAGCACGGAAGTGTATACTGGGGACAGAATGCGGAGTCGCTTCTCCGCAATCTAGATTCCAGCAAGTCCCTCGAGGCACAGCTCGAAGGCGCTTTCTCCCACCCATACAGTCCCAATTGGCAAGATTCGAGCACCCAGAAGGAATGCGACGAGTTTGATGCTGCTCTCGGCGATCGCGAACATTTGGCGCAGGCCACCGGAAGCAAAGCGCACCACGTAAGAAGCCCTCGAAGTCCAACTATATGCGGGGCAAGCATGCTGACACTATCATTAGAGATTCACAGGTCCTCAAATCCTCCGGTTCACAAGGAAGCACCCCGAGATTTATGAGAAGACCTCGAGAATCTCATTGGTGTCGTCTTTCCTGGCGTCGCTTTTCCTAGGCCATGTAGCCCCATTCGACATCTCCGATGTGTGCGGAATGAACTTGTGGAACATCAAGAAAGGGGAGTACGACGAGCGCCTGATTCAGCTCTGCTCGGGTGTTTTTGGAGTTGAGGGTCTCAAGCAGAAGCTCGGCGAGGTACCGGAAGATGGAGGCCTGCACCTAGGCTCCGTTCATCCATATTTCGTGGAGCGTTTCGGCTTCAGTCCCGATTGTACGGTTATTCCAGCAACTGGTGATAACCCGGCGACCATTCTTGCGCTCCCACTGCTGCCATCAGATGCAATGGTTTCGCTCGGAACATCTACTACCTTCCTCATGTCCACCCCCAGCTACAAACCTGATCCGGCCACACACTTCTTCAACCATCCTACTACCCCCGGCTTGTACATGTTCATGCTGTGCTATAAGAATGGTGGTCTGGCCCGTGAGCACGTCCGAGACGCGATCAATGAGAGCCTGAAGGATACCCCTGCCCAGCCCTGGGCCAACTTTGACAAGGTTGCCTTGCAGACAGCCCCGTTGGGTCAACAGAATGCATCGGACCCAATGAAGATGGGTCTGTTCTTCCCGCGGCACGAGATCGTACCAAACATCAGTAAGGGCCAATGGCGTTTTACATACGATGCCAACACCGGAAGTCTGAAAGAGACGACCGATGGATGGAACTCGCCGCAGGATGAGGCCCGCGCCATCATCGAGAGCCAGTTGCTTTCACTGCGCTTGCGGTCTCGAGACCTTACCCAGAGCCCTGGCAACGGACTTCCCTCCCAGCCACGCCGAGTTTATCTGGTTGGCGGAGGGTCTAAGAACAAGGCAATTGCCAAAATTGCTGGCGAGATCCTTGGCGGCGTTGAGGGTGTATATTCGCTCGACGTTGGTGACAATGCCTGCGCCCTGGGTGCCGCATATAAGGCTGTTTGGGGTATCGAGCGACAGCCCGGTCAAACGTTTGAGGACCTGATCGGACAGCGGTGGAACGAAGAAGAGTTCATTGAGAAAATTGCAGACGGGTATCAAAAGGGAGTGTTTGAACAGTACGGTCAGGCCGTCGAGGGCTTTGAGAAGATGGAGCTCCAGGTTTTGCAACAAGAAGCTGACAAGGCCAATTGAGGTGGAAACTGAAAATAATATAGACATAAAAAACATCGGACTAGAATTATCTTGGCATCGTTTTAGCTATTTTAAAGCTTTATTACATATTATAGCAATGAGTATAGCGAGTCGAGTACATATTATATGATGTTCCATCAATAAAGCTCCCGCTCAAAAAACAACTGTGTGCAAGCCCCTTGTCCTATTTAGGAAAACACAAAGAACATCACATTTCAATCAAAATCCCCCCAAGGTCTCTCTACTCGATATACTTGAGACATTTGATTTGCACACTTGACACTCTCTTGGCAAGCGAAGGCGGAAACCTGGTGCACGGGACCGATTACGATATCCAGGTTGAATGCCCGCAGGTGATATCTCCTCCACCGAAAACAATTTTAAAATAGCACACACCTCCCCTACGTTTTCATTTCCCTCTCTCCTTCCAACACCTCGAAGGGAGACTGGAAGATGGAAGAACAGGTGAGTCTCTCAATTCTGCTTAGCACCCTCGCAACCCAAAAAAAATTCCAATACCCCAAACACCGCCCCTCCCCCGCCGTTTTAACCAACCCCTCCGATACCTTTCCCTCAGCTCAAAATACAATATGATTGACACATCCTAGGTAGCAAATGCAATTGAGATTGCCTGGAATCCATCCTCCGAACAAACCCTAAAAGCGCAAGCTTATGAATACCTCAACCAACTCCGCTCCGACCCCTCCGGATGGCAGGTTTGCCTCTCTCTCTTCACCAAAACCCCACAACAGCCCGAAGTCGTACGGCATGTCAGTCTCGAGATTGTCAATAGTGCTGCTCAGGTCGGCTTGATCGATCCGGCCTCGCTCGGCGTCGTCCGAGATAGTGTCCTAGCCTATATTCGCCAGACCTACGGCCCGGAGGCCACTGCCACCCCCGACGCTCATTATATCCAAAACAAAATCGCCCAGACCGTTACTTTCCTCTTCTCCTCCCTTTACGCGAACGGCTGGGAGACTTGCATCGACGATCTACTGAACCTGACCTACAAATCCACGGGCCGGGATAACCAAATCGGTGTTATCTTTTACCTGCGTGTGCTGAGCTCGATTCACGAAGATATTGGCGATTCGCTAGTTTCACGGTCTCGCGTGGAACAGGACAAGGCGAATGCACTGAAGGACCTGATCCGTGAGAGGGACATGCAGAAAATTGCCAACTCCTGGCAGGAGATATTGGCGGTGTGGCGGGAAGGTGATGATGCGATTGTCGAGATGTGCTTGAAGGCGGTTGGTAGCTGGGTCAGCTGGATCGATATTGGTCTTGTTGTGAACCAGACCATGCTGGACCTGCTCTTCCAGCAGCTTGGACGGGCCGAGAAACAGGACCTTCGGGAGGGAGAACAGCGGGTGCGTGATGCGGCCGTGGACGTCTTCACCGAGATCATTGGCAAGAAGATGAAGCCTTCGGACAAAATTGAGATGATCGCTTTTTTGAACCTCGACTCCATCATCACGCAGCTATCTAACAGCCCCCCACTACGGGAGAGCCGATTCACATTCAAGTACGATACTGATTTGGCAGAGACTGTTGCCAAGCTTGTGAACAACACAGTCGTAGATATTGTGCGGGTATTGGATAATGATGCTGGTCCCGTCAAGGATCAGGCAGAGAACCTTTTGCAGGTCTTCCTGCCGCACATTCTACGATTCTTCTCAGACGAGTACGATGAAGTCTGCTCGACTGTTATTCCTTGCGTCAGCGACATGCTCACCTACATCCGGAAACTCGCGAAGGCGAACCCATCCCTTGCGGAGCGAAACAAGTCCATCCTACTTCCGATTTTGAAAGCCATTATTGCGAAAATGCGGTACGACGAGACCTCAAACTGGGGCGAGGAGGACGAGCAGACGGATGAGGCAGAGTTCCAAGACTTGCGCAAGAGACTCGGTGTTTTGCAGCAAATCATCGCCTCGGCCGATGAGCAGCTTTACATCGATGCAATCTCGGAGGTGGTGGGGACAACCTTCCAAAAGCTACGAGCGTCCGGCGGACAGCTCGACTGGCGTGACCTAGATCTCGCTTTGCACGAGATGTTCTTGTTCGGAGATCTGGCCGTCAGGGGTGGCAGTCTCTACATGAAGGGTGCTCCTACTGGCATGGCTGCGAACCGTCTCATCGAGATGATGCTTGCAATGGTAGAGTCCGATATTCGATCATTCACCCACCCCGCAACCCAACTTCAGTACATGGAAATATGTGTTCGTTATAGCTCATTCTTTACCCACCACTCTCATCTCATCCCCGGAGTTCTGGAGAGCTTCCTCCAACTTGTGCACCATCCTGTTCGAAAGGTCAAGACTCGTTCGTGGTATCTATTCCAGCGGCTAGCTAGACAGCTGCGCAGCCAAATTGGCAACGTGGCACAGAACGTTGTAGAGGCATTGAGTGACTTGTTGATTATCCAGGCCGAGGTGCCCTCGGAGGGCGATGACGGCGATGAGATGTCTTCCGAGGACCATGAGGGCTCCGCGGACGCCGTGTTCAACAGTCAGCTGTACCTTTTCGAGTCCGTTGGAATCATTTCCTCGACCCCAAGTGTCGCTGCAGACAAGCAGGTTCTCTACGCCCAGTCGGTGATGAACCCTGTCTTTGGTGACATGGAACGTAACCTCGAAGCCGCCAAGGCCAACGACCAACGCGCATTGCTGCAGATTCACCACGATATCATGGCTCTCGGAACTCTCGCCCGTGGTTACTCGGATTGGCAGCCGGGTACCAGCTCTCCCTCTGCTCTCCCGGCGCCAGAGGTCTCGGCGGCTTTCGCCCAGGTGGCTGAAGCGACCCTGGTTGCGCTTGAGTCTCTCAGTTCCTCATTCAATATCCGGACTGCTGCTCGCTTTGCATTCTCGCGGCTCATTGGTGTTCTGGGCGCGCAGATTCTTCCTCAACTGCCCCGATGGATCGATGGGCTCCTGACGCAGACTTCGTCCCGCGATGAGATGGCGCTGTTCCTCCGCCTTCTAGACCAGGTCATCTTTGGGTTCAAGGGTGAAATCTATAGCATCCTCGACACGCTCCTGACTCCTTTCTTGCAGCGAGTCTTCTCTGGCATTGCCGATCCGACAACCGGAACCGATGACGAGATTCAGCTTGCTGAGCTGAAGCGAGAATATTTGAACTTCTTGCTGGCTGTGCTGAACAATGATTTGGGCGCTGCCATCATTAGCGAAAAGAACCAGTCCATCTTCGAGACAGTGATCACCACCATCGAACACTTTGCAAAAGATATCGAGGACTTCACAACCGCCAAGATGGCGTTCTCCGTCTTGGGCCGTATGGCAAGCTGCTGGGGCGGGCCTGACATTGCCCCTGCCCCTGCTAATGGCACCGCACCTGTCCAAGTCGCACTCCCCGGCTTTGGTGGATTCATGATCACCCGGTTTTCGCCTCTGTGCTGGGCACTCCCCACGACACCATCCTTCAACTCGAAAGATGCACAAGCTAAGCAGGTCCTTGCCGAGGCCGGCGCTTTGCAACGCACTATCTACTCCAAGACAGGCATGGAATATGCGGAATACTTGCGCAACCAGGAACTGCCCGGCATGGGCATGGGAGCCGATCTCATCGAAGAGTTCCTGACCGCAATGAACCAGCTGGACGTGAAAGGGTTCCGGCAATTCTTCCCGGTATGTACTACCATCTTATCCTCCTAATGTTTTCGACTCAAGTGGAATCAATCTCACTAACATGCAACTTCTCACAGTCATTCATCCAACGATTGAGCGCATGAAGTTTCCTTTTCTCCTCTATCTGCTTTCTAGATTCCCCCAACCATTTCCCATATTTACGTTTTGACGCGACGAGGTGACGTCTCTCCTCATGTTGCCCCGTGACTTCGCCATCTTCTATACCATCTACTCCATCCCATCCCAAGTATTCCGCTACCGATACCAATACTTTGCCCAACTTGAACCCCAAGAATAGTGCTGGATCAAACTCTCGGGGGCAAATCAGAAAGAACAAAAAGAATTTACCTGATTTTCAAAAAGTTCCGAGTATATAGCTTGCTTCTTGATTCCCGTTGATCTCTTCTGCTCATGGTGCATTCGCATTGTGGTGTTTCATTTGTATCCCTCGCCCACCACTCCACAGCGTATCCTTTTTTTTTTGCCCTTCCTCTCTCCTACCGGCTTTATAAGTAAGACCGAAATGGGGTTTATTTTTTTTTTTCTTGTGTCTTCGGCTGATTTCTTTCAACTTCAATGGGTGTGAACTGGATCCAGTAGGTAGATCATGAAATGAAGGGGTAGAGTTGCACTAAACAATTCGACAGTTTATGTACAAGTGTAGCCGGCGACGCCTGCGTCCACGGGTATGCTGCCTCTATTCTTAACGACTTAAGCCAGATGGTATAAGAGACGTTATACGTAAGACATTACTCCGATGTCTTTTTCAGAGGTTCTTTTTAAATGTATACGGAGGCGTACAAAGGACCTTTCCATGTATAACCAGGGATGACCTTGCATTGCTTCTCTCGCCATGGTCTTCTTTCCCTAACAAGTTTCTATTTCAAGAACATAGAAGGGTTCCCACTCAATTGTCGAACTCCACTTTGAAGTGTCCTATACATAACTATGAGAACGTAGGTCCCACCGACATTAACAACATGCTCCACAAATACGCCCTTTGTCTGTGGAGCATGTTGTTAATGTTGGTGGGACCTATAACCTCTATAACTATTGGCAGTGTCTTAGCACATTATTAATCACTGGGATAAAAATAGCATCAGTTATCGTGCTAGTGCAAGTCCCGGTGTGTCAAGACACCATCTAGCTAATTTGGCACTAAAACAACCTTATCTCACCTTCTAACATTTATATTCAGGATTGGAATCTTCAAGAGATACATTGAAGTTCCGATAGCCAATCCCACGATCCACAATGGCTCAGAATTACTTGACCGGTGCTTGCCTGTGCAAGAACATAGTATACCGTATTATGTTGTCCGCGTCAGAATCATTCCCTAAGGTATAGTTTATTGTGTATCCCCTTTTGTCCAATCAGAAAATCCCATTCACCTACTGACAATGCTTCCAGGTCATTATCTGTCACTGCACCAATTGCAAACGCTATACCGGCTCCAGCTTCTCCGCCAATATCATCGTGCCACAATCTAGTCTGGAGTACACCAAGGGGTCACCCAAGTTGTATTCGGATCGTAGCGACAAGGGTGGGCAGGTATTGCGCGAGTTCTGCCCTGATTGCGGTACGCCGTTCACATCACGATCAGGCGATGACGAAGAAGTCGTCGCGGTGAAGTCGGGAACACTTGATGAGGAGCACCGACTTAATTGTGCGAAATTGGCGACAGAAATCTACTATCATCGAAAGGACAAATGGGTGGATGATATGGGAAATGAAGACGTTCAGAGGATCAATGGTAGCATGGGCGGTTAGGGAGAAAAATTACATCTCTTGGAGTACATATGAAGCTTCAGAATCTGAATATTCTTCGGCATAAGTGAATATTTCACATATTTTGCGGCTATCTATTTTCATTTGGCTATAAGCGGACTAGGGTGGAAGGATTTTAGAAGAATTATCTAAAGTCCCGATGTCCTAAGCTCAGTCAATCATTTTATTTGACTAGTCAAGGACACAAGAATAGTCGGCCGCTTATGCGGCCTTGTGTCTTTTTAGATGCTTTGTTAGATATATACAAAAAAGGCATATTCTGTGCAAGAGACTTTTCTATGTGTACCTAGGTAACCATTGATACTAGCGGAATTCGACCAATCATAACATTTGCTTCAAGCATCCCCTGTCATCTCGAATTGCTTTTCTAGTACACATAGGTTGAGGTCATGATGACCCCTCTACATATTGGAATACCATAAATCCTCGCTCCCAAATCTTTCAAGCATCTAATCATCGCTTTTAGTTTTCAATTCACAGGTTTCTAGCTAGATAAGTCTCATTATGGTGAGTGAACATTCTTGTGCCTGCATATCTTGTGGAGTAGAGCTTTGCCCCAAGCCTCTTTGGATGGCAAGGTACCAAGTCTGTGAGTTTGACCCTCATTTTATTATAATTACTCCCTTGCGCCGAACTCATCCGCCCTAGTGTATTCGACCGGAAGCGGGACCCAGTTATCAGATGTTCATACAACCGAGTTTGACTGGGTGATGGAAGAAGGATTCGGTGATGTTAGAAGGCTTGGCCGTTGGTATTTCATGCAAGCAACACAGCCCCCCAAAGCTTTCTTGATCCATGAGAGCTGCTGGTTCCTCTTGGTCCAGCAATTCGAAGGGGAGGATATCGATTTGGGCAGGCTTTTTGAAGTCTGCAAGGAGATTCCTCCTTCGGGAAGAGGGGACCTCTGTAAGTGAAGATGACAAGATTAGTGCCAGCTTCTTTAACAGATCTAGTAGCACACGGAGGGTCATTGCAAATGCGATATCGATTTCACCCTTCAAAACGACCCATTATCAAGGGGCTTCAAGAAGCCGCAAAACAGTTTCCAAAGATGCCCAACACAGCAAACAGCTCTGATTCTAAGAGCATTGCTGTGCTCCACCCTGATGGCTTTGGAAACCTCCCGATTGAGATACGACTTCAAATCGCAACTTACCTTCCTACTGTCGACTTCCTAAGTCTACGGCAGTCAACCCGAGCAATGGTAGTTATCTTTGAATTTCAATCATTCTGGAAGTCCAGATTTTCAGTGAATGGAGACCGTGGGTTTCTGAACTGCCTATTAACAGATCCCAGAAAACATGAGAGGAGGGACTGGCGACTCATATACCGCTGTACAGCAAATATTGACCGGTCTCATGAGCACCTCTGGGCGGCACAGCGACGGTGGAGAAACAACCGATGGCTAAGAGAAAGATATTCGATGATTAGAGCTTCGAACGAGCAGATTTTCTCCAATCTAGGATTATTTGACGAATTATGCTGGAAGGAGGTTTCTTCTGGACTCCGATGCGATAGAGATGGCCTAAAATTGAAAAAATGGAGGAATTGTCACATGTGCCGGAGAAAGCATATCCCCTTTTCTCAAGTAGCTCGGTTAGACAGCTCTATCGTCGGCTTAGGTGTGTCTATCATACGCGAGGGAACAGAGACCTATATTGCTGGTTTGGACCTGCTGAATACAGATCCCAAAAGACCAAACCTGATTCTTGGGTATCGGCTACCGGGGCAATCCGTGACAATCAATCTCTATGGTGAGCAACTGATAGGATTTGCGGCCATTGTGGGTGAAGCTGGAATCCATGCAATACGTCCCATTTTCAACAAGAACATCACCACCAGCTGGATAGGCCTACCAAATGGCAGGGAGATCAGCACGACCACAATGGTCCTTGGGCAAGGTATCAGAGCTATTTCGGGAAAATTCGATGTAAGTCACGTACATGCCCCAGCCAAATATGTAGCATAAGGTAACCTTAAGTTAGTATTGCAAGATGATTGGTCTATCCATAGCATAGAGCCCAGGTACGGAGAGACTATCAATACGGTTGTTAATCATCTTAAAATGCTACAGTTTGTGCCCACTTGGTTCCCAGTGAATACTACCAAAGTATTACTATTTAGGCCTAAAAGATAGACTTTGATAGTGCTACGTATAAGAACAGCCAACTGCTCATGCGGTCTACATCTGTGAGTATTTCAATGAACTGATTCATTTGATTTAGGATATCGGGACTTCATACGATTCTTCTACATTATCTTTCGAGGTGTGTTTTCAACATGGATCCGGGTTGAGATCCGATACACCGGACAAGATGCCTTTAATCTGGGAATTGTAGAAAAGGAGACTTGGGTGTTTGAGCCAAAAGGGGGTTTGCGGGATTTGCAGGGTTTACAGCTTTCACGTCAGATGATGTCTCAGCAACTGGCTAGTAGCTGACCTATAGAAATACGATCTCCACAATTGGAGCTTCAGTGGTTTTCACGAGGCTTAGCGTCAAAGTACTCCTGTCAATTGACTCAAAAATTCGGTCAGTCACCGGAACCCTTGGAAGTGGGAAAAGGAGAAAGCATAGGTTGGAACGCGTCGTCAATTTGCTTATTTCATATTTTCCTTCTCTTCTTGGTCAACTCAAGTGTCTGCAACCGAAGGGCTACCATGATCTTATTCCCATGTCTTGTGTGGGCTGCATTGGCGCTGTTCGTCAACGGCCAACAATTCGATGGCTATGAAATGCCATATGATGATCTGGGTCTGAGCGATGCCTGCTTCGACACAGTCAACACCACAGTATCATCATGTCCTGCCTGGGTTGCCAGGTATACCGGAATTGAGTGTGTGTCCCAACATGGTACTTAGAGGAATCATTGGGTTCGGTTTTGCTGACACTTGTCAGAGATTCGAGCTTTGATATTGTTCCAAGCGAACAACTTGTGGTTCTGTGTGAAAGTACATGTCGCTCTGATCTTGCTAGTCTGCGGCAAGCAATTCAAACTGCATGCACTGAAGCAACGGATGTGATGATTCCAGGTGGATCGATTGCATATCCTGGTGAGATACTCGTTGTCCAAGGCTTTTCTCCACCACTGCCATGCTAAACCACAATCAGCCACATTCATGACCGATCGCTACCTCTATTCCACCAGTCTATCTTGCCTGACTGATCCGTTAGTCAAACAAAAACACAGAAAGAGTACATTTGCTGACATCTACAATAGATCTACGAATGAATACTGCGATGAAATAGCCGCTGGCTGGGTAAGCAATGGGTCTGAATATACTTCGGCACAAAATTGTTCTCCGTGTGAGCTTGGTCTTCAGAAACTTCAACTCGAGTCACCATTTGGCTACAGTGATGAAAGTGCAGAGGCATTTTCTTCCCTAACTTCTAGCTGCAGTGCTACTGGGTATACTTTCGCGAGTCCCACTACGTATGCACTCAATGCGACGGCTACATCTGCCACCAGACCGACTTGTTTAACATCATCATACAGATACTAGTCATATGTTCTTACCCACTGCCCCACTTCAATTTGACCCGGCAACCAACCCATGTTTTTTTTTC
>JAHAQQ010000007.1:0-382128 GCA_019190355.1 Penicillium palitans
GAAGCATGTGAAGCATGCAAACAAAGGAAAGAATAAGCGAGCGTAATGTATGCAGAGCATACAGATCGTGACAAAAGCTAGGCTTATAATAAGCGCTAGAAGACCCCTATATCTTCGTTAGAGAAGGACTACTAGTCTTTTTCTATATAGATGATATCTTAATTGCTAGCTATACTAATAAAAAAAAGTAAGGTAATGCAATTAGAGAGAGATCTAGAAGCGTATTAGGAGCTTATAGATTATGGAGAAGCTATATGGTTTCTTAATATATAAATCATTCGTAATAGGAAGCAGAAAAAGCTCTGGCTATATTAAGATAGCTACGTGATAAGTATTACTACCCGCTATAATTTAATAGATCGTCTACCTATCTATATACCACTGCTAGTTGACGATTTGACGCCTTATAAAGACACGGCTACGCTGTAGGAGATCCTACTTTACTAGAAGAAAGTAGGCTCTACTAGCTATACTACTACGATTACTAGGCCGGATACAGTAAAGGTAACTGCAAGATTGGCGTAGTTCCTTACTAATCCCGGGCCTAAGCATTACTAAGCGGCTGATCGAGTAATCACCTACCTCTATTCTACCCGGAATCTTACTATGCCCTGAAACGAACGTAGTGAGAGAAAGGGTTTATAGTAAACACGGCCGCGGGTGCGTCCGCAAAGAAAGGTTGCTTTTTCTATATACGAAGCTTTTTGCCACGTCCCTTCCTCATTCGTTGTGTACTAACTGCTTCTGCTATAGCGCGTTTGAAATATTGTCTCGGTAGCTTCTTCTGCATTGTATTTTTGGATATGTCTGTTTTTATTGGGCTCTTCCCGGCCCTACATCCTCTCTTATTCCTACGTCCTGCTCTAATTTGCCTTTTACTTGCCTATTCCTCCTGTTCTGTTCGCACTAGGATGCTGTCTTTATAAACGTCCCATGATTGGCCTGGATGTGTTTTGCTTCTATACAACCTGTAATTGTCCTTCAACATCGTTGCGCTCTACACTACCTTTCTTGGCTTATGTCTTCATAGCTGTTTCTTTGCATTTTCTTGCCTCTATGGCTTCGCCCGCCCTTGATATCACAATATGCTGCGATCTAGGACTTGTCGAGATTGCAACTGTCCGATAGGTATGTCAACAAACTTTCGACCCGCCCGCTGCTCTGCCTGTCGCTTGGCGCGCTCCTCTGCGACTGTCGAGATTCGCGTGTGTACAGAATGTCGAGCTCCTATTCGGTCTAACACAACTGTTGCTCGTTGCGATGTGTGCCGTCAAACTTCGCGCTATGGACCTAGTCGTACTCAACCACCGCCTGAGATGCGTTGCTGTTGGCAATGCGGCAACACATTCCCTGCTATTAGCAGCGTGCGGCGTTGCTTTACCTGCAGATCTACGACGGGCAACGTTGTGCAACCGGCTATAGACTTTTCGCAGGTCACGGCCGCGTCTTTCAACCCGCTCGCTAACTCATTTCAACCCCTAAGTCCTCGCAAACGAAAGATTACGCATCCAGCAGAACAATACCCAAGAAGACCACCTTCTGATCGTACACTATCGGCGACCCTTACGCTACGTACTTCGCAGCGTAGCCCCGACGATGGCCAAGTCCAATCCATTCTCCACTCCTCCATGGACTTTCTGCAGCGGGAATATGAAAGCCGCGTACAGTCCTCAAATCAATTTCCGCCGGTCATTTCTCCAGCCGACATAAGAGCTTCCGTTGCCCGTTACGAAAGTCACATGTCGGCATCGAGTCACGAAGGAATTTGTTCTTCTTGTGGCAGGCTTATGCCATCTGAAGATATGTATCAGCTTCTTCCTACAGATCCGTTCCTACAGCCTATGTCAGGCCATCTCGACAACTGTGGATGGGTCAATGGTAGCTGGGCATTTTGCTGCCAATGCCACAGTGCTCTTATTCGCCAGTCTATACCTAAATTTGCCGCTACAAACCATATGAACGTTTCACTTTGTCAGCACTATCCTGTTGCCCTTGATGGCCTTACCGTGACGGAAGAATGTTTGATTGCCAAATCTCATCCCATTGGAGTCGTTTTAAAGCTTCGTCCGGGCCATCGGTCTACCCCGACCAGTTACCATGCGTTACGTGGCCATTTCATCATCATACCCCAGAACCCAGGTCCGCTCCTTCAGATACTACCAAGCCCCGGGCTACAGTTTACCGAGCTGATCAAGGTTCTTTGGCTGGGAAGCCGGCCTCCAATGGATACGGACTTGAAGCCGTTTCTAGTTGTACGGAAGCACAAGGTGCTCGCTGCTCTGCAATACCTCATACAACACAACGTTTTATACCAAGACGTGACGATTGATCATTCAGTAATAAACAATTGGCCCGATGATTTCATACCCTCCGACCTACAGGAACAAGTCATGCTGGGAGAAGCCGATTTTGGTGAACGGGCCGGGTACACCGTCGATTTACAAGAACATAATTATGAAAATGACTGGCAAGCTGCAGAAGACAGCCCTGATCTTTCAACCAGGAATCTTCCTCTAGTAACAGGTTCCGTTACCACTGACATAAATGGAGAGCGTCAGAATCCTGACTTTCGTCTACTTAACGCCATGCATGCCCTTGTCAATGATCAACCGCTCAACCCAGACCCCCAGACTGCATCCCCTCGCCGCGTGGCAACGCTAGATCCGTCCCCGCCTTCTTACCATGACCCCGTGATTAATTATCGCATCCGCGGCCAGGCCGGCCTTCTCGATCAATGGCAAGATCCTCATTATTTCACATCTGCTTTCCCTACGTTGTTTCCGACTGGCATTGGAGGACATCTGGCTCAACGCAGCATACCCGTATCACTTGCCGCTTTTGCTGACTGGGCGTTACGCCACCATAGTCGAAGGTCCGAACGTCTCTTTTTTGAATAAACTGTTGGCTGACGTGAATAGATTTGCCCGACACCGAACTTTCATGTACTTGTTATATGACGCTATCCAACTTCGGAATTCGTGCCTTGGTAACAGTCTTCTCATCAAACGTACTCAGTGGACATCTGTTACGCGGGATCTGAACTCTCTCAATGTCGCCCGCCTCCAAAATGCGGCTAGGGAGCTTGCTGCCGATCACGTTACCAAAGACCCGCTAGTACGACGGCTGTTAAAGAACCTCACTGCCATCGGGGTTCAAGTGCCTGGGTCATTTTTTCATAAACTGCAGATGCGTGCCGAGATCCGCGGCCTGCTTGTCCGAGAAGGGATGCCTGCCTTCTGGATGACAATCAATCCTTCGGACCTCCAAAACCCTCTAGTCTTGGTTCTTGCTGGAGTGCAACTTTCCACCGATAATCTGTCCAAAGAAATTTCAACAATTCGTCAAGACGTGGCCACGGCTGACCCAGTAGCGGTCGCACGGTTCTTCCACTATACCTGCAGGGCGGTACTTGATGGTCTGCTAGGTGGCAGGCCTAGTAAGACCGGAGTCCTAGGTGACATTTCTAATTACTTTGGCGTCGTTGAAAGTAATGGTAGAGGGATGCTACATCTCCATGCGTTGGTTTGGGTTCGGGGTAATCTTGGATTCGCCCAGCTACGCGACCGGGTCTTGGCAGACGACGCGTTCGCAAACCGATTGATCTGTTTCCTGGAAAGTGTCATCATGCATAGCATTCACAATCCAGATCTGGATAGTCCTGATACGGTTATTTCCCGCGCAGCCCCTTCAACCAGCGCCGCAGAGTCGGATCCAAAATTCATGGAGAAGATATTTCATGACAGCAACAGTGTTGCTCGCATTAAGCAGCTTCATTCCAAGCATCACACAGCTACCTGCTTCAAGTACAGTGGACGGTTGTCTACTAAAAACAACTGTCGTTTTGGCATGCCTCGCGATCTTGTTGAGGTGTCTGGAGTTGACAATTTCGGTATAGTTCACCTTGCTCGTAACAACGCTTGGGTTAATCCGTGGAATCCATACATCGCGAGTTGCATCCGATCAAACCACGATATATCCTGGATTCCTACAGTCTCAAAATCTCTGTCCCTGCTTTACTACATCACCAACTATGCCACCAAAGACGATGCATCACCATGGCAGATGGTAACGAAGGCTGCTCTGTTGAGACAAATGATCGATCGCGCCAGCTCCAATGTCTCCCCAACCACCACAGATTTGCGAGTTCGACAAAACGGAATGAATAATTTTGCCCTCCGCTGCTTTAACAGCTTATCGCAAGATCGTGAAATAAGTGGAGTTCAAGTCGCAAGCACATTACTACAACTTCCCTTCTATTACACGCTCAATTACAACTTTACTCGCATCAACCTCTGGTGGCTGAGGCAATATGTTCGTGCAGTCATCCAACCGGAACAAATTCAGCGTACATCGTCCACGAATCCCATAGCAGAAGAACCGTGTAACTATGACCATGTTGCAGCTGCACCTACGAGTATTTTTGATAACTATAAGTTCCGCGGCGATCTCTTGTCCCCTCTCTCCATCTTCGAATACTGCATGCTAGTAGGCACCAAGAGAATCCAAGATTCCAGTACGCATGACATTACCTTCAACGACCAACATCCGAAGTATCACACGCATCTACAAAGGCTGGCCCGCTCCCAAGCCCAAACGGCTACTGTGACACTTCAAGGGGAGTTGACAGAATTCCAGGCCGCAGAGGACTCCGTACCAGGTGGCCATCCTACAACAACAGCAATCCAAAACGATCTGGCTGAGATTCTCCTCGGGCTATTTGTTCCTTGGGAAAACTTGGCGTCACTCGTTCAACGGATCCCCACGCAAGCTGAAAACCCACACAGCAAACTCCATCAGATCTGGACCTTAGTCGAACCAACACTCCCTGCATACTGTCGAACCTTTGCACAAAACATTGACCTTTTACGAAAATCAAAAGACGATTGTCAAGCAGATGCTGTGTTTCGGAAACGGACTTCTCAGCATACGTCTATGATTGACCATGAATTAGCCGATCCTCCCTATTCTGATAGCGACTCGGGGAACGAGGCTCCGTACCCTCTGTCCACTGAGCCGGAATCTTTGAGCTCAGAAACTCTTATTGCTGCACTATTTTCAACAAGCACACGTTGGGCTCAGGAGGTACAGGACGCTCAAACTCACATCGCTGCACTTGCTGCAAATTCTTTTCGCCGTCTCTCCCTTCAACCACAATATTTCCGACCGATTCGAATTTCCGACAACCTTCTCTATGAATCCTCTGGCCTCCAATTAGTCCCTCTGCCAACCCTTCAAGAATGGCAGATACAACTTAAACGTGTTACTACACTAGAAACACAAGACCCGTATGCCGGCTCGTCAACCAACGACGTATCCTACTTGGACGACTTCAACCTCGACATAACCAATGGATTCCTTGTGCCTCTCCTCACTGACTCAGACATATCTTCTAGCACGCTTCAACGAGACTCTCGAGTCGGCGAAAATCCCACGGGCGCTTCGCTAACTTTACTCGTTTGTGAGACTGTTCCTCTAAATGGAAAACAGCGTTTAGTTGTGCAAAAGATTTTGTCACAAGCTCTCGACTATTCTAATCATCCGTCTGGTTCCCACCAAAATCAAACACTCCTTTATATAGGAGGCGAGGGGGGGGTTGGAAAGAGCCAGATCGTCAAAGCAATTGTTGCAGGTATGGATTTGATCAACCGCAAAGACGAAATCATTCTCATGGCTCCGACTGGGGCTGCTGCCGATATCATTGGAGGCAACACGTACCATACCTCCCTTGGAATTTCCTTAAATCGTTTCCGGCAAGCAGGAGTCAGTGCCAGAGTTCGCAGACTCTGGTCGCAGAAAACCATTATGATCATAGATGAGGTGAGCATGATAGATCAATCAGCGCTCGGCATCATCAATATGCATTGCAAAGCGGCCAGATTACTTGACAGAGATTCTTCAGATCTTTTCGGTGGTTTACCCGTGGTGATACTCATGGGCGACTTTCACCAATTTCCTCCAGTACAAGGCCAGCCGTTGTGGAAACTTCCAAGAAGCGAAACCGACCAAGACGGAAAGCTTATCTGGAGCCGATTCAAGCAAGTTGTAATTCTAGACGAACAGATGCGACAAACCGAGGACTTACAATACCGCAGCCTCCTCACTCGAGCGAGATCTGGCACATTTACATATGATGATATGCTGACGCTAAACTCCAAAGTAATCACGTCACTCGACTCCCCAGGCCTACAGAAGGCGACAGCAATCACGAAGCTGAATGCTCTCCGACACGTCATAAACCGCTTTCAGATTGAGCGCTTTGCTCGGGCCAATGGTCAAAAGATTTTCATTTTTCCCGCCCTCCACACCCGCACAAAATCCTCTGACGCAACCAATCTGCGACTTCGAGCAGATGACCTACTAAGTCTTCCTGAGCAAGGGACGAAGATCCCTTTCCCCGGACTCCTTCTATATACACCTTCCATGCCGGCAATGATTTTGACGAACATATGCACCCCTGCAGGATTAGTCAATGGAGCAACCGGAAAAGCCATAGGTATTGTCGTGGATGTGGCATGTGAGTCATCAACTAAGGAAGTCTTATCAAAGTATCATTCCTAAGTCTGGCCAGCCGAATTCCACGTGCTTGACGATCTTTATATTCTTTGCACCAGGCCTCCAGCCTGTCTCCTTTTCGAGCCAAATCGAGCTAAATCAATTCCCCTTCAGTCACTTCAAGAGAATGTCCTGCCTATCTTTCCGCTCGAGGCTTCAATAACAGTGAAAGGATATTCAGTGAGACGGCGCCAAGTGCCCATCTGCCCGGCCTTTTGTCTTACCGACTACAAAGTCCAAGGAGCCACCTTCGACGCTGCCATAGTTGATCTCAAACATGACCGTCGAAATCGACCTCAAGATTCCCATCGGAGATATTGTTCAACATACGTACAATTATCGCGACTACGATCATTCGCTGGCCTCCATCTCCTACAACCGATTGACATGAGTGACCTCCAACACAACCCAGACCCGCAATTGTTACAAGAGATACAGCGTTTACAATCACTCGGGGCTGAAACTCTGAATGCCTGGCAAGGAATCAACTCCGCATAGCTAACCGCATCTCCACAAATCATTTCTCTCGGCTGTTGCACACACCCGCAACGTCTCACTCAAAATAAACTTAAATTGTCATTTTTTCTCTTTTATAGTTAGTAGCGAGGAGCGTCTAGACGTATCATATTCGGGTTCGTATTTGTACGCATCATCATACAACCTAATATGCCTCAATCAAGTCCTAATTGCCCAACCCCGCACGGATCTTTCCAACCTACAATATATACTTGAAGCCTTGATGTTGTTCCCCCCCCAACTCCCATTATAAAATTCAGATGTATCAAGGGCCCTACTTAAACTGTATCACTTAGCTGCACACTTCTACAATGCCTTCAAATACATCTTTCCCAGCCATTCTCCACATTCGAGATTTCATCGAGCATGTTGAACCAGATCCAACACGCCCCGGTAAAGGACTCTCTATGCAGCTGCGTGTTTCTCTCAACATACCAGACAAAGATGTAAACTCAGAAGACGTTGAACAGGGCGACATTCCCACTCTGATCAGATTTTTTAATGAGGGGAATCGACCTAACCTGTACCAACCAAACGCTTTCGTTTATGCATGGGGTTCTTTCCTCTCAAACTCTTCCGACAGTGGGGATTTTCATATTCTCCTTCACGCTAACAGCGTTGACCGGTCAGTCACTTTCGCACCTTCCGCAGGAAATGTCCTGATACAATCTAGCCACCCAGGAGATCAAGAGGATACAGATTCATATTTCATGCACTGCCCTGAAGCGGCTCAACCTATCGTGACACTGCTCGGTGTCGTTCTTGAACGTGGGGGGCAACTAAACTGTGGTTCAACTCTATTACATTACCGCCTCCAATGCACAGTTTACAATAGTTCGTCGCGAACCCATCACACGTTCCCCGTCACTGCATACTTCAAGAACGGGCAACGTTGGGCGAACTTTCCACCACTAAATATAAACACCCACGTTTTTTTGACTGGCCGGATCTTCGGCGTCACCAAAGAAAACCGCCAACTAGCTGTGATTACGGATGATATACATTTCCTTCCAACCATAATACAATCTGCGCCCCCCACCCCTTCCTCAACAACTGGTAAACGAAAACGCCATGACCGCTGGTCCCAAAGAGCCGCCCCTCGCACTCCCTCCAAATCAACGACCTTGATCGAAAATGATTCTACCTCAATCAGTCAGCCGTCGTGCAATCCCACTGAAACCAGTGCCCCAAATGACGACCATGAGGAAACGCAAATGACCTGGCCAGACACAGCCGATGATGCCCAGGTTTCACCACAGCCCCCCACACCCACGCCGGAGAGGCGATCCCAAAGACCACGAAAGACTTCCTATGTTGACATACTTGCTCAATCAAAACGCAACATTTAACATTGCATCACGTTGTTTCGGAATTTTTTACATACAGGGCGGATATTGGTTATGCTTTTTATTTCAGGTTTTGCAACTCTTGGACGGTCCGGGTAGTAACGCTTTTGGCCTCTCTAATTGATCTATCTTATTTTAAATGTATATTCAGTCTAAGCTTTCTATTTTAACAATCCCCTTACACTTTAGTACAGCAGTTTTCGAAATCAGTTATACATACCCCCACATGCGATGCACTTTAGTCGTGTTCAGGATAAGTGTCCACCTTAGTCAGTAAGCAGGGGTGTGCGTCATTTCTTTTTTCCCTCATTGTCCGAGGTGCCTGGGTATCAGGTACTGCACGTGTATTGTGTAGTTCGTGGTTTGGTTAGCTGTCAGTGCACCTCGCTTCCATGTAAATCCTTTTTCCCACCACTCAATGAATTCGGCCTTTGACTCTCGGCCGGTCGGCTTCTTTTACATATTTTAATCAATATGGGCCGGCGTTCTGGGGAATCAATGAAAGGTCAATGGGAAGATGCTGAAAGGAGAGAGACAGAGTTCAGTCTCGCGCCAGACACGCTCGCGGCACCGAATTATCTGAACTGCGGAGTTTCTGCCAGCAGCAAGCGTGCAATCATAAAAGTCCACTTTAAAATACAACGAATACTAACGTGAACAGTATCGATTCTTCTCAGCATTGACTCCTCGTATGTGGTACGTAGTACAGTACTGTTAACTACCGGCCCCACCCAAGCACCCATAACAATCTATTGAATAGTGGTTCACGGCTACATTTGGGCATCGTCCTCAAATGTGTTCAGAAGGAAGACTGGAGTTCGGTGATGAGTCTCTCGATACGGTGACGAATTTCGTGACGGATAGTCCGTACAGCATCTAAGCCTTGCCCGGCGGGGTCGTCAAGTTGCCAGTCGAGGTAGCGCTTGCCAGCGAAGAAAGGGCAGACATCGCCGCAACCCATAGTGATGACAACATCGCTGGCTTGAACCGCGTCGGCCGTGAGGATCTTGGGGGTTTGGTTGCTGAGGTCGATGCCCTCTTCGCGCATAGCTTCAACGACCATGGGATTGATGGAGTCCGCTGGGGCCGACCCGGCAGAGCGGACTTCAATAGTGTCGCCAGCAAGATGAATGAGGTAGCCGGCGGCCATTTGGGAGCGACCAGCGTTGTGGACGCAGACAAACAAGACGCTGGGCTTAGCCATGATGTGCCTTTCTAGTAATCTTTTGGACAGTCGTCGTGGAGCGATTCGTTGAATGTGAGGGACGAGATTGTCAGGGTAGCAGTACTTGGCGGGTACAATTGGCAAATGTTTCTTAAGATAATCGTGAAACGAGAATGTATTGATGATGCTCTTTTTTTCGTATAAGTAATTTTGTAAGAGAATGAATACAGGCAGCGCTTGGGGTTTATATACTACGTGTTAGCTTGTAATAGAGGGAACTCAACAAATCATTGATCTAGAACATTCTCTTTTCTACTAAGCGGAAAAGGGCTGTTTTTTTGTTAAGCATCACAGACGGAAGGCCGTTACCTCACAGCTTATCGTAATAGCGTAGACTAAGCATGTCTATGGGTAAGTCCCGGGTACTATTGATTTCTGTTCTGACATGGGCGAATTTCCGGGCCATCTGCATGTCACTCGAACACTATGACTGGTCGAAGTTTGGAAGAAAAATAGGGCATGCATTTTCATTAATAATGGTTCTATGAATAAGGTTGAACGGCATAATGACTCGTTTTGACATTTTTTAGCTTGGTAATTGTCGATCACGGGTTGCTTGCAACTCTTCAATTGGCCACTTAGACCCTTATTAATCTTTTTTTCGTAAATAAAGTTAGGCAACATCTGTATGGACAAGTCCAGAGCCTCGGAACCTTATATGCCAATGACAAAGCAAGGAGGTTACACCTGAGGTATGTCACTGCTTGGTGGTGATTGGTCGAGGGTAACAAAGTGTCACACACCTGGATTGATTGGCCACTGAAATGTCTTTTCTGAATTAATTCGAACTAGCGCTTAATCGCGCCCCCAGGCAAGAGCTATATATATTGAAGACGACTTCAGCGAACCAGGGGGTTCTTGCAACTCACTGTCGTGCCTTTCAACTTTTGTGGAAATTTTCCCCCGAGAAAAACACCAAAAATCAAACCATCATTCGCTGAATCGTACCGGAGATGGCCGCCCCAACTCCTCATACAGTTCTGCCCGCGACGGAGGAATCGCAATATCATAACACAATATTGGAAAATCAACCACCAATTCCTACAGCCGAGGATGTCGAAAAGCAAAAATCGGAAGCGAACACGACCAAGCAATCAGCCTTCAAAGGTCTTGGCTGGTTAGATCGTTTTCTGGCCGTATGGATCTTCCTTGCCATGGCTATCGGAATCATCCTAGGCAACTTTGTCGAAAATACGGGTCCTGCCTTGCAAAAGGGGAAATTCGTTGGGGTGTCTATTCCAATCGGTATGTACACATGAAACTGTGAATAAACGGCCTCGGCTAAACGGTGCAAGCGATCGGTCTCTTGGTCATGATGTATCCTATTCTTTGCAAAGTGCGGTACGAATCCTTACATCATGTCTTCCGAGAGCGTGGGATATGGATTCAGATTGCGTTCAGCATCTTTGTCAATTGGATTATTGCCCCTTTCCTTATGGTGAGACCAATCCGACTCGTCATGGTGATACGTGCTGATGTTTCATGATCCAGCTTGCACTATCATGGGCTTTCCTGCCAGACGAGCCAGAACTTCGGGAGGGCTTGATTCTCGTTGGATTAGCCAGATGCATCGCTATGGTAGGCTACCACTTTCTATGTTGTACTGGAGTCAATCTAATATATCCTTGCTAATAGGTTCTCATCTGGACCGGTCTTGCTGGCGGTGATAATGAATACTGCGCTATTCTTGTTGCGGTCAATTCACTGCTTCAGATGGTGCTCTTCGCTCCCTTGGCCATCTTATTCATCAAGATCATTGGCCACTCGGGCAGTCAAGTTACACTCTCATATTCTACCGCTGCCAAAAGTGTGGCAGTGTTTCTTGGAATCCCCTTAGGTGCCGCAATTATTACCCGCATTACACTTCGAAAGATAGCTAGCCCACGTTGGTACGATCAGGTGTTCCTGAAGTGGGCTGGCCCGTGGTCCCTTCTTGGACTTCTCTTCACGATCCTTGTGTTGTTCGCATCTCAGGGCCGCCAGGTTGTTCATCAGATTGTATCCGTGATCCGAGTTGCCGCTCCGCTCTTTGTTTATTTTATAATTGTCTTCTTCGTCACTCTTCTTGTGACTTACAAGCTCGGGTTTGGTTACAAGTTGGCTGCTACTCAAAGTTTCACCGCTGCCAGCAATAATTTCGAGCTTGCTATTGCTGTCGCTGTCGCAACGTTTGGTGCCAACAGCAATCAGGCGCTTGCCGCCACTGTCGGCCCGTTGATTGAGGTTCCGGTACTGCTTGGCCTTGTCTATGTTGTGAAATTTATAGCCAAGCGAGTTGGTTGGAAGGACTAAAACGAAAAGCAAGGCAAATATTCACGTTTCGCGAAGATTTTGCATATTCTGAACCCTGATCTGTTACGGAAGCCTATGTTGAAGTGAAGGGACTAATATAGAAGAGGCTAGAGGCGTACGGACCGTTGCAACTAGTACACTACACAATCAATACTTGTCAAAAATTCGTCTCCATAATACTTTACATAAGCCACATGGCGTTCCAGGTGTAACGGACTGAGCTCTGGCCTGTGTAACACCGGTGAAATAACCATGCGGTCTACTAATTTCCACTGTTTGCCACGGGTAAATAGAGACTATTTTGTGCTTATGGGTTAGCCTGGGTTGTCAGTCCGAGGCACTATTATTCCGATTTAGGGCATTTGGGGCATTTGGGCCATGACTTTCTCCCTTCCTTGAGGTATCTCAATTTCAATTTTTGGTGTCTTGTACAATTATCATCTATCTCAATATGATTCAAAGGTCTGCTTTCATATTGCTGCACGTGGCCAATCTCTAAAACACGAACTTAATAAAAACCCTCTTTTGGTGTGGGGAAAATCCAGTGACATATCGGCTTGGCAGTGACAGTTATTTGACAAACGGTGACATACCAGGCAGCATGACTGCCCAATCAGCGGAAGGAATGGCAAATATCCGCCCGTCTCCACGTCAACAATGCTATAGACATGACATCCATCGCCCGGATGGTTCTTTAATAGCAAAGATATATATAATTAGACTTGGTCCCTTGCAAATTCAATTTCTAAATCACCAATTTGGATCTTTGCAGAAGTTTCTGATGATCTTTGCTCACAACACAGTCCTTCACCTCCGCCCTGCTGAAACTGAAACTGAAACCATGAACTCTGAAGATACCTACCATTCTGTGCAAGAGCGCTACGCGAGCGTTGCGAGACAGGCTGGCCCCGATAATCAAAGATCCTATGAACGCAAGGTCGCAACCGCGTTTGGATATGGTCTAGAGGATTTGCGTTCTATTCCGGACAACGCGAATCTAGGTGTCAGCTGCGGGAATCCATTAGCAACAGCAAATATAAGAACAGTAGGGCATAGCCATCGGTCGCCCCTTATTGCTGGAACTAATATCCATATATAGGGCGAGACTGTGCTTGATTTGGGTAGTGGCGGGGGCATTGATGTTTTGCTAGCCGTAAAGAAGGTTGGACTGGAAGGAAAAGCCATTGGTATTGATATGACAAAAGTACGCCGACCATTCCCTGCTAACCTACCTGTGCTCTTTACTTAACCTTGGCAGGACATGCTGGAACTAGCACGTCGAAATGCGAGAAATGCTGGCGCCTCCAACGCAACTTTTATCGAGGCTTTCATTACTTCTATCCCAGTGCCATCAGCCACTGTTGATTGTATAATCAGCAACTGTGTGGTGAATCTGGTGCCGGAAGCCGAGAAACCGCTTGTTTTCCAGGAGATGTTCCGCCTACTGAAGCCGGGAGGCAGGGTTGCAATCAGCGACATTCTGGCAAAGCGAGAGCTTCCGATAGAAATAAAGACAGACCTTTCGTTGTATGTTGGTTGTATCGCTGGCGCCAGCCAGGTCAGCGATTATGAAAGGTATCTGAAACAAGCAGGTTTTCAAGGTACTTGATCTGTCCTTACTGGTCTTTCATTCTTTCTTCTTTTTCCTCTTGTAATTTGATCCAGCACTGACACCCAGCCTGTAGATATATTGATTCTGAATACCAACAGCGACCTGAACCTTTACAAGGAAATGTGTGAAAGTGAAAATGCCAACGGATCAGGCCATACCAGCTCATGTTGTGATGCGACGGAATCCAGAGCGACCGGGGAGATGAAGAAAATTCCGGATGTGGATTTCAACCTCTGGACTGGTGAGTTCATCTACAAAATAAGCCACTAGCAATGCACCGCTGATCGGACCCTCGTCGATCCTTTTTACCTAGGTTCCTTCAAGATCCTCGCTGTTAAGCCGGATATTCACGACTGATGACCGTAATTCATATCATTCTTCCGGCCTAATGCATAAAACTATTCAACATAGTTTTAATAGGCAAGAGATTTCCCAGCTAGTTTTGATTTATGAGACTCAGATAATTTCAATGCCCAAATAGGATCATTCTTTGTCCCGCAAAAGGTTCGGTGGATTTTATATGTTGTAAGCTCGGAGAACTAGAACAATACTAGAACCTCAGCGCTTTATTTTTTCACATCAACAGGATACCTAATCAAGATAAACATGATACATTAGGTGTATTAAAGAAATATATCAGCAAGAACAGTATACATAACCTTATTATCAACTCTACAACCTTCCGACGGGGTGCGACCCAGTCTGAAACCGCATCGGACTTTAGTTTGACCTGAAGTCTTCGTATCATCTCACCGACTGAATCTGACAGAGATTCATGGCTGTCACTTATCCAATATGTCGAAAATGGACATATTTTTCACCATACAATTTGATTCCGAATCACATCCAAGTTCGGATCGCACATCACGAAAGTCTGAATGATTTCGCATACTTTCGATAAGACTTGCTGCAGTCATGCACGATGTAAATTGACCTGTATCCTGATCACCGCCAAAGTGCTGTGATTCAGGGACAGGTTCAGCTGTGACGGGACTGAGCTCGACTGCTCGCCCTGCACTTGATTCTTGGCTATTGGGGGTATCCATGCGGCTCTTTGCATCTGATTTGGGAGGCGAAGATCTCATCTCAAGAGATATAAACGGATGCTGCGAGTTGTTCAACTCCCGAGATGATGGACTTGCCAGTGGATGGTGGTAATCCACAAGAGGGTGGCTGTGGGTTGTCGGCAGGTGCAAGTTTGTTGATGGTAGGGAGACCACTAATGGACACTGAGATAGGGTAGAGTTCGTTGGTTGTCTTTGCGATTCTAAGTATTCTTCGATTTGTTTTTTGGTGACACCATGGGTCATCAGGAGGGATCGGAGAGAAACATTTTCTGCCGCGACTTTTCTTCCTGCTTTTTGAACATCCTGTGTCGCCGCTATGCCAAGCTTTTCGAATGACCTCACTCGTTGCTCAAGTTGCTGGGTGTACTCCTTGCGCCGTGTGCGAGAACGCCGTTGATTTTCGCGGATTCGAGCGGATGATGTATCACTCTCCTTCATATTTATAGTTTCCTTTCCCTTCATCCTCATCCTCGTGCTTGGGAATGGAAATGCAAATAGTGAAAGTACGGGTTTTGGTGGGGGAGAGGGGGGGGGTTATAGTTTTACAGTTAAACTCTTAAGTACAAAGAGATGGTCAAGCTGAAACGTAACTCTGTGGCGACTTTTAGTAATTTCTTCTAGCTGTCCAATCATCAAAATATCCAGCTAGGTGGGGCAAAAAAATATTATCCAAGCCTCTATTTCTGATATCTTGTCCAATCACATTTCGCTAGTGACATACTCCCTCCCTAGGGATACTTTTTCATACATACTAAGCACGTGTAGTCATTTTTTAACTCTCTTGTTTTTTTTGTTACCATTGCCATCTATCTTCACGGGTATAACCTATGCTATCTTACACTATACCACGGGCGCACTCGATATTTAGGCCGGCAGCCTCACCATCTCTGCTACAACCCAAATTTTCAGCAAGGATGTCTTCCGCTGTTCCTCAACCAGTGGTTGCGAACACCCGCCAAATGGATGTCTCATATCGAACTCTGGCATTACGCCCAAGTGAAGATAGCCCAGATATCCGCCAGAAGTATCGGCCATTCATCCTTAGCGACAATGCCACCGAAGACTGGGTCAACAACTTAGACTTGACCACTGCAGTGGACATGGCCGAACTTAACTTACGGGTCACAAACGAGAGGCTGAAAGTTCTAGTACTTTATGGCAGTCTTCGGAGAAGATCATATTCGCGGCTAGTGGCATTGGAAGCTTCCCGTATCCTTTTCCGGCTCGGCTGTGATGTACGCGTCTTTAACCCTGAAGGTCTTCCGGTGAAGAACGATAGTGATATCGGCCATCCTAAAGTAAAGGAGCTCCGAGAGCTTAGTTTGTGGAGTGATGGGCATGTCTGGGTTTCGCCCGAACAACATGGCAATCTAGTAAGTGACTTCTCAAGAGAATCTTGACACTCAGTGCAGCAACTACTTACTCGTGCGTTTCTCTCGCAACTTTAGACCGCTGTATTCAAGAATCAGATCGATTGGATTCCTTTAACCACAGGAAGTGTCCGTCCCACCCAAGGCCGAACGCTGGCTATTGCCCAGGTGTGCGGTGGATCCCAATCATTCAATGCCGTCAACTCTTTACGTCTCCTGGGTCGGTGGATGCGCATGTTTACTATTCCGAATCAATCCTCGATCCCCAAGGCATATACACAATTTCCAGATGAAGGTCAACCGGGACATGAACGACTTATGCCTAGTGGCAACCGGGATCGCCTCGTGGATTGTATGGAGGAATTTGTCAAATACACGATTCTGATGCGACCTCACGTCGGTCTTTTTGGTGATCGCTTTAGCGAACGGGAGGAGAAGAGATTAAAGGAGGCAAAGATGAATGCCGCTACAGCTTGATGAAAGATATATAACAATATAGACGATGCCAGAAAGACAATATCTTATGGAGCAATTACTCAGCATACTTCCTGACACTCAGAGGGAAGCCATTTTTGGTGTCGTTTTGTTCGCGAGTCGAAGAATCATTATCCGTCGCGCAAGCGCCGCACTAGCACGCCATCTGTAATGAACCCTTCCTCTATATTTGCTATGGGCTGGGGTGTATAGAGCGGTATTGAGGTGCGATCAAGCATTGAACACTAATGTAATTCGTTGTCGATTCCTAAAGTCCCGTTCCAGGAAGGAATGTGACGTTCAGGCTAGGACCCTAAGGCGACATCTGCCATTGATAGCACGATAGATGAGGTCTTTATTTACTGTGGCTCATCTCGTTCTTACACTTTTTCTTACACTTTCATCGTTTCAGGGCCGCAGCGCGCGACGCGCGCGTCTTCCAGTAGAGTATAGTACCGATACAGCAAGTACTACGGATTCGATCTAGTTTGTAAGTAACGCTTCTTATAGAGATTACCCAGATCGCAAAAGCTCTGTAGGTTATATTTGCCAGGCATATAGTGGCCCAATTGACTGGAAGGCTACTAAGCAGCCTACTATCACAACCTCTACCACTGAAGCTGAATTGCTAGGCCTATCGGAAGTAGGAAAGTAAGTGTAGTGGTGGCGTCGGCTTATGAATAGTCTCGGCTTTATCCCCTCCTATGACTTAACGATTAATTGCGATAACGAACGGACGATTGGACTGTTAACGAGCGAGGATACGGCGTTCGAGACGAAGCTTCGGCATATCGATATTCATCATTATTAGCTTCGGCAGGAAGTGCAGGAAAAGCGCATTAATGTGCGCTAGGTGGCGACAGCGAGTATGGTAGCAGACGGCTTAACGAAGCTATTATCGAAACAGAAACACGAGAGCTTTGTTCGGATGCTTCGAATGGTTGACATAGGCTATCTAATAGCCTAGCTGTTAAAGAGAGAGAGAGAGAGAGAGATCAATATGCCGATCTACCAAGTCCAGCAATCCCATACTGGGATAGCTGAGGGGGTATGTCGGAATATGACGACCGGCATACCGGAGGATTTATTAATCCCCCATGTTTTGTAATTAATGTTATGTAATCATGGCTCCATATATTGTACGAAGAGCCGATACAGAAATACAGAGACTTGAACACCATTGATTGGACCCCTACATTTTACCATACGGCCCACGCCGACAATATTCGGTTTACAGCAGGGGAAGGCTTCTCCTGCCTCCCTTTCTCTCTCTTTCTCTCCCCTCAAGTTCTCTATTAGCTGGAAATACAAGTGGTCGATAGATTGCAATTCCTCTTGTTCTCTTTCGTTGACAAGATGTCCAGGTGGCGGGGGTAGTGGCCTGACTTTACCTCGGGGGTTACATTCAACGCCAGGCGCTAAGTGAGACACAAAGAGAATATTTAAAATATTCAAGCCCGTGGAAGTTCCTAGCCAACTAAATACACCCACTTACAACACTATTGCAGGAACCATGCCCTGGAATCCACGTCCACCCAGTATCTTTCATGATGAGTCATGGCCTACACCATGGCGTTCATCTGAATTCCCACCCGAAGAAACTCTTGTCGAACGAGTCAATCGACAGCGTGCGAAGCCTGAGTGGAAGTCTGTACCGCACTTCTTAGACTACGAGTCTAGTACGAGTGGGGGTTGGCCATGGGGATGGGCCATCTATCGCACCTCCTATGTCAATACTTCTGATCGAGACTGGGCTAGAGCTATTGACAAACTCGACGAGGCCTGTATGTCTGACCTGGAGTTTTACGAGCGCAGCTGGCACCGATCTGGCGCCACATGCGTTGGAATGATCCGCGAGGGTTATCGGAATGTTATCTTTGAAGATCCCGCGTTAGAGGGTGCGTCGGAAGCCGTTATCCAACGTCGACATGAACAATGGGTCACAAGCCATGGCCTCTACTTGGCTAGTGGCCTTCCTCGCCTTGGTTACGCACTTCTGTTAGATGATCGCTGTATACGATCAATCTTGGCTAGCGCGGCGCCTAGAAAGCCATCTGTTATCGAATATGGGCTACCATGGCCAAAGATTAACGATAAACCGGGGGGGATGGTCGGTTATGTTAACTTTATCGACGCTCACTTCAACCCCGAAGACCCGGAAAATGACTATGGGGAGTACTACCGTGGATTGATCCGTGTTCATTTGGATTGTTTAGCCCAGTTTGCCCTCCGTTGCGAGGATCTCGAGACTGGAGAGCAGGAATGGGGTGAATATGGGATGGACACACCTGACTATGTATTTTATACAGATGGCCGTTGCTCACAGCCTGAGTCGAAAAAAATGTTTCTTTCTTCCCCAGATAGGAATGTTGAGAGAACTGCGAGTGTGACTGAGCTCGAGTATATCGAGCGCCAGGATATGGAGAACTCAGCATTGAGCAATGTGCCGGGTTCTGCCTAGCACTGGAATGACACCAATAACAACGGCTTTATTGGTCCCTATATGTTGGACTTTGAATTGTTTTGTGCGGAACGTTCGGAAAGAAGATTCATATGGTTATGGTGATGAAGACTTCGCGAAATTCATTCTGGTTTTATATCTTTATGGTTACCAGGAAGCAAAGGAACGTACTTGGCAACAGACTGGAAGAACAATACACAGGAGACACGGACACATATCGGACATTAAGTGCTATAGGAAAGGAATATCGATTCGTTGTCTCAACTTTTAGTCGGCGAGTATCTCGGGGGATCTTGGGGGGGCGGCGATAATATTGCTCCGCTATTCGCCCCACCTGGCAGAGGAAATATGGTGCTTATAGCTACCTATGTTGTATGTACATGTATCTATCATCGAATGAGGCAGGGAGACTGGCTTGATATACCCTTGGGGTTGGAAGAAACCCCACGTGCATCTGTCAAGTAGACATGCAGAATGCAGGGTGGAGCATATGACCACCTAGAATATAACTTTTTCAAATGCTTCTTGCAGTCCTCTACTCCCTAGCCACGCCTCCAGCGCTTGCATATCACCCCGGTTGGCCCGCTGACCACCTCGCTCTCCCAGCGAGTCCGTAATTTCCTCCATCCCCGAAAACACTCTCTCAACACCCTCTGTCTCCCGGAACCTCTCGCTAACTTTTTTCTGATGACTAGGGATATCACCCCAGGAATGTGTCTTGATAAAACTCATATAAGAATCGATATCAGATGAAGCACCCTCAAGACACAATACGCCCGGTTTTCCCGCCAGCACAAAGCCCGTCAGAGCATATCCCGGTGCAAGGTTGACCATATCATCCCTCTTTTTACGGGTTGACAGAGACGGGAAATAGAACCAGACTCGGACAGTTGGCCCTCTGTCTGTGTCTTCTGGAGTCACAGTCTGAGACTGTTTGCTTTCAAGGAAGCGGCTAGCTTCTGCTTGGATGTACTCGAATGCCTCTAGAGCATCATCACCTTGAGGTATTGAGGCAGTAATTCCAGCGACTTCGGCTCTGGACATCCACTCTGGTTGTCGGAGCGAATATCCCAATGGCGGTGATTGGTCAAGTGTCTCTGGATTATCACATTGCAGCGGCACAGAAATGTTGACTTGTATTGTTTTGTCTCCGTCTACAATTGGTAGACAGACGGTGAGAGAGATACTTGACGGGATTTTAGGAGGTGAGGAGGTCGGATTTTCGCACCAGTCGCGGAGTCTCTCGACACAGTGCGTTGTGGATTCGGGGATTTCCAGCTCGCCCGGAGACGGGAACATCGCCATTAGGAGGTCAATCGTGGATAATTGGAACTCCATTATGTCCGCCGGTAAAATGGATGGTTCCTCGAAAGCCATTTTTTTTTTTTACTGCAGATGCGGAAGTCACCAATATCGAACAGCTTGCATAAAATCGAGTGTAGAGCGACTTTTGAGCTGATCACATCAGAAATGTGTGGAACAAGCAATTGTGGCTCTGGCTTGTGGGTGTTCAAATGAATGTGTTAGAATAAACACCGTGATATAAAATTGGACGGTTGATTTCTTGAGCACGTCTTTTTTTTTCCAGGTCATCGAGTTGAAGTCTTAAAATTACCTATCTTGGATGCACCCGGGGCCGACCTCGGGACCTCGCCCGGGCAAACAAATCTTATGTAATCACATATCAGATCCACCGCGGGCGTGGGCCTAGGGCTGTATACATACCGAAGTCGATCATCGGAGATTTAACAAACCGCAAAGACTTTCAAACAAACTACCAAAAGAACTGTTAAAAAGACATGACAAGACCGCATAAGCTACGGAAGGTATATACCTTTTGAGGAAGTTCCAAGGTTACTCACATACTTATTTAGGTAAGCCTGGTCTTTCCAATCTCGAACTGTACCGATTAGGCTTTGGGTGAACTATGTAATCCGATTTGGGAGCGGCTCTTCCAAGGTTATCTTGTCATAGCCTAATATCATCAAACATGAGTATGTACCTAGAACCTTTCATTCTTCTTCTCCTTCACTTCTCCTCTTGACTTTTCTGAAACTGTCAACATGATAACAAAGTGGGGGGTTCACAATATGTTTGAAGGGACGAAATTGTCGCCTGACCAACGCTATGCACAATTCGTAAATTATGGAGAACAGATATGCATACTCCATTATGGTCACGTATTCTTCGATATCGCCGTGTTTGTGGATATCATAATAGCCGAATATCTTCTCCGAGAAATCGCTCAACAAGAACAATCTTTAAACAGCAAAGTTCGGGTTTTAAGAAAGATAGCAACGGACGAAGATAAAGATAAAGAAGCACAATACAATGAGGAGCTTACGAGTCTACTCCGCCAATATGGCCAGGCCGAGTACAAGCTTTACCTTGCCGAAACAATGCTTCCCATCGGGCCTATCAAACAGTCCTATGATACATTACGAGAAAATACGACTTGGTATCTCCGGAAAGAACTGGTCGACGACTGTGTGAAGAGAGGCGGTTGCTGTAGTCGAAGCTGTGGATGCTGTCAGATCCGCCATGAAGTAACAGGAAGAAACAAGGGCATTGGACACTGTGCGCCAACGTGTGAATGTTGTTCAAGTGAACGAGGCTTCGAGTATACTGCGGAAGAGAGAGAAGGCTTTGTGGATGATTTCAAAAAGAAACTGTACGACAATAACCCGGCTTGCGTCATCCAGATGGCGGAGGCTTTCTTTTTGCTGCCACTCGTGGAGATACCCCAGGAGAGAACGCAGGAGAGAACACAGTGCCAGGGTGGTAAAAGGCAGTGGTGGAAGCGAATTTCCAAGAAGGGTTGAATAGGAGAGCGACATTGCTTCTTGCTAGATTTTATTTTGGTAATCCGATCTGATTGGCCCGAACCAATATTAGAGATATTATGTATAAGAACACTCGATATGTTTTTGTCTTTTAGATGTGCTCTTTTTATAGGTGAAGGCGGCAAAAAGCATAAACTGCGCAGAGGACTTCTCTATGTATAGCCTTTAAATTATGTGGGGTCATCGCAATGAGCTCTATCGGGAGTTGAACAGATTCATCTAAAGCGAGTATGTATACGAATACGTCTTGCTATGTGATGATATGTAAATGTGGAATATATAGATCGGCATTTGAGTCATAGAGTGCCGATAGTTAAAATCCCCCACCTGGGCTCCCCACCAACCTTGGAACTTCAACATCTCACATTCCTCACCACAATGGCTTCAAAATCTCCCTTTAATTTGGCCACATGCGCCCGTCCTAATATCCTGGCATTGCAGCCTTACCGATGTGCCAGAGAGTATGTGCTGCCCTTTCCGAATCACCGGTATCGGCAAGCTAATGAGTCAGTGACTACAAAGATGATGGGACGAACGTCCTCCTCGACGCCAACGAGAATGCCTTCGGTCCTGGTCTTGCCCTGAATAGTGAGGGAGCATTGCAATCCTCCCCGACCGGCAATGCCACGGGAGCCTCCAAGCCGGAGATTGACTTCCTCGGTCTGAACCGCTACCCCGATCCGTGAGTGAAATTCTACCGTCGCGTCCCATTCAGACCAATATGAACTAACCATGCGGGTCTCCCAGCCACCAGATTGAGCTGAAGCAGCTCTTCTGCAACCTCCGCAATACCCACCACCACACCCCGAAGACCCTCCTCCCCGAGCACATGTTCTGCGGTGTTGGTTCGGACGAAGCCATTGACGCGCTCCTACGCTGCTTCTGCGTCCCCGGCAAGGACAAGATCCTCACATGTCCCCCGACCTACGGAATGTACAGCGTCAGCGCGCAGGTAAACGACCTCGAGATCGTCAAGGTACCACTCGACGCTACGAACGGGTTCCACCTCCAAGCCGATAAAGTCAACGAGGCCCTATCGGCCGACCCATCAATCAAGCTGGCCTACATCTGCTCGCCGGGCAACCCGACCGCGAATCTGATCCGCAAAGAGGACATCCGCAAGGTCCTCGAGCACCCAACATGGAACGGCATCGTGGTGGTCGACGAGGCATATATCGACTTTGCGCCCGAAGGCTCTAGTCTGGCAGAGTGGGTGACCGAGTGGCCCAACCTAGTCGTCATGCAGACACTCAGCAAGGCCTTCGGTCTGGCTGGTATCCGTCTCGGCGTGGCCTACGCCAGCGTGGAAGTCGCCCGTCTCCTCAACAGCCTCAAGGCCCCTTATAACATCTCCAGCCCTACAAGCGCGCTCGCATCCGCGGCACTCACCGCACCCAACATGGCAGTGATGCACAGCTTCCGTTCGCAGATCATCGCGCAGCGCGACCGTTTGCTCACGGAGCTACCGACGATCCCCGGTGTGGGGCAATTCCTTGGCGGTAGCGATGCCAACTTTTTGCTCGTGCAGATTCTGGACGCCGAGGACCAACCGAGTAACGTGACTGCGCTTGCGGCGTACGAGGCTATGGCGGAGAAGCGTGGTGTGGTTGTCCGCTTCCGCGGGAAAGAACTTGGGTGTGAGGGTTGTCTCCGTATCACTGTCGGTACGGAGGCGGAAGTTACTAAGTTCCTTCAGGAGATACAGATTGTATTGAGTGGGCTTCGTGCTGGGTCTGGAATTGAATCACTTCGTGATGAGAGGCGGGAAGACTCGGCGGCAGCTGTGGTTGGATGAGGGTTGCGCGATTAATCATTTTGGAGATCATAAGGTTTGACGAGATAACATGGTCCGTCGGAGGTACGGACGTAGATACTTGACTCGTTGGAATCATTGGGGGCTAAACTACGATATCAAGAATAGAAGTAAAAACAGTTCACTCGCTTATCTTATTTCTTTTTGGTCTCTTGAATATCATAGGATATACCCTGTTCATCTATGGATCTGTGCCCAAGTGGATATCTATGTATTTTATGTCCAGGCTTTATCTTTGAAAGAAGTAACAGTCCACGTGTACATCGTAAAACCCTTGCTCCGTATAACCAAGGCCCGTTCCCCTCCGTCCATATACCAACCAAGTCACCCTCATTGGAGGAATATTACTCCGTATACAATGTCATGCTAAAGCTATTCTACTATTACTGTTATTTCTTTGTTCCAATTGTATGTATGTTGTATGCCATTCACCGCAACACCGATCTGAAAAGTGAGACGTTTAAAAAAAGTCAGAATAAAGTGTGAATGTCCCCCGAATCTCCCTGATTAGCCAGTCGAATGTCACTGGCTGTGTTTATATGGGAGGCTTGGCTTATCTAGTCATCCTTGATCGCTTTTCCCCTCTCGCGTCTTCCAAGACCATTGGAATCATTTGAAACCTTTTATTCATTTCCCCCCTATCTCTCCCGATTCATTACAAGATGACATTATATTGTCTTTCTCATCTGTTGAGATCGTCTTCATTTTGGTCTCCGCAATCCAGCCCCATAACCCTTACCTAAAACATCCCCACACTTTCCCACGTGTGAGCAATGTAAAAGCACTGTGAATCGCTTTCTGCGCCTCTGCTGTTTTTACTTGGGGCATAATGGCCTCTATGGCCTCCGTGGCCATGTCGCTGGTCCCGCGTGGCATTTATCAAGAAACACCACCAGCTTTCCAGAACAGAAACCAGATCAATCCGACGCTTATGATGAGCTGGTGGGCTACTATATTCTCATTGGTTATCATCGTCGTGCGAGTATGTGGTCGTTATATTCGTGTGGAACGCTTTTTCACCGAGGACAAAGTCATGATGATCGCCGTCATTCCCTTGATGATCCGCATGGTCCTCGTACATTTCGTTCTTGTCTTGGGAACCAACAATACCACCACCACAGGTTTGACGGAGAAGGAGATATCGAACAGAGAACTAGGCAGCAAGCTAGTTCTTGCTGCCCGTATCTTCTACGCCATCTTGTAAGACACACCCATTGGATCTGCTAGTTCAAGAGTGACTCACACAAACAACTCTAGCATCTGGACCGCCAAAGTGACCGTATGCGAATTCCTAAAGCGAGTCACAGGGCTCACCTGGCGCCGATCAACAACCTTATTCCTCCGCTTCATCTCCTTCTTCCTCATCTCAACCCTAGTGGCCGTGGTCATCGCAACCCTAGCTGAATGTCAGCCCTTCCACCACTACTGGCAGGTCACCCCAGACCCAGGCCCAACCTGCCGCAGCGGCTACGTCAACCTAATAACAATGGGCACCTGCGACGTGATAACCGACCTCCTCCTCGTCGCCATCCCAGTCCCCATAATCCTCATGGTGCAAATGCCTCTCAAACGCCGTCTCGCCCTCGCATCCCTCTTCTGCCTATCCCTGATATTGGTCGCCATAACCTCCTACCGCGTCCCCTCCGTAATCGAGCACAGAGGCTCCCAGCCATACCGCTCCCTCCTCGCCTCCTTCGAAATCCTCGCCGCAACAGCAGTCTCAAACGTCCTAGTAATAGGCTCCTTCGTCCGAGACCGCGGCGTCAAGAAACTAAAATACAAACGCGCCCAAGGCTCAGCCTCCGTCACAGAAAGCATGGATAAATCCTTCTTCCGCAGAAACACAGTCATGCAACACCAATGGGGCTCAGACTCAGAACTAGCAGACGGTCTGGGAATCCGTCTAGATCCAGATATATACAAACTGCCCAGTACCTCGGATGGAACTCGTGTTCCAATTCCAAGACCACCACCACCAACATCCCCATCATCCCAAATGCCATTAGCCATCGCAAAAACAGGAACCCTCGATCCAACTTGGTCGTTCACTACACCCCGTCGCTCAGACGACGACCGCTCCGCGACAGATAGTCTCGGACCGAAAGTCACGCCGCGCGAGTACCTGCGCACAAACGAGTCCCCGCGCGAGATCTCACCGACGTCCGAGATGGCGCGGCGTGTCTCGTTCTCGGATGTCGGTGGTTTGCTTACAAGGGCACTCCCGGAGTCTGGATCGGATCATGTGCGTGCCCAGACTACCCTGTCCTCTCCTGTGGAGCCTATGCAGCGTCGTAGAGGCACGGGGAGTATGGCGTTTTTGGAGGATTTGGGAATCTTTGGGCTGTCGAGAGCTGCGCATGGGCTTCGGTCGCCGCTTCCTGGTCCTGCAGATCTGCCGTTCCCGGCGTCGGCTTTTGGTAGGCCGCGTTTGATTTCGATGTCCGGGTCTTCGGATTTGACGGTCGATGCTGATGTTGAACTTCATGATGTTGGTGGGTTGTTATCGCGACATGAGCATTGACACTTGACATTTCTGAGGTTGATGCGATGTGATGTGATATGACATGATGTGATGGCTTTCTTTCTTTTTCCTTTCTTGGACGTTTGGGTCGAGGCTTGTTGTCTCCTGTACATGGAATATTTGGCTGGAGTCTCTTTTGGTTTGAGACTATGTACACATCTTGCATTGCCCTATACCTTCTTCTTTGTTTACTACTTCTTGTTCTCTGTTCTTTTTTTTTTTTTTTATTCCCCCTTATGCGATTGTTAGCGTTGGCGTTGGAGATGTTGCCTCTCGAGATCTTTTGCACACTTCCAATGGCTCGGGTATCACCGGCACTCCTTCTATTCGGAGCCTTGCTAATAATGTACACCTACATAACTACTATCTACATATATACTACTGTCTATATACATGCAGAATATGATAAGCTTGGATTATATCAATTTTGGAAAGGACTGTTCATTTATCTTGTCTTGCTTGGCCCGGAAATTTGAGACCCTGAACTTTGCTTTCGCTTGTACCGCGATCGAGCGGAAATTTTTTCTATTCGAGCCTACCTGTGCCCTCCAAGCTGGATCTCGAGGATGAGATCTTTGTTGGAGTGGCGTACTATTGCACACCTGCCCCTCTTTTAGCCCAGTACGCAGGTAGTTGAATGAAGCATCTTACTCCATACCATAGCTTGTACGATAAGTAAAGAATACTTCATTTAGAAAATTGTACTAACAGATTTGTAAGAGAGTTCTAGTCACAAGGTTGTAAAGATGGACTACAAGTATGCTTCTGCCTTGTGATTGAAATAGACAGGGATTTCCTTCCAAGTTGTATCTATGAATCCATAAAACTTCTGCCTACAATTACCTTCTGACTGTACTATATGTATAGCGATTGAGAAGGTTGGATTAGGTAGAACATCAGGAACGACTCGAGGAGTAAACAAGAAGGTAGTGTAAAAGATAAAGATGTAGTACAATTGAGGCCCAACCCCCAGGACCCAAGAACGCCGTGTTCTGTTTTGCGCCAGCGATAAGTAATAAAAGTCAAGGATATATACGAAGGGAGCGGGAAAGAAAATCCAATCAAACAATCAAATCCCGAGACCAGTTCCCAACCGAGGATTCACAAAAGCACCAAATCCCCGAGTCAAAAAGCCAATCCCAGGAAACGCAGAAACGCCAGCCTCTATCTCTCGATATTCTCAAGAGGGTAGTGCGTACATGGCATAGCGATTCAAAAAGCCACCCCAACACCAACCCCAAAAAAAAACACAATCCAAATTTGCGTAGTAGCGTAGTCGCGTGTCAAAAACCAAGACCAAAAGTAGGTCTAGAATAAGATATCCAAACAGCAGCAACAAGCCATCGCAGCCATGATACCCGCACAGATACCACCTGCACCACCGCCGCCAGAGCGTCCGCGGTCATTGGCGTAGTAACCCTGCTGCTGCTGTTGAGGGGGGTAGCCCTGCTGCTGCGGCGGGTAATACATCGGCTGTTGGCCCTGGGGATAATAACCCTGCTGGCTTTGCTGGGGCTGGCCATAGCCTTGCTGGGGTGGGTAGTAGCCCTGCTGTTGGGGCTGGCCGCCGCCGTAGTAATCGTTTGCGGCGCCGGGACTTTGGCCTTGTTGTTGGTAGTATGGGCCTGCGTCGTGCGCCTGGGCCGGGTAGGAGGGTGGTGGGCTTGTCTGGAAAAGATTAGTATTTTGGTACTTGGGGTTTGCGATTGATGTGTTGGTACGAAGTACTTACGGGCTTGTTGTAAGACATGGTGGGAATTGAAGGTGGAGTTCTCGGGTGATGTCAGACTTAGCGCTGATTTGGGGAGATTGCGTTTTGAGTGTGGATATGGGGGGCTTTTTCTCTGTTGGATTGTGAACTCGAACAACTCGAAATCGGCGCAACAGTAAAGAGAGAGGGGTGCAGATGAGAATAAAGAATGAGCAAGCGCCGGAATCGAGAAAGAGTTGCAGTGGCGCAGTTCGGGGCTTAGTCAACCTTTTTCCATGGTTTTCCGAGTTCCAAGATTTTTATACTTACGCGGCCTCATTTTTACTCTTCTGAGCAGATGGTATGTATGATGCTAGTATCAGGGTTCAAGTGGAGCTAGTAAAAGATAAATCAATTATGTACTATGTACAGTAGACTGTGATACATTACTGCACGGTTTATAGTTGGCAAATTGTTACTTGCATATACATACCTACATGAATTTAGCCTTCAAGTCAAACGTGACTCTTAAAGAATATGACCACAGCCCTGGAAACTGCCCCTTCTCTTATCAGTACAGCTATATATGTATGTATGCACGTAAGGACATCTAGAGACATTAACCATCCATGGATAATCTACAACTTCCTCAAACTCGAAATGACAGCCATTCATAGATTGGATTCATCTAGACATACAAACCTTGGAGGACACGGCCATTATGTAAAATCACAGGCAAACCCCCCCATCGCAATCCCCCAAAGGAGAAACTTCGCGCCTATACGCCATGCTGCCCATAATACAAGGGGGAGACCAAAAAACTTTTTTTGTGTTTGTTGAATGTGAGTCGATGAGTAAGAAAAAAAATAACTCCCAAGTGTCCACTTCTGTCTGGCATCAGCTGCTCTTCCTCGACTGCCAATTGGGTATTTCCTGCAGATCTGCGTAGTATGGAAAGCGGTCATATCGGAGACAGTGAAGTGGACTTGATGCGATTCGAATTTGCGAGGTTTGAGGTTCACAGGAACCGGGGTTTGATTCTTTGGATTTGCAAACCCCCCCAAATGAAAGAAGAAAAAAAGAAGAGAAAGATCTAGCGTCCATTTTGAAGAGTCGCATATCAATCTTCCCGTTCCATTTCCAGCAACCTTGTTTTGCAGCTTAAATAACCCAGCGGTAACTGGCATAACGACCTGCAGTCTCAGACTTGCGGATAATCTTAACGACCTGACCACGGCGCAAACCAAGGTAGCGGGCAACAGGGTCGGAGATCTGTATACGGGGCAGCTGGGACTCCTTCAGACGATAGCGCTCGAGGAGCTTGCCCTTCTCCTCGGGGCTAAGCAGGACGTGCTTGGGGACCAGCTCGTGGCGGGTGATGTTGACGAGCAGATCCTGTTCCTGGAAGTGCTCGCAGATGCGGCCGGGGACGCCGGAAAGCAGGCGCACGGCGGAGGGCGAGATCGGGGTCTGCGTGATGAAGATACCGGTGTGGAAGTTGTTCTCATCGACAAGGTGGTTGAAGGCGCGCACTTGCTTAGTTCCGACACCTGAGGAGTCGGGGCAGAAGTCGACGTAGATTGTGCCGCAGTCTGGCTGGGGGTTTGGGTTTGCTTTGCTGGGCAGTGCTGTGTACTTCAACTTCATGGTATCGGTGGGGCGGGCTTGGATTTTCATCTTAGTGCGACTGTTGTTGCGGAGGAGTTTGTTAGTGATGTGTGCTTCTTCAATGATGTATGTCCACATTGCTCGGTTCAAGTTTTCACTATCTCGACACAATGAAATGGTGGGCGCAAGGATTTCACATACTCAGGGTAGCCCAGAGGGTCAGCATATTTTGCGCGGAAGTCTTCTAGCGGGAGTACCAGCTCGTTGTCAGACACTTCGTAACCCTGGTGTGTCGCGGATGGTTAGCCTTGGGTAAATGGGCATTATGGGAGAGACACTGAGAAGTCAGGGACTCGATCTAAAGTGCCTACCCGGTCAGCGAGCAGTTCATAGACTGTTCTAAAGGTGCGCCAGAGCCGAGTCATCTCGCGCTCGGCCTCCATGGAGTGTGCCGAATCCCCATCCATGATGGAATGAGTAGTCAATGACTAGGGTAGAAAAGGAAATAAGAGATTATGTCGTCAGAAGACTTTAACCTAAAAAAAAAACGGGTAGAAAGAGCTCCAGTGGAGAGATAAAGGTGAAGTCGAAAAATCGGCGGGAACTTTCTGCCAGCGACGCTTAAGCGGAGAAACCGACCGAACCATTTTAATTATTCCAAGTTTCCCCTTTTCAGTTTCGCTTTGGTCTCGTTGGTCTATTTAATCCCTTCAGGATCCTAAGAAGGCAATTCGTCTCTTCCTTCTCTCTGTCTCTCTTTTACATTCAATTCGTCGCAATGGCTGCCACTGATGCGGAGCGGGTTAAGCCCACCAAGCCCGATGAGGCCGCCTACAAGACCAGTCTCGCTGAGGCCGAGAAGGAGCACACTGCTGCTCAGGAGAAATTGGTATGGATGCATCTTTTTGGAATTGTTTCACTGAGCTCTCATCTGACTTGGGTCGCGGGGATGATCCCCGACCCACTCTGATTGTTGATTGTCCTCGTGTTCATTATTTACTTGCATACCATGTCCTCGGGCCAATGACTGATATGCGCAACAGAACCAAATCAAGGCCAAGTTGGACAACGCCAAGCCTAACAACCAGGATTCGCCCACCGTTAAGAAGCAGCAGGAGCTGCGCGCCGAACTCTCATCCATTCGCCAGAAGCAGTCCGGCTTCAAGTCCAGCCGCTCCTCCACCCAGGAGAAGATCAACGCCTTGGACGCCAACCTCAAGGCCCGCATTACCGAACAGAACAACTCCCGCGGACGTCTGTCATTCAAGAGCGTCGATGAGATTGACAAGGAAATCGCCCGTCTTGAGAAGCAGGTCGACACCGGTACCCTCCGTCTGGTTGATGAGCGCAAGGCTCTCACCGAGGTCTCCAACCTGCGCAAGCAGCGCAAGAGCTTCGCTGGCCTGGATGAGGCACAGAAGGGCATCAACGACATCAAGACACAGATCTCCGAATTGCGCAAGACCCTCGACAACCCCGAGGCCAAGGCCCTGAGCGACAAGTACGCCGAGATCCAGAAGGAGCTCGATGCCATCAAGGCCGAGCAGGATGGTGTCTTCAAGAACCTGAACGCTTTGCGTGATGAGCGCACCAAGCTGCGCAACGAGCAGCAGGAAAAGTACACTGCCATCCGCACTATTAAGGATACCTACTTCAAGGCCCGTCGCGCCTACAAGGAGTACGAGGACGAGGCCTGGCGTGTGCGCCGTGAGCGCCAGAAGGCTGAGCACGAGGCCTTTGCGCGCGAGAAGCGCAAGAAGATTGCTGATAAGAAGCTCGAGGAGGCCTCGCAGCTTGCCTACGCCGACGAGATTCTGACCGCACAGGGTCTGATCCGTCACTTTGACCCCGCTTATGACTTCTCCTCCCTCGGTCTGGACGAGAAGAAGGATGAGGGCAGCAACTTCCGTGCCGGAGTTGGCCGCACTGTTGAAGCCGCCGAGATCAAGGGAATGAAGGTTGTGAGCAAGAAGGACGAGGAGGACTACTTCGTCGGTTCCGGTGGCAAGAAGGGCAAGAAGGGCGGCAAGAAGGGTGGTGCCGCCGCCAGTGTTGAGAGCACCAAGTTCAACATGAACGTTGGTATCATTGAGGACTTCGCCAAGGTCAAGATCGACCCCCCTATGAACCAGTCGGATGTCCCCGCCTCCGTGGAGAAGTTGGCTGCCAAGATCACCGAGTGGAAGAAGAACCAGGCTAGCAAGACCGAAGAGGTAAGTTTTATTCTTTCTAATGTTGTCGGTTGTGATTAGTTGCTAATTACCCCACAGAACATTAAGAAGGCCCAGGAAGAGATTACCCGCCTCGAAGAGGAGGAGACTAAGGCCACCAGCGCCCCTCAGACCAACGGTCGTGCCACCGACGCTGCCAAGAAGCCCGCCCAAGAGAACGGTGCCCCATCAGCCGAGGCTGAGCAGGCTCAGGAGCAGGATGCCGTGGCCGATGTTGAGGATGAGCTCAAGAAGGCCTCAATTGAGGAGAAGGCATAGATTCGAGGAGGAAGTTTTCCGTACATGCTCAATGCGTCAACTTATACATGAAGTCTAGCGTTTGTCTAGCATTCTCTCTGCGTCTTTTTCTTTATATTTTTTTTTTGTTGCTTGGCTCTTGCATATGCATTATATCTAAGATTTATAAAAGCATCCTCATCCATCATTACCAGATGTAAACTAACATCATCAACCAATAAAGAATTAAATCATAATACATAACACATAAAAAGGGTATCGCATCCCAACCTCCAAAGAAACAAACATCAACCCCCAAATCACCGCTGACTACTATAATCACTTCCCCCACCATAAGCCATGGGATCAACATGCCTAATCCCACCCCGTCTAGACCTCCTCGGCGGACGCGGCGAAACATCAGAAGGCGCACTCGACTCCTCCTCCTCAACCTCAATAACATCCTCATCCCCAGTAGTCGAAGTAGCCAACGACTCCTCAACAACAACACGATCATGTCTCGACGACGGCCGACGCCGATAACTATCACGGAAACTCTCCCGCTCCTCCGCGACCTCGATGACGTCGCGTCGTCGCCGTCCAGCAGTTGACCCGCGTCGACTGCGTACCTCCACGATCTCTTCGTCGTCCATTGACATCGACATCGAGATCGAGGAGGACGTTGGCGCTGCTACGCCGCCTCGCGCGACGCCGCCTGGGTTCACCGCCAGGAAGAGTACGTACATTAGCAGGACGAAGCCTGCTACGCTGCCCAGTACGATTCCAACTACCGTGCCGGCGGCTGGGCTTGTGTTGAGGCGGCCGTAGGTTGAGGGGATTGAGATTGTTGTGTAGCGTTTTTGGAGGGAGGTGTCCGTGTACAGGAGGTTTGGGTTTAGGTCTCTTGGGTTGAGGTTGGGTTTGGTTGGGTCTAGGTCAAGGGCCTCGAGGGGGTGGGATGACATTGTGTCTGATTATTTCGTTGTTTGTTGTGAGAGTGTGTAGATGTTGAGATTGTTGTGCGAGGGTTTGCGTATTTCGATTCGAGCGAATGGATGGTTTGAGGTCAACTTGCGAGCTGATGTGCGCTTGTGGGGTTTGATCGCATATGCGCTGTCAGAGTGGGGTTTTGGTGGAATTACTCCGTATATAGTTGAGAAATATTAAAGTGATTAAATTGAGAAACGCAAGGAAATAAGAGAAATACAAGCAAATGTCCAAGCAAATGTCACACTAAAAACAGAAGAGAGGAGGTTGGGGGTGGCTGGGATCTGCGGAGAAGTGGAGATGACCTGGGAAGCCCTACTTTTTGATACTTCGGGAATATTATATTCAAGATGACACTACAATACTTTAACTCATTCTCTTTGTATTGTATCTACTTCCCATTGAACACCTAATAAGCCCCCTTCCGCTTATTATACTTAGGCTGCTCCACCGACTCAACCTTCAGCGCTGTCAGAACAGGAGTAGTATGAATCAAGTCCAAACTCTCCAACTTAGCACCATCCGACTCAAGCACCCATAGACTCAACCCCAAATAGTTGGTACCCCGGTAGTTGAGAATACCCTCGGGAACAGGGAAGCTCGTCTGGGGACCAATGTTGTTCACATACTTGGCGTAGTGGTACCCATTGACATAAAGCTGGGCGCGGTAAGCAGCCGGCGACGTGGTGTTCCCGAAGTTAAAGTATAGAGGGACATCCCAGCCCTTCTCAATATCCAGATCAAAGCTTGCACTGTAGAAATTGATTCCAGGCGCCGACAGGCCGTCGAAGGGACTGGCAGATTTCCAGTTCTGGGTCGGCGGCTGGGGCTGGTGGAAGCCCTGACGCTCGGCGTAGAGACCACCCTCATTTAGTGGGCCGCGCACTTTGTCTAGGTAATCCTCGCCGCCTAGGTTGCCGGTCAATTTCCAGGTGATGTCACTCGCGGATCGGCTGGACAGCTCGTAGTTGAGGATACCGCGGGGGTTCTTCATCTGGTCTTCGCCGACGATCCAGTTTTCATTCAGACCCATGTTGTCCACGACGACGGTAAACACGTACGACTTGCCCTTCTTCAAGGTTGGAAGTGTGTAGGTTCCATTGTGGTCGGCGTCGATGGAAATTCCGCCCCATGAGCCTATGTGGTTCTCGTTCAGCCACACAGCGCTGCCAAATGCACTACCACCTTGAGTCTGCACGAAGAAAGTCTTCTCATCGCCGGTTGCGACGAAGTGGCCACGGAAGAGGAGGGCTCCGGTGTGGAATCCGTAGTCAGAGGAGAAAAGCGAAGTTGGGGTCTTGAGTTTATGGATGCTGTTTTGGGTGGGTTGGTCTGCGGAAACCCATGCGGAGTCATCGTACGAGTCTTGGATCTCGGGTAGAGTATCAATAGACTTCCACTTCAGACTCTTCAGAGTCGGAAGCTCGATCTTTGGGGCTGTGTAAGAAACGGTGCTTGACCAGATTCCGTTCTTATCGACCTTGACCTGCGCTTTCTTGCTGTTGATGACTAGGTTCTTGGCCTTGGACGGGGCGCCAATCACCTCAATCGGGGTTGTGGCGTTGAAATCGGCAGTGAGATGAAGGTCACTGCCCTGCACATAAGCAGTCCGGACGAGGTAGCCCGCCTTGACGATGAGAGACGAGGCGGTGACCTTTTGGGAGCTATAACCAGGGTTTGTGCCCGTGGTTGGGAGCTGAGGGACCCAGTAGTTGTAGGCAGAGTTCCGGTCTGGTAGTTTAATTAGTTATGATGAAGCAAGGCGGTATTTGAGAAAGCACTTACCCAGAAGGACAATCTGCAAATCACCCACTTGCACGATACGACGAGTGGTGGAGACATCCCAGCCAATAACAACCGCCTTGTCCACCTGCTTGGTGGTGATGCTAGATGATGACCCTTCAATAACCGAAGCCTTCGACTTGGAAGAGACAGCCAGCTCGTGGTGCTCGCCAGGGCCACCGTACAACACAAGAATCTTGGATTTACCAGACTTGGTCCAGGTAAACACCTCAGCAGAGGAGTAGAGGACGTTGGTACCGGCCACATCATAATCAACGACATGAATCTTAGAATCACGGCCGCTAAGAGTAAGGCTTCCGCCAAGCTGGGGAATAGTCACTTCACCGACGCTAGCAGGAACCTTGAGCTTATAGTCGACGGACGCTTGACTCGAGTAGTCGGAGTGTCGGACGACGAAGAACGAAGAAGTCGTGTTGTTACCTCCGAGCAGGGGAGTTACAGCCAGATCAGACGAGGTAGTGTACTTGGAAGTGGTCAAGTTTCCTGGTGTTGATACAAGGTAGGCCGGTGATACTTTGGCAAAGTTGCCAATCAGCTTTAGCTCGCTGTACTTCTCGCGGGTGATGTTGCGAGATTCAGTAATTGGGGATCCATAATCATAGGATGTGTATCCACCGGGATGGCCCAAGTTTCCCCAATTGGTAGCACCAAAGATCTACCAATGAAAGATTAGAATTGGTGAATATGACAGGGAAATCGGAACATACCATGTACAAGTTGAGGAATGCAACTCGGAAGCTGAGATTGTTCTTATAGAACACTCTCTCGAATTCGTGGTTCAGAAGAGCAGCACACTTCGTAAATCCAACACCTCCCCAGGGATCAAAGGCACCACCTTGGAACTATACTCTAGTTAGATTGATAATCCACCCGGGGGGTCTCCATATATCTTACCTCAATCAGAGAGTATGGGGTTGAGGGACTCTGGTTCATGTGTGTGGTATAGAAATCAGTAGGCAGATTACCCGCTGGCCAGGTAGCAGGGTTTGCGCAGTCAAAGCCGAGAGGGTAGCTATCATGGCCGTAGATATCCACAGCTCCCTCGCCAGTTCCAGGGGCATTGTGGCCGCCAGGCGAAGCGTCATTGCTAATAAGAGGCACGACAATTCCAGCCTTGCGAGCCTGGTCCTCCACGTATTGCATATAAGCTCCATCTGGGAAATCGTTGTATCCACAACATGCGCCACTGTATTCGTTCTCGGGTTGGTAAAGAATGATAGGTCCTCCATTGGTGATTTGACCCTTGGCCATGGTTGCGGCAACATGGGCAATGTAGCTAGTTAATGATGTCAGTACTCACGGCTCTTCCAATCCTGCATTTTGGGAGGGTCACGTACTTGTCCGTTGCCTTCAGGTAGGCTTCATCACTCGTTCGCAGAGTTCCATTGACACGCTGAAGCCATCCTGGGAAACCACCACCCGATACCTCGGCATTGATGTAAGGTCCAGGGCGGGCCAGAAGATAGATGCCAGCCTCTTTGGCGGCGTCGAAGAATGGCTCCAGGGCAAAGACTCCCTCGGCAGTATACTCACCTGGCTTACCTTCCAGTAGAGCCCAGTCGATATAGAAAGAAACACAGTTAAATCCTAAAGCCTTGACTTTTTGAAGTACATCAATCCACAAAGATGGAACAGGCAAACTGGACGGATCTTGATCAGCATGCTCCTTATTTTAAAAGGAGCTAATTGATGCCTCTAACTTACCGATATGGGTGAATTTCACCACTAAAGAGCATGAGTCTCTCACCATTGACAAACAGAGACTTGTCATCCCAAGTGACCTATACAATGAATATACTTGTCAACACAAAGCATCCAAATCCAAGAACCCAAACCCGACATACATATTTCTGGAGTAAATCCCGCTTAACAGGATCCGGGTGTTCAGTGAAAGTAAATCCATTCACCGAATGGCTAATAGCAGCACCAGCGGCCTGGGCCGCCAGGCAGGCAAAGGCCCAAGAGGACGAGAACTTCATGGTTGTCTCGACAGTTCACACAGGGGTGAAGCGGGGTGCTAGGGAGGGAAGAAGAAGCACTTGGATTCAAGTCCAATTTCCTTGTAATGCAGGGGTTGCGCCATTCATATAGTGCACAGAGACTCGGGACAGCATTGACACTAATCAATGTAGCATGCAATTGCTATACTACTGTAGCAATGGGCCTCTTTCCATGTCTTTCGTCATTTCTTCCAGATTGAGGGGTGCCCCGGATACTCCGCATGCTCCTGCAGGAAGGGTCTGGGATCTACTACGGCGTGGATTTGCGGCCATACTGAGGGGCTGGGGGGATATTGTTGAAGAGGTAAAAGAGCGGTCTTCTAATTAAAATAGAGGTCTTCTTATTTAAAACGAAATAAGACTGTGTTCCTATGGTTGTAACTATGAATGTGAACCTGTTGTATACTCTAAGAGGCACATCCAACAGATTGCAGGCAAACCAACTCAAGACAATAGGGAAATAAATCCAAGACATACAATATAGGCAATATGGATATATTCCACGGATATTCGGTCCCAACACCCCGGTCATTATGGCCGCAAGCCCTTACTGTCTGTCCATCTGTCCACCCCGTACCTCACACGGTAACTGGACCGAAGATCAGCTTTCTTTGCGGGGCCACTTTTTCCCACATATCAGATGGCGGGAGATTTGTCGATGTGCTCTTTTTCTTTCTTGTATGCATAGCTTTTCGTTCTGTATCAGCCCGATGTATAAAGCTATAGTTACGGAGTATGAGTCTAAACAGGCCAGATAATCGTATGTACCACTTTACCGAGGTCAATAGTCAATAACAACAACTATGTCAGACCAAGATTTAATGGCGCCATTTTAATCAACTCGAAATTGAAACTAAGCAGTTCTCCTGCGGGGGAGATGTGGAGGTCCTGAATTTAGCCGATGCATATGTTGTAATATCAAACGTCGTACCGACGTTTCTCCGATGCTGGAAATTACGGAGTACAAAGGACCTAAACAAAAGTACGGAATTCATGATATTGGCTTTTTGATACAGCATAGAAATCTCCATAATAGGAGCATGTAAAAATCAGACCCATTTACACGGTGGTGTTGAAGCGATCCTCCTCATCGCCATCCTTGGTGTATGTCTCACGATCATCCACATCGTCCTGCGCTTCCTGTCCAACCTCAGCGTTCTCCTCCTTGAGTGCAATGTCCTCAGCCTCAGCAGTAGGCTCGGTCTGGCCACCCTGCTTCTGTGTGGTGTTGATCAGAGGGGTGGAGTCGTTGAAGATACGCAACAACATGGCACGGCGCTCCTCCTTGGGAAGCATGAGGTTCAAGGAATGGAGAGATCGCCACAAGGGCAGAACCATAGCCTCACTGTAAATTATGTTAGTATGATGCAAATATCACTCTATGAAAGGAGGGGAAAAAACATACGGAAGACCATCTTCTTCGCCGGTCGCTTGCACGCGAAGAATACTGCATCCCATGGGGATATCCTTCACCTGCTCGCCAATCTCGCCAAGAGCCTTCCAGCCATCGTCAGTGACCTTGGGGAACATCTCCACAAGGAGACGACGGAGAGTCTCCCGCTTGGTCAGGATGACGGACCGTTCAGGGCCCAGCCAAGGCTCGACGATCTTCAGGCCGTCAGTCTGGACACGCCATCTGCAGACGTTCTCACGCTGTGCGTCCTGCTTAACGAACATCTTAACACCGCAGTGAACGAACTTCAAGCCCTGGCCTTCATTGGAGGTGAGAATGTCACGTCCCAAGGCACTAGTGTAGTAAATTGTGCGGGTGGGGAGACCTTCGGCATTGCGGACCATGAAGCGGTCACGGGGGAATCGCTCGGACAACTTGTAGAATTCATAGATGGGGAGAAGCTCCTCGTGGTTGGGATCGAGGTACTTGAATGGCTCCTCTTGACGGGGGCCTCTCTTCTTGAAAGGCTGTGCGGTAGCCGCAGAGGCGGCAGGTGTGCTGTCACCAGGGGTGTCAATGCCAGTTCCCACTGCAGGCGCAGGGGCGTGGACGGGGCGGTCACCGACAAGGACCTCGCTACCATCGTGGAGCTTAGTCCTCTTAGCAGGAAGTTCCTCTTCGAGGTCGTCTGCATCCCGCTTCATGGGAGAGGCAGGAGTCGATGCATCAAGAGTAGCAGAGTATGGAAGTTGGTGGGCGGCCTCGGCAACAGAAGCATTCTTTGCGAGTTCCTCCTGGGCCGCTTGGTCGGGAGTGACCAATTCATCCAGCGACTCGAGCTTCTCCAGAGGCTTTCCGTCTACCTCGTTCTTCTTAGAATCAAGCTCCGCGGCGAGAGCTGCAACGGAAGCCTTGGGGATAACGTTGCTGCTCTCTGGCTTGGCCTTGATTTCTGAAGTCTTTTCAAGGACTGTGATGAAGAAACCACCAGTGTCTTGCTGGTGAGGGTAGACACGCATGCATCGGTCAAGCGGCAGGTTGGCAGCCTCGCCTGTTGGGGCGAACATGCCCTCTGCAAGTCTGGCAAGGCCATTGATGCCCTCCTGGTTTCGGTGGTCCTCAACCTCCTGCCAGTTGTTCCACATGCGGCCCTCTCGGTCCATCACCTTCCAGTTGTTCAGACCAGAAGATCTCTTCAGGCCGGGCAACTCCTGGCTGCAATCGATGATATTAACGTTGGCAGCGCCACCGCAGCGTTCAATTGCGGAGGCAACAACAGCCTCGTTCTCCACAGGGTTCAGACTGCAGGTTGAGTAGACGACACGTCCGCCGACCTTCAGCATTTGCAAGGCGCGAACCAGGATCCGAGACTGGGTGCTGTGAAGTCCCAAAGCATTGCCAGGGGTCCAGTCCTTCCAGACACCGACATTCTTGCGTGCGGTACCATCACCAGAGCAAGGAACGTCTGCCAGGATGCGGTCGAACTTCAGGTATCTGTTCCTGGGCTTGCTACCATCGGTAGTGGGCAGGGGAGGCAGCTTAATGGAAGGGAACATAGTGGCATCGTGGTTGGTAACGATCAGGTTGGGTGAGCTCAGGCGCTTCATCTGGTGAATAAGCATGTGAGCGCGCTTGTAGTCGCTGTCGTTGGCAATCAGCAGGCCGGTGCTTCGGCCGTCGTCGTTCAGTCCTTCGGGGCCGAGGGGTTCGGGTCCAGCAGTGCCGCTCTTGATCTGTTCGGTGACTTGCGCAATGGCATCTTCCTCGCCTGCGTGAAGCAGCTCCATGAGCTGCGCAGACTTGCTGCCCGGCGCAGCGCACATATCCAACACAGTCATTCCTGGTCTAGCGTCGATGAGGAGAGGAGGGATCATGCTGACAACCTCCTGGCGAGAGATGTTTCCGACGTCAGTCTCAGCGACAAGGAATTTCTGGAACTGGGAAAAGGGCGCAAATCGACGGATGACATTCTTAGGAGTGGTCATGGACCAAGCGAGCTGATCGGGGTACCACGAAACTGGGCGCGGTGGCTCAACGAATTCGTCCTCGTATTTGATAGAAGTGATTTCGGGGATGTGGTAGTCCTTAAGACGCTGCTGAACAGCCAGCGCATGTCTAACAGAAGGCACACAACAGTCAATATCACTTGAAACCTCCCAAGGCGCGAATCGCAAAAAAAGCGCAGTTGTGACTTACCCTCTAGAACCGGTGAAGCGGAAGCTGTTGGGGAGATCCTTGCGCATAGTAGCCCAGAAAGCATCCTTTTCCTCCTCCGGAAGGAACTCAGGTTCATTGTAGTAGCGTTCGAACTTCTCGTTCTCTCTGGTGAGATCTTGCCATTGAGAGCGCGTACGGCCTGCGCCGCCGCCACCGCCGCGGCCTTTACCACCCTGCAAGAAAGGAGACACGGTCAGTACAACAAATACCTCATATAGCACGTGTGAAAGGTAAAATTACCTTTTTGCCGCCACGTTTTCCCATTGTTATGATGTGATAAGAGTTATAGGAAAGTGTACTCAAACAAAATCGTCTTCAAAAAATCTCCCGATCAAATGCGGGATGGTTACGTAATCACATGATCGAGCCCTGCAGGTGGGCAGAGTCGAAACATGATCCTCAATTCCAGAGTGGGCATATCAACGAGGTATTGTTTGGTGTCGGGATCGTGTCTTTTATATGGGTCTCGACGAAGTCCTTGAGTTATAACCTGCGGTCCTGGGGTTGGGAACGGTGGATTGGTCCATTTGAAATCGATGTAATCCGCTGACATCTCCGCTAGCCACCTGTCGACTCGGAAAGCGAACCTTCTGGTGTCAACCGTGTCGAAGAACTTGACTGAAGAGACCTCTTGTTCTGTGTTCATCCAGAGCTGTCTGAATCGCTCGATGGTTGCCTTGTCAGACGGGTCGATCAACTGTGCTGGCTCGTCACCGTTGCCAAAGAGGCCCAGCTCCCGAGCTTGCTCGTTGGTGGCCCGGATACATACCGTGTGCAGGGAGATAATGCATGTCTTCAGTGCGCAAAGTACTTCCCATGCCGATGCATTTGGGATATCGGGCCTACGACGGAACCGCAAAAAAGGGTGGACGACGTCCGCACTGATAGAGGCCTTTTTGCATAGAATAGGCACTTTGATCAAGTCGAGGAAGTCGTCCTCCAGTCTGTGTCTTTGTGTATCTGTGACAATCTCGGGGGCATTAAAGTGAATAATGTCGGTAGACTTCCACCACCATCGAGCGTCTGTCATGCAATCCGGCGCAACAGAAACACCCGCAGGGAGCTTCAATTTGGCCAAAGCAATTTGGCGGGATTCCCAACAGACATGGGCAATGACTGGATACTTCCTGTTGAGGATCCATGCTTGTCTGAGGTCTTCCTCTGGTAAGATATCTGGGTCGCACGGTTCTCCAATCTCAACGACTCGCCCTGGAACGGCAAACTCCCAGATCAGCTGGCGCAACTCGGCTGGCAGCGTGGAGAATCGCTCCATGATGAGGGAAGCTTGGTCACTAAAGTATCAATATCAGTTAGAAGAGAACAGTACGGAGAAGCAGTGATACAAAAAGATCACCAAATGAAAATACTAAGGCCACATACAAGAGTTTACGAATTGAACCGAGTCGGAGGAGGTTTCAATCGTCGAAGTAAAGTACCTAGATGAGTATTTGAGAGTTTGAAGCTTCAATCAGGCTGACTGAGAGCAAGCGTAAGTAAACGATGGATTTGAAGAACTATGAGATGGAGAAAACTCGAGGACTCGGGCTTTGGTGTTCGGGAAAGCACAGGCGGTTAACCGTGGAAGGCGCCGATGAGGATGAAGCACACTAGGCGATAGGGAAAAGTACGACGGCGACGGCGACAGCGACGGCGATACGCTGCAGAAGAACAACTTCGCAGTGCGCTGGGAAGATATAGAACAAAACAAAGGAAATAATTGGTATGTTTGCTGCAAAGGCAGCAAACTATATAGTCTACTATGGCAAACCATTAATTGCTATTTCACACACGAATTTGGGATCTAACAGCCCAAGGCAATGATTGATAGTACATTCAAATCAAAGCCGCCAAACCCCCAGTTTTCCTGGATTCAGCAGCTATCTTCACACGCGATCATACTCTAGGACAACTTAAGAGATCATGCGGGACATGTCTCCACGGATGCGCTGGTAGTCGAGGACACCCTCGATGCTGCCGACGGCGCTCATAGCGAGGTCCTGATCCCACAGCTTGCGGGTAGCGAAGTCCATGACGTCCTTCTCAGTGATCTGGTTGACAGTACGCTCAATATCCTCAGCGCTCAGGCGGCGGCCAGTGGTGATGATCTGGCGGCCGATGTCCTCAGCGACGGCGGTGGTGCCATCGAGAGACAGGAGGATGGAAGCCTTAAGCTGGGCCTTGGCACGCTCAACCTCGGCGGAGGTGACGTTGTTGCACAGGCGAGACCACTCGCGGAGAGTGAAGTGGATCAAGTCATCGAGCTGAGTAAGGTTCTCGCTGACAAGGTAGATACCCCAGAGACTAATATCGAGTCAGTATATTTTCGATCTAACGCATGGATTATGAAGAAACAAGACTTACCCGGTGTCGCTGTAGCTGGTGGAGAAGCTCATGAAGCTGTTAGCGAGGTTGTGGTGGCTGACGTGGGAGCTGAGCTTGCTGCCGAGGAAGGGCGACTGGCCCATGGCACGGTCCCAGTTACCGACGATGGCCTGGGTGACCAGAGCGGTGAAGTAGTCATCGTCCTTCCAGCTGACACCCTCGACGGCGAGAGCGATGTGAGCGGAGGGGATGGTGTCGTCGCGGAGACGGACCTCGGAACCGATGAACTCGGGAGTGCGCTTCTGCTCGGCAGTGATGGCAAGGGCAGCGGAGGTAGGGGGCTTGCTGGGGAGACCACCGAAGTGCTCCTCAGCGAGTCTGACGAGCTGCTCGTGGGGAATGCCACCGGCACCGACCAGGACCATGCGGTCAGCAGTGTAGTTGGTCTTGATGTAGTCGGTCAGGTTGTCCCGGGTGATGGTCTGGATGTTCTCCTTGGGGCCAAGGATGGTGCGGCCAAGGGGCTGGGCCTGGTAGGCGGTGGCGTGAAGGTGGTCGAAGACAACCTCCTCGAGCTGCTTGTCAACCTCCTCCTGCTCGCGCAGGATCACATCACGCTCACGCTCAATGGCACCAGCCTCGAGCTTGGAGTTCTGAAGGATATCGGCGAGGATGTCGACGGCCTTGGGGACATCGTTGTTAAAGGCCTTGGCGTAGTAGACAGTGTTTTCCCTCTGTAGTCGCGATCAGTATTTGTTTTGGTAGACGTTGATGGATTTCCCGGGTCGTACCGAAGTGTAGGCGTTAAGGTGAGCGCCCATGTTCTCGATCTCAAGCTCCAATTGGTGCTGGGAGCGCTTGTTGGTGCCCTAGTCATATTCATCAGATAAAAGCGCTTCGTAGTTTGGGGTTTGTGGGGTCGCACCTTGAAGGCAAGGTGCTCAAGGAAGTGTGCAGTGCCGTTGGTCTTGTCAGTCTCTGCCCGGCTACCGGCATCGATCCACACGCCGACCGTCGAGGTTTGGGCCCATGGCGAGTGATCAGTGGCGATCTAGAAGGGAGTTAGCTAAATTGCGATGTCATTGAGATGAGTTGCTTGGTCGTACAGTGAATCCGTTGGAGAGGGTGGTGGACTGGGTGGTGGACGGCAACGCAACCGGCGACGCAAAGCCACGCTTCACGGGCTGGATGGACTTCAGGGCCGCACGAGTGCGGAGAGCCTGGTTTAGGTTGAAAGCGAGGCGCCGAGAAGCCATTGAGAACGACTTGTATAGGTGGAGGGAGGGGGAAAGGGGGAGAGATGGAGAAAAGAGCTGATGGAGACACCCTGAGGTTGAGGTTCCGAAGTCTGAAATTGTTCGCCCAGCTCAGCCAATTACATAACCCGCTTTTCCAAACCGCCCTTGACATCCCGAATACTTCCTTACTCTGCATTAATTCGTGATGTGAGCTATAATACAGTCTCAATGGGTCTATATATTGTTTTTATCGATCTTTACAATGTCAAAATACGATTTGCTTGATGTTGAGGTATCCCGATACGCCTTGTTTTCCGATCATTCAATTTCGGTCATCCAATTTCGTGCCTATTGATTGGCTACATACCCTGCGTCTCATACAAAGCGGCTTGCGAAATGTCTAATGTTCTCCTCCATCGAAATATCCGCGGCAAAGCCCAACTCGAAAGCACGAGCAGTATCAAAACGAGGAGTCCACGATTGCACAATCTTGTCCGTAGCAGCATCATACTTCTCCTCCACAAGATCCCGACGCTCCTTACCACCAACTTCCAGCAAAGCATCCAACATCTGCTGAATACTAACCTTCAATCCAGGAAGATTAACTGATCTTGAGTCTCCAAATGCCTCTTTGGGCACGTCGCGCGCGTGAATTAAGTTCTTGATAACAGTGTGCGGCGAGCAAATCCACATCTCCGTTTCCCTAGCCACAGGCAGAATAGCCTTCTTACCGTGGAAGGGCTCACGGATGATATCACTGGCGAAGCTACTGGCAGCCTGGGTGGGCTTGCCAGCTCTCACTGTCACGGTGGGCAGACGCACGCACCGGCCATCTAGGAATCCGCGCCGCGAGTAGTCGTTCAACAGTGTCTCAATAATGAGTTTCTGCGATCCATATGAGGAAGATGGCGCGGCTGGGAAGTTTGTCTCGTTAATGACGAATCCTGGTGGTGCAAGGCCGTAGACTGCCAGCGATGATGTGAAGACCACCTTCGCCCCGGGCATGGTCGCGCGTAGCCGGTCCAGAATGTATCGTGTTGCGTCGAGGTTTACTCGGACGCCCAGCTCGAAGTTGGCCTCCGAGCCGCCGGACATGATACCGTGGAGGATGTAGACTGTCTCGTAGGGATTGGATGCGCTGATCAGCTCGTCGACCACTTTGGTGGAGGTTAGATCTGCCTTCACGCATCTGAGACGACTTGCGTGTTGTGCAGCTGATTCTGGAACCTCGGGCTCAACGATATCGGTGATTGTCACGGTTGTCGTGGCTGGCGTACTTTCGAGGAGGGAAGCAGCCAGTTCCTGGCCGACATAACCTCCCGCACCGGTGATGAGAATCGACATGATGATTATATGATAATGTGGTTTGGTCAATTAGGTCAATTGATCAAATCGATATAGTGATTGGTAAGAGGTCGGTGCAACGAAACAACAGTATATTCAAGTAGTTATGTAGAACGGAAAATGGATGTGTTACCATTATATAGTAGCACACCTTGCGGGGTTGAAGCGGATCTTGTGTCTCCCCCACGCTCGTTCAGTCACGACAATTTCCCCATTAGCCAATGGTGTTATTATATCCCACGAATATGATCGCTTAATGAAAATCTCGCGCATCAATTCCGAGTCTTTTCTTGGTGCAAACCTCGGTGAGAAATCCGATTACCGGGAGGCCCGGCGCAAGTCCGAGAATGGGATTGGGACAGCGAGATGACCTAGGGAACATGTGAGAGACCTGAGAGACCTTTTTAACTCTTAAGACGATAGTAATAATTAGCAACATGTTGCTTCTTTATTCGGGATATTCTGAGTCTACTTCATGCTCTATGTGGGTCGAGGGAAACAACTTGCGGAACAAGCTTGGAATCTTGAAAGCCTCAAACCCTGGAAACTACATTTACAACAATTGCTCAGATGGTGCCGGCGAAATGTTAGCAAGACTAAAATCGCTTGTATTGGCCACTGGTTGCTACCTAGGTACGGATATCATACGCTAACCAGAGCTATCTCATCACCTCAGATCAAGACACTCAGTATGACACATTCCAGCGTGTAAAAATTCATCGAAAAGGAAAACTAAATTTTAAGACGCAGCCAAAAGTACATAGGCGGAAATACCTGTCACAAGAAAGGTGGAAAACATTCGATACATCACAGAACACGAGACGCCGAGGGGAACATCAAAAGGGAATGGACATGACCAGAGACCAAAGATTAAGACCTTTATGCGGCGGTACGCTTGTAGATACCAGCGACAATGCAGTGGTCACGCTCGAAGGGCTCGAGAGTCAGCTGCTCCTTGGGCTTAATCTTCTCCTCACGCATCTTCTGGACCTCCTTAGCGAACACAACCTCGGGCTTGGCTGTGCTGTCAATACAGTTGGCCTTGATGGAGACAATGACACCACCCTCAGCCTTGAGGAACATGTGGGCGTTCAATCCGACAATACGGGCCTGATCGGGCTGGGCAACATCGGCAAAGATGACATCAACCATGGGCACGAGCATACGGTAACGGAGAGGGTGACGGGCATCCTCAACGATGGGGATGACGTTGGTACGGTGAGTGGCCATGCCGATCAGATCACGGCCAGAGCGGTGAGAGAACTCGACGGCGTAGACGTTACCAGTGGGTCCGACAATATCAGCGACGTGAGAAACGGAGGTACCGGAGGCAGCACCGATGTAGAGAACCTTGGAGCCGGGCTTCATGTAGATGTCATCAAGACCACCCAGAACACCAGCAGCCAACTAGAAAAAAGGAAGAAAAACGTCAGAAAAAAAGGACTCGATAAGGCAGTCATGGCTATCGGGCCGATATTGAAGAATTCCGAGATAGAAAAATTCGATAAAACCGGCAACGATACCATGTATCTTTAGCCCAGGAGAAGGGTGTATTTACCTTAGAACGGAAGGGGTTCCAGACACGGAACTCGTTCTTAGTGACGGTACCATCCTCAGTTGAAGGGCCCTCAACGGAGATGCGCTTCTCGCCGTAGACGGCAGTTCCAGGTGTAAGGTTCTTGGTCACAAGCATGTCCTCCTTACCGCCGCGAGCGACGAAGATACCGGCGTGACGGTGAGGCTCCTATTCGCAAAGAAAAAAAGATTCCGTTAGTGACTGATATCCATATCCATAAGAATTTCCAACACTTACAATGACAACCTTGGCACCACCACGAGCACCGCCGCCACCGCGGGGAGCACCACGGCCACCACGAGGAGCACCGCGACCACCACGGGGAGCACCACGGCCACCACCTCCACGACCGCCACGATCGCCGAAGCCACCACGGCCACCTCCACGACCGCCACGATCGCCGAAGCCACCACGACCACCTCCACGGCCACCACGGTCGCCGAAACCACCTTTACCCAAGTCAGCAAGGTGAACTGTAATCTCGCAGCAAGAGAGGATCATGGCCATCGGTGCGATAGAATCACCAGCGAGGCTTTTGACCTGCATGCTTGCTGCTTCGGATGGACTGGACTGAACAAACCTCGACCACCACCACGGCCACCGCCGCGGTCACCACCAAATCCACCACGTCCACGAGGAGCGAAAGAAGACATTGTATATGTTTTGAGAAATAAGACTCGGTTGTAAAGGGAGTCAAAGGGGAGGGAGGTTAAGCTGTCGTTTCCGAGTGCTTAAACCGAGTGTAGTTGAAAATTGGAATAAAAGTTCCGAGAGAGTCGATAAAGATGGAGAAAAAATTGGCAACGTATCTGAGATAGTTGGATCAAGCAATTCAAACAGAATTGGCCGCTGACTATCTGTCGGATGCGGATCGATACCGTTGCTGCTCGTTGATGCGGTCGAGATTTTTTTTGCGCCTTTGGGATCTTTCAGAAAATCAGAACGGCGCTAGGTTGTTTGGGGTTTAGCGTGTCCTCCGGGTGAGGACATCACGTGAATCATTTCTTCGACGTATGTGGCACGTGACCGGTTAAGCCCTGTATTGTTTGAGGCCAAAAACTGTGGTTGAAGATAGACAAAATGATCGTTGATTGTTTGGTGGTAGCATTCCACGGGTTAACCTGTGAGTAATGGACGGGATTAATCAAAAGGTAAGGTTATATGATGCAAATCAGGGAAAGGGTGGGTGCTCCTGCCGCATAAGCCCTACAGTGGATGAGATGGAAAACTACAATCGATGACAATAGAGAATAACAATTGATCCCTTGGTAACACCAGCTCATGATTTATCATGGAATAAAATAATAGTAAGAAAGTAAGACAGAGCCCGCCCCGCAAATAGAAAAATCGCATCCTTCAATCGAGGTCCCCTTTCTGTATGTACAAACATAATAAAAACAACTGACTACTCCCCAAAGAAGTAGTAGTTTGCAGCATATGGCATTTCAAATGCGGTTGGCATACCCTCGCAGGTCTTTGGTGGCGATCCAGCGGCAGTATTGACTCGATAGACACTCTTGTAGCTGCCCACCGTGCCATCGGTAGTAGTGAGGTAGAGCCAAGGCACAGCACCGTACTTCCCTGACACTGCACCTGAGGGTGCATCAATTGAGCCTCCCTTCTTGGTCATGACAATACCATCCTGCTTGTTGGGTGTGGTGTTCAAGTTGAACTCGGGGGTTGTTGCATCAAAGAAGAAATGGTGACCCAACAAATCGAGGTTGGCGGGAGGGAATGAGGCATATTCGTTGGTTGGTAGGGAAATAGTGTAGGCAAGGTTGGGAAGATTTGCCAGGATATCGGGGAAGTTGGCTGCAACGCATGTGGCATTGTAGAGTCGTGCGACAGCTCCTGTCGCCGCGGGCGTGGATTTGGAAGTAGAGTCGGCACATGTATAGTTCTAGTTTTATAATGAGCGATGGTAACGCAATAAGGTATCTCAAGAGCTTGTCATACTTGGGTACCCCGTCCAAGTGCAACGTATTTAGCCTTTAGGCCTGACGGAGCGGTCATTCCCGAAGCATAGGAGGGTAGAGCAATCTTAGAGGTTTCGCAGGCCCCTGGGGTTTTGATGTTGGTTTTTGCGGTGTTGATGTACTCGCTCACTTTGCCGTAGAAATCTGCCAGTTCATCGTTCCAGTCGTATGCAGCGTCCAGGAAGTTTGTTGGGGCAGCAAGTGATATTGCTGCCAGGCAGATAATGAGAGGAGCAAAACGCATCGCTACTATGTGTTTATGCTAGTAGTTCAAGGTAGAGGGATAGCGAGGTGGTAAATGGGGGTGCGGTTTTCTTTTGAATCAAGGATTGGCCAGCAAGCCTTTGGTGTATGTTGCCTTTGATACAGGTCGGGTGTGAACAAAGGAGGGAGTTAAGCGAGTTGAAGAAAGGAATGACGAGGGAGGGATTGACATGATAAAAATGATCCGGGCCGAGGGGCAGGTATACATATAGACGTGGTAACTGCAACTATCCTGCAATTCAAGCATATATCAAAGATAGTAACACAGGTCGGACTCGAAACAACACTGTGCTATTAACAGAGCGATCGATGCAACCTGCAGGTACTAGCAGGGATTAAAGCTCGACCACCGGCTATCATTGGCGGATGGACGCGCCCAGGGCTGACCCTCCCAGCCTCTTCGGCTTCTGATTTGTCGTCGACTGCAAACAACTTTGGACTAAATCGTGATAGCGACGCGCTAAGCAAAACAACGGGGTTTCCCTTGGCGGTTCAGTTACAGGAGCTTGAACCGAACCAATGTGATGGGGTCTATAAATTCCCCGGGGCTATTAATAAATCTGACTGAAGAACAAGTGCCATGTGTGTTGGGCGGTTAGCTATGCGAAAATTATTGCCGTTCCAGGCTAGTGTGCAGAGACAACGATGCTGCTGGGTTTTCATCCTAGGATTTGTGCAGAACTCGGGGAAATTGTTGCAGGCATTGGTTACATGGGTCCCGGCACTTATCAAATAGAGCTTGTTCATGTTTTCAATCATGCTATAGTCCTAAAGTTGTGCAGTGAACTTATTTACAATCTGTCTTTCAAATGTTAGACCGTGGAGGCTGGCATAGCGGGGTTTAGCTTTCCCTCCGCCTCCGTCTTATTTTTGTTCAACGTTACAGCGTACTGGCGCGTAGATAACGCCATCTTACACAAAGTTGCTCTGACCGCTTGGTTATTATTGTACCTAGCTCGCAACTATTTATGTGACTGCTGACATTTGTTTTTATCATCTGTCGGCATTTTTGTCTGTATTTACCTGACCTAGTCAAGCCACAGATGAGATATATATACCTGCTAGACCATAATTCTCCGACACTAATGCACCACATCGGAAGCAAAACCTGAAGCAGCATCGATCTGACAGGTACCCTAGTACCCAATTGATATATTTGATTACCCAAAATAGAAATTGGCAATGGTCAAGGGAATGTTCTGAGATCTCAAGGATAGTTAGTCCCTTGCAAACATCGTACATCAGCCACCAAAACCACTTGGGCAAGTGCTATTGCGCGAGTTCCCGCGTTCAATCCGCGGGTCGACCCTTCTGATCACTTTTGTCTTTTTGCTGGTGGCGTTGCTCTGAATGTATTTTCATATTCTTTCCAATTGACCAATCCAATGGAGAAAGTGGCAATCGGTCAGCTAACTAGGTGTTGTATTGGTAAATTATTTGACCAAGTAAAGGAAATGCAACAGAACGTTCAAGCTTAAAATAAGAAGAAAGCTTAGATAGAGGCTTGGTAAAAGTCCCATCCCATCCGAGAGGCAGTCGGTCCCCCTTCCATAGAAGGGGATGTAAACTTAGGGCCCGGTCTATTTTGGACACACGTTTATAAATAAAACCTCACTAAACCCATCCATGGATGATAATCAACATTGGAAAGGTCCGAAATCTACGGTTATCTCACTATATTTAGTCACAGACACATGATATTTGCCAGAAATCAAATTTACACACGATGCAGCTCGACCCACATCCCAGAATAGTACAACGTAGAGCAACGCTCAACCCCGAACACCAGGACTTATGATCAGTCATGAGGAGAAAAAAAAAAAAAAATGAAAGAAAAAAATGAACTCCGGAGCTCGTCGCTGGGTAAACATCAGACAAAAACTTGGAACATTAGTTGAAACCTTCCTGCTGCCAGTCATCACCGTGCAGCTGGCCCCCGCTACTCCCCGTGCCTCCTCCGGCCCCACTGCTACTACCGTATGCAGCAGCAGCAGCGCTACCGATGGCGCCCATGGCGCTATGCTTCTCAATCTCCGTCGTGCTCATCATATAGAGCACAGTGAAAAGCAGAAGATGGAGGGCAAAACAATAACCAGCGAACAGGTTCCGACTCGTCCGGTTGGCAAGAATGACTCGAGTGAGAGAGAAGACGATCCGCTCTGGTAGGCTCATGCGTTTGTATGCCCGTGTTGATTCACGGCCCCGGAACGCGGCAAACGGTGAGATTCGAGCCTCGTAGGCGTTCTGGTATCGGTCGAGGGACAGACCCGAAGGTGTATCTGCAGCGGTATAGACTGAAGTTGAGCTGGGAGTGTTTGCAAACGATGATGCAGATGTGGAGGCCCCCTGACCGCGACTATAGGTCGAGACATAGCGAGTCTTTTCGTAGAGACTCAAGTTATCCTTTTGAAGCGATGCAACTTCCTGTCGGAGGGACTTGACAGTGGCATATAGCTTTGACAGCTCTTCTTCGAGTTCGGCATTCTTCTTCTTGAAGCGGTCTCGTTGGGCTTGAATCATGGGTAGGAGGCCAGAACCGCCGCCAACAGCTTCTCCTGCACGGATGGATTCCATGGTGTTTGCAGACACGGCACTCTGGTCAAAGCCAGAGATGATGGATGAGGTGGGCGATGATGCGCCCCGACGGGCAGAGTGGGGGTATCTTGATGTGTAAGTTCCTGCAACAGACATCGCCGTGGATGGGAATGTGTTTGCAGCCTCATCTTGCACGCGAAGGAGGTCATTTTCAAGAGTAGTTGACAGGGTTCGTGACTTTTCCAGCTCTCCCTTCGAAGTCGAAAGCTCAGCTCGTAGTGCTTCGAGCTGACCCTGGATGTCGCGATGCGACACTCGCAGGAGGGTGAGATCATCCGTCAATTTCTTGTTCCGGGCCATAAGGAGTTGCTCGAGGGAGTTCTTGTCTTTGGACTTGGCCCCCTCACCATTGGCATCAACCGCAGTAGCATCGCCAGAACCGTCTCCCGCCTCATCATCATCGCCAGCTGCAAACTCAACCGACCTGATCATCTCTAGCTCCCGGCGGATCTCATCGTAGTCGGCTACCTTTGCTAACCGTACACGCAACTCTTCTCTTTCCACCGCTGCCTTTGAAGCTGTTCGCTCCGATTGAAGCAGTTTAGCTTCCCAGGTGTGTCGTTCCGAGTCTTTGTCAAATCGCGCGGCATCCAGTTTCCGAAGCAAGGAAGAGTTCTCCGACTGGAGTCGTAGATAATCGGGGTCGTCCTCAACAGAAACTGGACCAGATGCATGCGATGCAGCCTGAGCCAGCTCCAACCGCATTTGTTCATTGCGTGCTTCCACATCAGCCAATCTCAAGCTTGTTTTCTCTAAATCGGCAGAAACGAGCTCGAGTTCAGCCGCAGTAGCGCCACTCCGCGAACCCTCACTATCATCACCCTGGTTCTCACCCTCGCCCAGGCGCTGGGAGACCTCATAGCTTGCTTTGAGCTCCTTGATCAATCGATCCTGGTTTTCCACTTTCTCTTCTAAAGTCTTCTCCTTTGCCGCCCAGTTATTTGTCTTTTCTGCTAAGACAGCTTCCCACGATGCTTCGATCTCCTTAGCTCTTGATTCCTGGTTTTCCTCTAGTTTCTTCCGCGCAGCACGTTCCTCTTGCAGGCGTCGCTCGGTCTCCTCTTGTTGCCTGGTGAGACGATCTACCGACTTCTGCAATTGGTCCCGTTCCGAGGTCAGTTTGGGAACTGTATCTTCGGACAGGACAAGGGAGTCGACAGAAGCTTCCAGGAGTGGGTAGGGGTCCGGAGCCTCGGATAATGAAGAGTATAGTTGTAAGAATGAGGACGATGACGTCTTGCCTTGGTTGGTCAAGAGATCGATAAAGGACTGATAGGATTTCAGTAGTGATTTATATTCCGAGAGCTTAGATTCATCATCTAGCTTCTTGTAGTCTTTTGTCTTCTGCGCCAGGTCCTTTCTTTGCACGAGTGCATCGCGCTGTTGTTCGACAAGATCCGTAGCGGTTGCATCGAGTTTTGCGATAGTGTTTGCCAAATCAATTCCTACTATATGTCAGTAAAGACTCGGCAACATGTAAGATTAGATAATAATTACCTCTCCAGGCTGAAATGGCACGTTGGAACTTGTTGGTCTCTTCGGTCAATTTGGTGGATATGGGTGATTCAGGTTGGCTGTCATGTTGGTCCTGAGGAACCAACCCCTCTGTAATGGCAAATGAATCCATTGTCGGTCCTAACCCCAAGGGTCTGCACTGTCACCCCACATCAAATAGCAGTCCACTAAGGGGAAAGATGGAGATCTGTTATCGCGAGGAACAGGACACGCGGCACACGGGCCGATATTATTCCGACTGTATGTGCGCAACGTACGATCTGGAGTTGAGGTTGTTGGATACAAATTTATGACAAATGTGAATGTAAAGGGCGAGAGAATACCCAGTGACCTCAAATATGCACGCTGTATAACAAGTGTGTGGTTTCAAGATGACAGCAATGGACCCGAGGCACCCGTTTACAACAGTACAATGTACGGAGTATGGCAGGAGATAACGGCCACTAATAAACTGGGATGACCGCCTTACTGACCGCCTTTATGTTCTAGTTTGAGTTCACATTTAAAGCTCCATATTGTGTAGATTAAAACCATAAAAAGAGATTAAACAATATACAGACCCAGATTGAGTCCAAATATTAGCAAATAATTTTTGATATCAACCTGTATAGTCGGAAATGCACCTTACCAGGCATCTGTAGATCACACCAGATTCTGCCGGACAAAAACCGCCAATGCAGTCGTTGTCACACCCCGTCAACTGTGGCCCCCTGAGCTTTGGCCCCAGCTACTGACCGCCCTCACATCGTCACTCTCCAAGCTTGCGGGGAGATGCCTGGAACTACAGCCTCATGATGGCTTCAGACGATGGAATTGGTCCCCGCAAGAGGCGCAGGACCAGTCCGCCAGGGACTGTACCTTATTTGTTACATTCCCTATTTGAAGATGTGCCATTAGCGACCGAGCATAGCTCCGACGTCTACATCACCTGTGTTGAGTACTGGAGTAAGCTCTATCGCTGCCTACTCGATCACCCTTGAGCTGACTAACATTTCACAGATGAAAATTTATATATTGGCACCTCTGCAGCCGAGATCTTGCACTTCGTATGCCTCCCGCCAGCATCCCCAGATGAAGCCGCCGAGCCTACTTTTATACTAGCATCCCGATTACCGATCCTATTCGCCCAGAGTCCCCCAGCGGGCAGTGACCAAGAAGGTGTTCGACAAATAGTTGTCTTATCCTCTGTGAACAAAGCATGTGTCCTCTGCAATGGCACTGTTACGTTCTACATGCTGCCGGAGCTCAGCCCGGCTTTTGGAGCCACAAAGGTCAATAACTGCCGCTGGATCGGTGGGTTGGATCTCAACTGGGATGCAGAGGAAGGCGAGGATCCGACTATCATGATTGCTGTGCAGAACAGGATTATGCTGGTCCAGATTGGGGATGAGGCGCGACGGATCAAGAAGATCGAGTTTCCTGGTTGCTTAACTGCCGCGCGACGAGGAACGATTGCATGTGCTGCAGATACACATTCATACTCATTACTTGAAGTGGCACACCAGCAGAAGATTCCGCTCTTCCCAATATCTTCTTCGAATGAGGTCTTTGAGTCGGGGCACGTGGAAGATATGAACCCAGCACCTCGAACTCCGCTCAAACGCTCACCCTCTTCCTCCTACCCCACTTCTCCACCGAGTGATGCCTCAGGGCATGGCAGAAGCACTAGTTTGAATGCGTTCGTGGGAATGCTCTCACCGCAGGCACAAGCGGCCCAGCTAGATAGATCACCATCAGGAACACCTGATCCTTTCACATCTACCGGGGAACCTAGAAGATCAAGCTCGGAGGAGCGAGAGGGGAACAGTTCCCCCAAGCCCCCCAGTGACCAAGACCCGGCCAATAACTCTCCCACCAGCGACAGCTTGAAGCCCCTACCACCTCTACCCCCACCAACAAAGCAAGGCTCGAAGCGTCTCCAGCCTCACGTGGTGTCCCCAACGCCTTCCGAGTTTTTACTTGTAACTGGAACCGAGGAAACAGAACCGGGTGTTGGAATGTTTGTCGACATGGACGGTGAAGTTGTTCGGGGTACAATTAACTTCCACAGATTCCCAAAGTCTGTTGTGATTGATACAAACGAGAATGATGAAACCTTTCAGACTAGCGAAGACGCTAGAGAGGAGTTTGTTCTCGCTGTGATCGAAGACGAAGATGAAGATGCTGGAAAATCTCGAACAAGACTCGAAATCCAACGTTGGGACGACGACCCAGGGGAGACCGAGCGGACAAAGAGGTGGTTGGAGATCCCATCTCCTGGAGAGACACAATCTACTCAAGTTGGCTTGCGACACACCCTCAGCCCTAGCCATCTTGGGCTCAATGAGATCGGGCAGCTTTTGCGGATGGTCCGCCTCAAAAATCCCACGCTGCCCCCACATGTGTCAGTAGCAGATTCAAGAACACAGGCATCCATCGAGCACTCTCAGAAGGAGAAAGAGCTGTTCGATTTACAAGAAATGACCGACTCGGAAGGATCCAAGAAGACCGACAGTTCAGCCATCCAGGGCTGGGAGGCTCAGCGTGATGCAGAAGAAGCAAGATTTGCACATGGACTGGGAAAGGTCCAAAGCAGTCTTGTCATGTGGTCTGGATCTCAAATATGGCGTGTACTGCAGAATCCATTGATCGTCCAGCTCGAGGACACCTTGCAGAGGGCCCAGGAGACGGAAGAGAGCGAGCACACTGTGCTGCGTAGGGATGCTATTCTGGATCTGCTACTCTCCGTCCAGGACACCGAGCCGAAGACCGAGGCTGAATTCATTGGATTGAGCTATGTGAAACAAAAGGCCAGCCTTATGCTTTATGGTGACCTACTCTCCATGCAGCCAGGGGACCGCAATGCCGCAGCAATCGATGGCACCGAAAAAGCGCTACTGGCAGGTAACCTCGACCCGCGTTTGGCATTGCTTTTTATTCCTCTGTTGCGATGTGAGGTTTTGCAGGGGCCTCAGGGTATATGGATACACGCTGGGCTGGCAAGCATGGCGGAAAAATACATTGAACAGGTCGGAAAGATAGGCGTTCAATCCTCTGGATTGGATGCTTCTCGCAGTCCTGTTCTCAACATGGTGAAACGGTTCCTTCTCTCCTGGCAGCAGAAGCGCGGATATGGCAGTATCACCGATGAGACATATGTTTTGGATAGCACAGATGCCGCGCTGTTGCACCTGACCTTGGAACAAGATGCGTATCTGACGCGAGATCAGCGGGCTGCGTCGCCAATCCGCCCTGAGTTGAATAGACTGGTCGACAATTGGAAAGGCAATTTTGACCGAGCAGTGATGCTCCTGGAAACATACAAGCGGCTCTATGTGCTAAGCCGTTTGTATCAAAGCCAGAAGATGTCTCGAAATGTTCTCAAAACCTGGCGACGAATTGTCGATGGGGAGACTGACGCTGGCGGAGAGGTCTCCGCGAATGGCGTGGAGACGCAGATGCGCAGGTACTTGGTCAAGATCAAGGACGTGCAGCTGGTTGAAGAGTATGGTTCTTGGCTGGCTGAGCGAAATCCCAGTCTGGGCATCCAGGTGTTCGCGGACAATGCCAGCCGTGTTAGACTGGAACCGGCGGATATTGTTGCTCTACTCAAGGAGCGAGCTCCAAACGCGGTCCAGGTCTACCTAGAGCACTTGGTATTTGCAAAGAATGTGAGACATCCTGATGCCTTACTCCATGCACCTCTTAACTAACCCGTGAATATAGTACACGCAATATGCCGACGACCTGATCTCATACTACTTAGACACAGTACTCTCTGTGCTCGAGTCATCCCCCGAAGCACGAACTTCTTTGGCCGACTCCTACTCAACATATCGAGCCCTGCGGGCCCCCAAACCAACATACCTAAACTTCATAATTGAGAACACCCCCACAGAGCCCTGGTGGCAGTCCCGACTCCGATTACTTCAACTGCTGGGTGGCATCTCCAGCTCCCAGTTCACCTCCCAACCCCTCCCGACAGGAATTAGCTATTCGATCCCTAACGTCCTCACCCGCATTGAGCCATTCCAGAACGAGCTCGTCTCGGAATGCATTATCCTCGACGGTCTACAGGGTCACCACGGCCCGGCCCTCCATCTCCTCACACACGGGCTAGGCGACTACGACTCCGCAATCCGCTATTGTCTCTTCGGCGGCCCGCGTAGCTCTTCTTCCTCTTCAACAGGCACTCCGCCAGAACTAGCAGACTACACCCTACAAACAACGCTCTTCCGCCACCTGCTCGACGAGTTCCTGCACATCGAGGACCTGTCCGACCGCATCGAGCGTACAAGCGATCTCCTCGCGCGATTTGCGGCCTGGTTCGATGTCCGCGAAGTCCTCGATCTCGTTCCGGAGGACTGGAGCGTTGATATTCTCGGCGGCTTCTTCGTGCACGTTTTCCGAACCCTTGTGTCGCAGACTCGCGAGACCCGCATCGAGCGTGCCCTTAGCGCAGGTCTGAATCTACGCATCGGTGCCGAGTACATCGATGGCATGGAGAAGGTTGGGCCCTGGGTTGAGGAGGCAGAGGGTGTTAGAAGGTTGAAGGATGCACAGCCGCGGCAGGTTTCCTTGCCAACTGATGGGCCTGCTGATGACGCTTCTGACGACTCCGCCGAGTTTGGAGAGACGGTGGGGCCTACATCTGGGGAAGTGGGCCAGTAGATCGATGATCAGGGGGTGTGTACAGGATAGTACAATATGTGGATATGTTATGTTGGCTTATAATCTATGATACCTACGCAGTTTGCTTGGATAGTTTTCGTGTTGACTTTGTTATTTTTTTTTCTTGGTTATATCCTAGTTTGGTTTTGACTATGTATCATGAGCCGATGCCCAAATTCATCATCTCCTTCCGTGGAAAGAAAAGAGAGGACGAGAAAGAGAGAACTGCGCCACAACCGCAGACAGTCCTATCATGCACATTCCAAGTCAACAGAAAAGAAAAAAAGCGAAACCATCATATTGCGTTCGTTCCCTTCGTAGCTACTGATGAGCGTATGTTCCGGCGCACGCCGAAAGCCAGTGGGACATTAAGGTGTGTAGTGTTTTGAAGCTCCAACCGGATCCAGGATGTCGATTTCCCGAAATGACATCCAGACCCGGAATGAAATGAAACCCGGAAAGAAGATAATACGTCAGAAAGAGAGGTTTTTGTTTACTCTTCTGCTTGCAAGAAAGGGTTGGGGATCTGCTCGCTGCCATCAGCGGGGGAGATCAGTACGATCAAAGTACCACGGGCGACGATGAGACCCATTGAGCGGGTGGTAGTGTTGCCCTCCTCATCTGTGGAAGTTAGTATATAAGAAGTAGGGATATGGAGATTAGATTCAAGTAATAAAACTTGGAACTCACCACGCATGGTTTCTTTCACGTTGTCAAGGACCAGGTTCATCAGCTGGTCGTAACCCTTGAGGGTACCGGTGACTGCTATTAGTTAGCATATATAGTTCGTATATGGCGATGAGGTCATTAAAGACCAAAAATAGAAAAGAAAATGCAAAGATAGAATGCATATATGAGAGTAAATCAGTCCAACATACCCTCACGACCACCATTGAACTTCACTTGAACCGCCTTGTCCATGTACTTGTTGAGATCCAAGATGTTTTCCTTTTTGGGCTTCTCCTGTGCACCGCCACCACCGCCACTTTTCTGCTGGCCCTGGCCGCCACGGCCTCCACGACCGCGACCGCCTCGGAATGAGCCTCGTTCAGACATGGCTGTGTAAATTGAGGGATTTAGAAAAAATGTAGAAAGAGATTAGAGGGTAGCAAGATTGGTTCCGAGAGATACAGACGGGTAACTCGGTATCTCTTGTGTATGGGGGGGGGGGGGGGGATAGCGGAAGGTACAAGCAAGGTGGGCGCGTGTATGAGGGATTTTTAGGTGGAGAGTGGCCTCAGGCACTCAGGCATGGTGGAACGTGGAGGGTCCGCCTTTCAAGGCTGGTATGGAAATTACCAATTACCACTGTATTATTGCAGTTGATAGCTATAACGGATCCCGCCCGGAAGTATTTTACAAGTAGATTACAGGTATCTTTATCTCCGATCTGAATATTTTACACATCAATTGAGTGCTTTTTGACATTCCTTTCTTCAATTCAATGTTACTTCTATCTATGGAGTACATCTATATACATGACTTATGTATCTCTTTACTGATAAATTTTTTAAGTAGTCTGATCTTAGGTCATGATTATTGTGATTGTTGTGATTCCCTCCGAGTTCCCGGGACCAAAATGTTTCAGCCCGCTGGCCCGTTCAGGCATCAGCGAAAAGACATCTCCACAAGGCTCAAGGCTTAATTTCGGCGATGGAACGCTAGATATGAACCTATAGAATGAGCTCAGGATCTGAGTGGCTATGTAGACTTATCTTTACAGGAAATGCAAGACTAAAGGTAAGGCGTAACTGTTGTACACTTGGTTGATCGGCGTATCGTAGGCCAGCGGAACCCTCCGGCGGGACTCCGCTGAGGGCTCCAAGGTGACGAGGCACGGTACTTTGGAAAGTTGCTCACATTGCGCAAGTTGCAATCGGAATTCCTGTGACACTATTCGTCAATATCATAAACGAGAAACAAATAGATAATAAAATAAAATAAAATAAATAGAGAGACCCTCCGAACGCCGGGCTTCCCCCCCCCCCAACGGAAACCCAGATCACGTTTTTCCTCTCCACTCCCCGTGCGCTGTTCCGTCCCTCTGTAGCCCTACACTTCTTCTCCTTTCATTTCCTCTATGGATGTTGCTTGAGTCTTATTAAAGGAGTTACCTGCCGGTTTCTTTCCGCGCAAGTCCGGTTCATCTCCGCGCAAGTTTTATACTTCGCGCTCTTATCTCACTCTCCGCGACTTCCTCTCTTCCCCAATCTCCAATCTCTTTCCATATCCCAACCCAGCCCCAGAGTGTCTACGGGGTCTGTTCCCACTCCCACCCACGATGGAATCCCACACTCCAACAGCGGAGTCGTCCCACAAACGGCCGAGGTCTCCCGCCGCCGCCGATCACGGCATGTCAAAAATGCCCAAGACGCACTCGAACCACCTGCAGATAAACTATCTGGCACGGCAATACCCTGACAACCTACCCCTCGTCTCCGTCGATGATACTATGCCCGCGATCGTCCATCTGCTCGGCGAATACGACGGCGTTCTACACCGGCACGAGAGTATCGCTGGAAATCTGGGCGCATGCCCGCTCGGTCCGATCTTGATCAAGCGATTCGAGCGTCTGTTTGACGGACCGCCGCAAGTGTTGAAATCTCATGGCAAAGATGGACCTACGGTGACTTGGCTCGATGTGGTCGAATTCGCAAAGAATAAGCCCGAACAATTCAATCTGGAGAAGTCGCGCAACGGCGTGCGAGTCTGCCAGTTCTACACCAAGCAATGTCGTGTGGAAATCAGCGAGGAGGATTTCGTTTTGATTGCGTCCGGCATGCCGCAGAAGATGATCCCCCCCCAACCTATTATCGAGGATGAGGAAAAGGAGCTGGGCGCGCTGGAGATTCTTGAGAAGAACTTGCATCACATAACCCAGATGGCTGATCAAGGTAAGCAATCATTATATACATATCTCAGCCTATGACGTATTCACTAACAATATTTGTGCGCCCAGTCTCTGCTCGAGCGAGACAGCTTAACCATCGTTTGAAGAATCGCCGCAATGCTATTGTCACCCGACGAGAGAACGATGCTTCTCTACATGGGCAATCCCGGAATGTCACCGAAATCTGGCGCGATGCCAACGGTCATGGCCCAGGAAATGGCCATGCATCATCTCACCCTTCTCCGTCTGGCTTCGTCGCTGTTAACGCTCATCGTCCAGAGGGCGAGCACACCGAGGAGAACCCTCTATCAACCCAATTCATGTTCTCACAATCTACCGATAATGTCACCATGATCAACGGTCAATCGATCAAAGGTGCCTCCCCAACAACCCGTGCAGACTTGATGAAGAGGTTTTTCACAACAGCTGACCGTCATGCCCGCGGCTATGACGACGCAGCAGCCCCAGTCAACCCTCAACCACTCCCTCGGCCTCGTGGCTCCGACCCAACAGACTACAGTCTCTACAACCCCGCGACGACGACCGCAACCGCAACCCCAACCCCAACCACAACTACAGCCGCAACCGCAACTGCAACTGCAACCACAGTCGCCATCCCAAACACCCCATCATCCCTCCTCCCACCGCCAAAATCAATACACCAAGAAAAAGACGACGGAGGCCCCTTCAAGCTAGAAATGATAGCCCGAATGGAAGAGCTCCAGCGCGGCGAGCGCGTAATCCCACCCTGTGACCGCTGCCGCCGCCTCCACATGGACTGTCTCAAGAACCTCACAGCCTGTGTTGGCTGCACAAAGAAACACGCCAAGTGCTCCTGGCGCGACGTCAAAGAAGAAGAAGTCACAGCAATGCGGGCGGGAATCATCACATCGACGACATCCCACGAGCGCCCGGAAAACGACCGCTCCACCTCAACCGTCACCCCACCCCAGTACGGTATGGGTCCACTGCCCCCAATCTCCGCTGAGCGTGAACATCGCCGCGAACCGCCCTTCGAACCAGAGAGGCAGGCCTACTACTACCACAACCGACGGGAGTCGGCCCCCTCCGCCCCGAACCTGGCTCCTGGCTCTACGGTTCCGATGGAGCTTCCTTCAAGTAATAACTCACCGCGACGGGCTGTGAGTGAGACAGAGAATAGAGATCGTCCTTGTGTCCCTGCTCGTGCGGTGGATCGGTTTGAAGATGAGGATCCCGATGCCAATCAGCGGCTCAAACAGGCTATTTCGGATACTGTGAATCATCACACTCGTGTTGCTGCCGCTGTGCAAGAGAGGGAGCGCGGGGCGGAGCGTGCTGGCGAACACCAAGCTATTATTCTTCCTGCTCCAAACCCGGCTCCGGCTTCTGGTGCTGGTGCTTATGACCGTGAACGGGAGCGGGAGGCTGATCGTGATCGTGATCGACGTATGGTGCATGCGTAAAGCATTGGCCCTTCTATTGATTCGTGTACAGATTTTCTTTTGTTTTTACATAGCCATTGGCAAAATGGGTTGGGCGTGGGAGTACTATGTTAGATATCCCTCTGATTAGCGATATTTTTTTTTTTTTTCTTTTTGCTTTTACTTCTTTCCATCTAAATATCTCTTACTCTCGCTCGATCTCTTGTAAATACATACCCTCGTCTACTTCTATCCAACAAGCAAGGTTTCTATTGTATTCACATGCCATTGCTTTGCTTGGATGTCTAGTATGCCTAGCCCCATATTGGAAAGTCACCTAGTTCGGATATAAGGTCTTTTTCCATTATGTCGTATTTTTTAAGACACTATATATTTTTTACTACTATTAGTATTAGTATAACTAAACAATAAGAGTAGAAGCTTTAAAGACATCCGGATATATTCTCTGCCCTGAAGACATCCGTCGGATTTCCCCCTAGTATGTACTCTTATTCACCCCAAGTCATCCCCGGCATATAATTCCGAATTTACATCCGACGGGGGATGAGTGGGGGCCTTGCGGGGTGAAAAGGTTTCCATTTGGGATCTTCTGATTGAACAGAGAAACATCTTGTTTAGGTTGTTTAGGTATCTCTTGGGGAAAGTAATGACCGCACCCCACCAATTCTTATAACATATAATAAACACCTGGACCCCGGATTTCTCTACGTAGCTCTAAACCCCATTTACTACCTATCTCACTATCTCCTTCTATACAAACTACAACACCAACAGCCCACAATGGATCCCTCCAAAGTCAAGATCCCACCAATGAAAGACCAAACAGTGGACAACATCACCGACAATGTAATCACAATCAACAGTCTCTGCGAAGACCAACGCATGAAATACGTCCTCGAACGTCTAGTAACCCACCTCCACGACTTCGCCCGCGAAACCCGTCTCTCCAGCGACGAATGGATGACCGGCCTCCGCTTCCTGACAGAAGTAGGCCAGATCTGCACAGACGTGCGACAGGAATTCATCCTGCTGTCCGACGTCCTGGGTCTATCGATCCTAGTCGACTCAATCGACCACCCAAAGCCCAAGGGATCCACAGAGGGGACAGTGCTTGGTCCTTTCCACACGCACGACGCGGAGGAAATGCCCGCGGGCGATTCCATGTCGCATGATCCGAAAGGCGAGCCACTGCTTGTGGTTTGTACGCTGCGGGATTTGCAGGGGTTGCCGGTCGAGGATGTCAAGATTGATATCTGGGAGACGGATTCGACGGGCCATTATGATGTTCAGTATGCCGGGAGAGAGGGGCCGGATGGGAGGTGTATTATGCGCTCTGATCACACCGGTGTCTTTTGGTTCAAGGCGATTACGCCCGTGCCGTATCCCATTCCTCATGATGGGCCTGTTGGGAAGTTGTTGGAGAAGTTGCATCGGCATCCGTATCGGCCTTCGCATATGCATTTTATGTTTGAGAAGGAGGGTTATGATCATTTGATTACGTATGTTTTTTTTTTTTTTTGATTCGTTGGAGAGAATTGTGAAGTATATCATGCTAACTTGGTTACAGTGCTCTCTACCTCCGCAATGATCCCTACGAAACATCGGATGCTGTCTTCGGTGTCAAGGATTCCTTGACCGTGGACATTGGCAAGGCTGATGCTGAAATCGCGAAGAAATATAACGTCCCTGAAGGACATCCTCTTCTCACATATGACTTTGTACTTGTGTCCGACGAAGAGACGAGCAAGTTGCGTGCGCACAACTCCAAGGTTGCGCTGGATAAGCTGGGTCGGAAGGTCAAGATTGTCAATGGGCTGCCTGTGCCAGACCTGGATTAAATGCTAAATCCATGCTGAATGTTATTACCAGAAAAAAAGGGCACGAGAGAAATATCATTTGGTCTATATCTATATGAGTTTAGCTAGGAATTATCGTATTTCTTCCAATATCGTCCGGTTTTCGATGGATAACAAGGAGAGAATTAGAATTATATGTGAAGACAATATCTCGACAAAGCAAGTGAATCCCGGAACTAAGACTGCCAGATATAACCCGAATGTCTGTATTCCGCCGGTCTACAGTCTTGATTGGAATATGTAACATGTTCTCAGCGATGACTTTGCTCTCATTGATCCAGGTTGTCTCTCGAGTCTGTGCACTGTACGACGACCGGACTGACGAGGACTGAACAGTTTGCATCTAGGCTATCCAATGTAGTTGGTCGATTTATCCCACTGGTACAACCAGTAACCAAGGCAGTTGAGGGGGTTTCGATGGGGCCATTAGTGTCTATATAGACACTTTACAATGGCTTGATTGAGCACCTGCATTTGGCTCCGATTTCCCGTCGATATCGACAATATGCGTTCAACTTATCTTTTCTTGTCCGTGGCAGCTCCATTGGCCTCGGCCTTTGTCATCCCGGATGAGAATATCCTTGCGGAGATAATCCCTGAGACTCGAACTGCGAATGATCGGCTATCTAAAGCAGGTGGTGAGATAAAGGGAATCTCACCCGATGAACATAGAGGTCGGGGAAGACATGGAGACTGGCGCGATGACGATGGATATCCCTCGCACGGAGATTGGCCCGGATACGACGAAGATCCGCACGGGAGATGGCCCGGTGGTGACCGTCCCAGACATGGGCGATGGCCTGGACACCGAGACGACGAAGACAGACACTACCCTCCACACCCAGGACACGGAGAATGCAGAGACGACCACGACCACGACAGACACCGACCAATCGACGCCTGTCCAGGCCCACTCTGCCACGCAGACAAAACAACATGGGAACTCATCAAATCAAACGAGCATACATCCCGACTCGCCGAGCTCCTCGCTGACTATAAACATCTGGTCGAGATCCTTAACAGTACAACGGCAAATTACACATTCTTCGCGCTGACGAACCATGCCCTAGAGGGACTTCCACGACGGAATGGCCCAAATCCCAAGTTCATGTCCAGCTTACTGCGGTATCATATTCTGCCTGGTCGATTATCCATCGAGCATATCGCAAGCCACGGGACTCTATCAACGAAGCTGACAGAACCAGCTCTGGAATCGAAGTTGCCGCAGAGGATTGTTGTCCGAGAGGATCATAACGGAGTGATGTTGAATCGGAGGAGTAGAGTCGTTGGAGCTGATATGGTAAGTAAAACACAATCTAAAACACAACCCTGGGAGATCTCTTGTATGATGTGTATGGAACACAGGCACACAGGCATATGTATGTCTAACCGCACTCCCAGAAAACAAAAAACGGCATAATCCACATAATAACCAGTCCCCTGCATCCACCCCCGGAGACACGGACAATGCTCCACCAATCACCAGCCGATTTCAGCACCTTCACGCTGGCGCTAGCACGCACGAAACTCGCCTCCAAGCTTGATCCGGCGCACCGACGGGGTGGGACAACCTTTGCGCCGACGAATGCTGCGTTTAGACGGCTCGGGGAGCATGCTAATCGGTTTCTGTTCTCGACGCAGGGTGAGAAGTGTTTGCGTGCGTTGATGCAGTATCATATTGTGCCGAATCGGACGCTGTACTCGGATGTCTTGTATGGTAGGAATGGGAAGGCTCATGGGTTGTTTTCTGGACATGGTAGTGGGAATAGGCACGAGGGTAAAGGTGGAAGTAAGGGTGACAGTGGGCTAGAGGACGAGTATGCGAATGTTCGGCTTGGGACTCTGTTGAAGAAGAGGGATTTGGAGGTTGATGTTAAGAAGGGGCTTGGTGAGGTTGAGATGCGGGTTAATGGGTTTGGTAGGGTTGGACGGTTGGATTTGTTAGCGAGAGATGGGGTGGTGCATGTTTTGGATCGGGTGTTGGTTCCACCGAGGAAGATTCAGGATAAATATGAAGGTAAAGATGGAGAAGAACTAATGATCAAGGAACTTGTGGAGAGGTTGGATGGCTGTGTCTATGGGGTGACTCGCGGTGAACTGTGAAATATCTACAGGCTTACGGTCAAATAAAACAATTTGAAGTTATTCATTCCTATGTTTGTATTTCAATCACGGTGGCGAGATCGGTGCTTGCAAAATGACACAAAAGATGTAACCCTTGAGGTGACCCCCCTGAGAGAATGCCTCTAGTCGACAGCCTGTCAAACCAGAGACATGAGCATCAAATAGGTGGCCAGAAATCGCAAGCAGCAAGCAACTAACCATAACGATTACCACACGTAAAGTGTTTCGAAGACTCGCTAGTGCATTCGTCTAGCCGGCTTCATCAGAGCCTGGAAGGAAGACTCGAGAGCTTTCTTGACCTCCTTATAGCTAACAATGAAGGAACTCTGCTCGTCGCGACTGACCAAATGGATCTTCTCGTCAGTTCCCGCATCGAGCTTGTTCAAACAAGTGAGGATATGGCCAAGATCAACCACCGCATCCCCTTGGCCATCCACCGAGTGGAAGACGTAATCACGGAAAAGCTTCAGGAAGTAGCGTTCTCCGCTCTCAGACCAGCGCGTGTCATGTTCATATTCAGGACGTTCATTGATGAGGCCGAGCTTGCTCATCAGGCGCACAATTCGTCCATTCTCCAACTCACGGCCGAGATCGGAGTTCAGCTGATCATCCAGGTGGAGTGCCGAATCAAAAGTCGACATCAGCTGGGAGGAGATGCCAGTGATAAAAGTGTCGATGGTTCGCTCCTGATCCATTTGCAGTCCATTCAACAGCCAGAACACAGAGTTCTTCAACTGAGGACTGTAGGCACGAGTGAAATGTTCCATGGCTTTGGTGGGGTTGTGGATGACAGTGGGCGAGTTGGCGCCAAGGGTCATAATCATTTGGCCAAAGTTGACTAGATCCTGTCGCTGGAGGTCGGCCACAGTCCGCTGGGTATCGAACTGCACCACATCAAGAATAGCGCAGGCATTGATGCGGACACGGGTCTTGGCGGTAAGCAAAACCTTGCTAGGCTCGAGAACTCGGGCAGCAAGACCATTGGCGTGAATTGCCTTGAGTCCATTGGCAATCTGAGTCATGTAGCCCCAGAGAATTTGCTCAGGAACATGAGCATTGGTGTGGCGGCCTGGGAAGCGGGTTCCAGCGTTTAGATGCTGGTCTGCAAGTGTCTTGGACAGTGGGTGGTAGTCGGTCACGAAGATCAGAGAACTGTCTTGGAAGCTGCGGCTAGTGAATGCATCGTGAATGGTCACCACACTGGCGTTGCAGACACGCTTCCAGGCTTGGACAGAACGGATAGCCTTCTCATTGGTCAGGCGGTAACCTATTAAGCTTAGCGGGAAGCTACAAAAAAGGAGATAGGGAGATTGTCATACCCTCAAGTCTGCGAAGAGCATAAAAGGTGCCATCTTTGCTAGACTGGGCCTTGTAGATCCAGCTCGGATAGCCAAAGGTCGCAGCATTCTTCTGGTGACTGAGATCCAGAGGGACAAGGGAATGGAAGTAGTCGACCTGGGCAGGGAGTTGGGTGTCTTCGAGTTCATTAGCATGAGTACAAATCATTGTCAATTGCGATCCATCATACTAGGGAGAGTTTGAAGAGTAGCTGCAGATTTCTTCTGCAGTTCTTCGCGCAAGTCGTTGGGGATAAAGAGATCATGCACGTTGCGCTGGTATCCCAATGTGTTCTGGCTGTGAGGGCCAATTGGGGCATAAAGATGATACTGAATCTATTGGGCGGTTAGGACTCATTCAAACAAAGATAACAATACATTGAATACCAACGTACCGGTTGCTGGAATCCAGTTTGATTTGCAAAGAAAGCACCTCCCATCGCACCAGTAGGGTCGTGGGAGTAAGGGTTGCCAGAAACAGGGCCAACAGCACCGGGAGTCATGGGAGTTGGGGTGGTCACAAAAGGATCAAATGCACCCGTAGGGGCGATTCCTCCGTTTCCATTGCCCTGAAGAGGTGTCTGGGTGGGAGCATTAGCACGGTTGCGGTTGCGTAAAGCAGCGCTGAAAATCGGAGGGACGTCGTGTGGAGGCAGATGGGAAGTGAAGAACCGGGGGGTCTCAGAACGCCCCGGATCAAATTCCCTTGCCATGGCAGACAATCCACTCCGCGCCATCGCGACGGTAGAGATGATGATAAGAATACGGTCGATGCAGGGAGAGAGGGAGAGAAATTGGGATGGTTAAGAAAGAAAACAAGGAGCAATCCATGGGCGAGGGAAATCGAATAGTAGCCCAAGAGGGCAGGGACGACTTACCACGTGCTCGAAGCCCTGAGGAACAAATTCCTGCACATCGGCCACCGCCCAATCTTGCACTGCTTCTGACCGCGTTGTTGGCGTACTCGTGTTTGAACCTTTTCCTAACGTCAGTGGATGGCCTTGTAACCTTCCTCCCTCTTCCCACAAAGCACGTACGTGATGATGATGTTGTTCGAGGTTGGAAAGGAGCTGCACTAGCAGCTTTCGGGGATATTGCGGTGGACTTTTTTGGTGCAGATACACCATTTCCAGACAGTAGGGATGGGGTGAAACTAGGTGAGTCGACATTGAACCGCTTCTTGCTATCAAACGAGACAGTCCTTGTTAGCAAAGCTCGTTTGCTTTTCGTCTAAAAGACCGATTTCGCATCGCACCTGTCCGACTGGTTTGCATTAAGCTTCGACGGGTCATGATTGAAAGCACAACCTGGATACAAGAGTTCCAAATCAGTTTCAACACACATACTGGCCGTGATCAAAGGTTGCCAATACCTTTGTCTTCATAGCGGCATCGCCCATAGATGGTCACGTTGCGGCACAATGTGTCTTTCGCATTCTCTATCAAACAAAATCATTGTTGTCAGCAACTCCATCCGTCTCAAATTCGGCATTTATCTCTGGCTTGCCCATCTCAGACCCGCAATGGAAGTGAGATGCTAGCCTTTGCCTTCGAATCACACTCACCGCGGCTCTTCATTTTCGGTGATCCTGTCGTCCGACGAGCATCCTCCAATGGAGGCTTTCCGGCAGACGCCATGATATCTGGCTGATACCCACTTGATGGTGCGGATCAGCGCAAAAAGATCCCCATTGAAACCGGAGTCGGTAGAGAACAAAGGATGCTATTGGGTGAAAACCGCATTCCCCTGCTTTGATCCTATATAAATTCAAGTCACCAAATAGTCCATGCGATTGGCGGCGGGTCAATTCCGGGAGAGCCCACGGACGTCGGGCGGTACCTCAACCGATAACAATAGGCATGAATGGAATATAAGGATAAGACCAAAGTCGTCTCTCATCCCAAGGAATGATTAAGAGCGACAGAACCGATGGAGATGAAGACGCGGGGCGAGAAACGAACTCGAGTGAAGGGGGATACGCACGGACCAGGCGGTCAGAACATCAATGAGAGCTTCGTGTTGAGGCCACTTAGAGCTTCGACGTCACATCGTTCTTACCATCTATGTAGTGGACTTTGTGCACGTGCTCAATGACCATCCCCAAGTGATCTTCCTCTTCATGGGTGTTCATTTCTCTCTCTTTTGATACTACCCAAATCCCTCGGTTTATGGCTTACGGCCCTTCCATGACAAGATGTCACAACCGGAGGTTGACCTGGACCAGCTTTCCGATAGCGAGAAGTCTACGCTAGAAATGTACATGGCTGTTACTAGCCAGGACCCTTCAGAGGCAATTCCACTACTACGCCGGTCGCAATGGAATTTGCAGGTTGGTCTATCTTTCCCGACTTCTGGCGAAGCGTACAAGAGTCTAACTGATCCCCGCATGTTAGATTGCCATATCCAAGTTCTTTGATGGTGAAGGCCCGGATCCCCTTGAAGAAGCTCGCGCTGCCCTGGATCGTCCGCCTCCACCCCAATCCAACCGCCGAACCCAGAATCTAATGACCGAGGATTTAACCGAACACTTGTCGCAAGTTACCCGTGCCACAGCTACAGATCTGGCTCCACGAGTCGACACGCAACCAGGAGACCAGCCAATCTACCGGCCTCCATTCATCCTTAGTCTACTTCTCACTCCATTTAATTTGGTGTATCGACTCCTCTGCAGTTCATTCCGCCTCTTTGGTGTCCTCTTCCCTTTCTTGCCACGCTTGTTTAACAGGACGGCAAACCCCGCGCTGCAAGGCGCTCGCCGGAATACCACTGGACGTCGATCCCTCGGCCCTAAGGATACTGCGGCTCGCTTTATCCGCGAATTTGAAGAAGAATATGAATCTAACCCGATTCCGTTCCTGGAGAACGGATACAACATGGCGCTAGAGAAAGCCCATCGTGACTTGAAGTACCTTGTGGTCGTTCTCTTATCTCCAGAACACGACGATACGAACAGCTGGGTCCGTGATACCCTGCTGGCACCTGAGGTTGTGGAATTCATCAACGACCCCCAGAATAACCTCCTGGTGTGGGGCGGCAATGTGCAAGACTCCGAAGCATACCAAGTCGCCAACTCATTGAAATGCACCAAATTCCCCTTCGCAGCGGCCATCGTCCATACCCCGAATGTTTCATCAACTGCCATGTCTGTTGTAGGACGGATCGCAGGTCTCACTACACCATCCGAGGTCGTGAACAAGCTTCGGACAGTCGTAACATCTAACAGTGAGCCTCTGGACCGACTCCGATCTTCACGTGCCGAGCAGCAAGCCTCGCGCAGCCTCCGCGAAGAGCAAGACTCAGCCTACGAGCGGTCGTTGGCGATCGACCGTGAACGGGCGCGTCAGCGCCGGGAAGCGGAGATGGCACGCCAACGCGAAGAACAGGAAGCCGCTGGCCGACAGGCGGCTGAGGAGCAGCGACGCCGCAATCTCGCCCAGTGGAAGCTTTGGCGCGGGCAATCGCTTAGCGCGGAGCCCGGGCCAGATGTTAAGGATGCGGTTCGTATTAGCGTGCGGCTCCCGTCCGGCGAGCGTATCATGCGCAAGTTTGCACCCGATGTAGATATTGAAGAGATCTACGCTGTTGTTGAGTGCTACGAGTCCTTACAGGATCAGGATACAAAGCATGCCGTGGCGAGTGAACCCGAGGGGTTTGTGCACCAATACGAATTTCGACTGGTCTCACCGATGCCTCGGGTGGTGTATGCCGTTGACGAGGGAGGGTCCATCAAAGAGAAGATTGGACGTGGCGGCAATCTGTTGGTGGAACTGATCGATGAGGAAGATGATGCAGATGATGACGAGGCTGTGACCGACATGTCTTGAATATGACTGATCTCTATGATTCAAATGTTGCTTTTGTGGGTTCCTTGGAAAACCACGACTGACACACCGCTCTGTTGCTTTTTACAATATTCCAATGTACAATGTAGATTATTATGATTCGATATTTTTACCCTTTTTTTCCCCCTGCGGCGTGGCCGACTTGGATATCTCGTCAGATTTTGAAAGTGTCTGCTTACCCGAACAGGCATACTCCGTATTTGGCATGGCGTAAAAAGTCATTGCAGCCTGGCGACTTTCTGGCTAGGCTGGTCCGAAGAACCAATAGTGCATGGGGCTACATATCAGCCCCATGCAAGGGGGGGTCTGTGTGCACGTATCTGACAGTGCCACATTCGTGAGATTTCCCCAAGGAATTTCAATCTCGGAGATTCTTTGACTCGGATGATATTGGCCGGATTTGGTCCGCTCATACGATAGGGTCCTAGGTATATGTATGCACAACATATGTTGTAGGTACACCTGGGCAGGGAGTTAGGGGGCGGAGATAAGATGCCAAACATTGGAAAGTCACAGTTTAGCGTCAAAGATCCATGGATCTGTGGCATCGAGGTCAGGCCCCCCAGGAATAGCTGAGTCATCTCGGATGCATCCTGCCCGGACATCCGAGCCCTATATGAAACGGATCGTGGCGGTCCCGGGCTGACTTGTCTGGAACCTTACTTAACCACCTGGGTACCCGTGGACACGTGTGGTATGTACGAATAACATGGCAGGTACATCGATTTGACCTGACATTTATCCCTTTCTTGGCTGTCATATTGAAGTATCAGGTACGGAGTACGGAGTACACGTAGTATAGAATCATCTATATCGCATTCGCGTTCGTGTTCGCTCTTACTTTTCCGTGTACGGGGCTACTTTGTACCCTAAATCTAAGTAATAAACGGTGGCCATTGTTACCCTAATATAGAGATATGGCCGTGTTATTTCTTGGCAGCAAGCCACCCAAGGCTGGAGTCTTTGAAAAATCCGAAACGAAAATTGGCCATATTGAAATCTCCCGGAAACCCTAGCTCCGCCCCGGGTCTGTTTCAACGGGAGTCCCCGTTTTTTTATTTTCTTCCCGGGCAAAGGATACAAACTTTCCGGCTCCCGATCTCCAGATTCTCTTGAACCCTCTTTCTTTTTTGGCTTTTTGTTCTTTTCATATTCGTACTTAATTCAAATTCTTCGCTCGTTGCCTTGTCTCCTTTTCGTTACTCGAACCCTAATTTTTGTACTCCGTACAATCTTCATATCCATCCCGTTGATGGTCATATCCCCTATTCATCTTTTTTTAGGGACAATACCCCACTTAATCAGTCCCATCTTCTATCAATTCGACAGTGACCGTGTTGGAAGGTCATCATGTCGCTCCTAGGGACATTGAACCCCAGCATCGGCGGCAACCAAGACCAGGACGCCCATGCTGCCAACCTGGAAGCTCGTCGCCATGACCCTACCGGCAGCGTGAGCACCGATGACACCGCTAACGAGAAGGGCGAGATTAACAATGACGAGGACACCGAGGCCGAGGTCACTCGCTTGGCCCAGCAACTCACCCGCCAATCAACGCGCTTCTCTGTCTCAACCCAAAATGCAGAGAACCCTTTCATCGAAACCCATGAGGATTCAACTCTCAATCCTAGCAGTGAAAACTTCAAGGCCAAGAATTGGATGAAGAACCTGCTTGCTATCCAATCCCGCGACCCAGAACGATACCCCAAGCGTCAGGCTGGCCTGTCATTTAAGAATCTCAGCGTGCACGGATTCGGCAGTCCCACAGATTACCAGAAGGATGTCGCCAACTCCGTTCTGCAAATCGGTGCCTTGTTCCGTTCGATGATCGGCACTGGCAAGCAGAAGATCCAGATTCTACGCGACTTCGATGGTCTCGTCAAGAGCGGCGAGATGCTGGTCGTTCTCGGCCGTCCTGGATCTGGCTGTTCGACTTTCTTGAAGACCATTGCAGGAGATATGAACGGTATCTTCAAGGATGCCAACTCCCACCTGAACTACCAAGGAATTTCCGATAAGCAGATGCGCAACCAGTTCCGCGGTGAGGCCATCTACACAGCCGAAACCGATGTGCATTTCCCTCAGCTTTCTGTGGGAAACACGTTGAAATTTGCTGCTCTGGCTCGTGCCCCGCGTAACCGTTTGCCGGGCGTCAGTCGGGACCAGTACGCAGAGCACATGCGTGACGTCGTGATGGCCATGCTTGGTCTTTCGCACACTATCAACACCCAGGTCGGTAACGATTTCATCCGTGGTGTCTCCGGTGGTGAACGGAAGCGTGTCAGTATCGCCGAGGCCACCCTCTGCGGTAGCCCTCTCCAATGTTGGGATAACAGTACCCGTGGTCTGGACAGTGCCAATGCCTTGGAGTTCTGTAAGACATTGAACCTGATGTCTAAGTACTCGGGCACCACCTGTGCGGTCGCTATCTACCAGGCATCCCAGAGTGCCTACGATGTCTTCGACAAGGTGACTGTGCTGTATGAGGGCCGACAGATCTACTTCGGCCGCACCACCGAGGCCAAGGAATTCTTCACCAATATGGGCTTCCAATGTCCTGACCGCCAGACTACCGCCGATTTCCTGACCTCCCTTACTAGCCCCGCTGAGCGAATTGTTAAGCCTGGCTTTGAGAATATGGTTCCACGCACCCCCGACGAGTTCGCCACTGCCTGGAAACAAAGTGCTGCGTACAAGGAGCTTCAGCAAGAGATTGCCGACTACGACGCGCAGTACCCTATAGGTGGCGAGTCATTCCAGAAGTTCGTCGAATCTCGCAAGGCTATGCAATCGCAGGGTCAGCGTGTGAAGTCTCCGTATACCCTATCTGTCACCGAGCAGGTCCAAATCTGTGTGACACGTGGTTTCCAACGTTTGAAGGGTGATTATAGTTTAACTATATCCGCCTTGATTGGAAACACGATTATGGCATTGATTATCGGTTCGGTTTTCTTCCAGTTGCCCGACGACACGTCCAGTTTCTACTCCCGTGGTGCCCTCCTCTTCTTCGCTGTTCTACTCAACTCCTTCTCTAGTGCTCTGGAGATTCTGACTCTTTACGCGCAACGTCCTATTGTCGAGAAACAAGCTCGCTACGCTATGTACCATCCGTTTGCCGAAGCAATCTCGTCGATGCTGTGTGATATGCCCTATAAGATACTCAATGCTATCACGTTCAACATCACGCTTTACTTCATGACTGGTCTTCGCCAAACCGGCGGCGCCTTCTTCACCTTCCTACTCTTCTCTTTCGTGACTACCATGACCATGTCCATGGTTTTCCGTACTATCGCTTCTTACTCGCGTACTCTGTCTCAGGCTCTGGTGCCCGCCGCCATCCTGATCCTGGGTCTGGTTATCTACACTGGATTCACCATCCCAACCCGCAACATGCTTGGCTGGTCGCGCTGGATGAACTACATCGACCCGATTGCCTACGGCTTCGAGACCTTGATTGTGAACGAGTTCCACGGTCGCGACTTCCCGTGCAAACTGGATGCTTTCATTCCGGTGGGAGAATCCTACGCGGATGTCGGCCTGTCCAACAAGATCTGCTCGGTGAAAGGAGCTGTGGCCGGCCAGAGCGTTGTCAGCGGCGAGGCCTACTACACTGCAAGCTTCCAGTACTCCAACAGCCACAGATGGAGGAACCTGGGAATCATGATTGGGTTCATGGTTTTCTTCATGGCCACCTACCTCATCGGTACCGAGTACATCTCCGAGTCCAAGTCCAAGGGCGAGGTTCTACTTTTCCGTCGCGGCCACGCCCCCAAGAACTCCGGAAAGTCCGAGGATGATGTCGAGCAGACACACGCCGTGTCCTCTGCCGAGAAGAAGGATGGCGCTAGCTCCGATGGCGAAAAAGCCTCTGCTGCAATTCAGAGGCAAACCGCTATCTTCCAGTGGCAAGACGTGTGTTACGATATTAACATCAAGAAGGAAGAACGTCGCATTCTCGACCACGTCGACGGCTGGGTTAAGCCGGGTACCTGCACTGCTCTTATGGGTGTTTCCGGAGCCGGTAAGACCACTCTTTTGGATGTCCTTGCCACGCGCGTGACAATGGGTGTTGTGTCCGGTGAGATGTTGGTTGATGGTCGTCCTCGCGACCAGTCTTTCCAGCGTAAGACCGGCTACGTTCAACAACAGGATCTGCATCTCCACACTACTACAGTCCGCGAGGCTCTCCGCTTCAGTGCTATTCTTCGCCAGCCCCGTCACGTTTCTCGTCAGGAGAAACTCGACTACGTCGAGGAAGTGATCAAGCTTCTTGAAATGGAACACTATGCGGATGCCATCGTCGGTGTCCCCGGCGAAGGTCTTAACGTCGAACAGCGTAAGCGTCTTACTATTGGTGTCGAACTGGCTGCTAAGCCACAGCTGCTTTTGTTCCTGGACGAGCCCACTTCGGGTCTTGACAGTCAAACGTCTTGGTCTATCTTGGATCTTATTGATACCTTGACCAAACACGGCCAGGCTATTCTCTGCACTATTCACCAGCCCTCTGCTATGCTCTTCCAGCGGTTCGATCGTCTCCTGTTCCTCGCCAAGGGTGGTAGGACTGTGTATTTCGGAGATATCGGCGAGCAGTCCTCCACGCTTTCCAGCTACTTTGAACGAAACGGTGCTCCTAAGCTATCTCCCGAGGCCAACCCTGCCGAGTGGATGCTTGAGGTTATTGGAGCTGCTCCCGGAACCCATAGTGAGATCGATTGGCCTGCTGTGTGGCGCGACAGCCCTGAGCGCAAGGAAGTCCACAACCACCTCGCCGAGCTTAAGAACAACCTCTCTCTGAAGCCCGTTGCCACAAATGACAGCGACCCAACCGGATTTAACGAATTCGCCGCGCCGTTCACCGTCCAACTCTATGAATGTCTCGTCCGCGTGTTCAGCCAATACTGGCGCACCCCAGTCTACATCTACTCTAAGATTGCGCTCTGCACCTTGACAGCTCTCTACGTCGGTTTCTCCTTCTTCCACGCTCAGAACAGTATCCAAGGACTCCAAAACCAAATGTTCAGTGTCTTTATGTTGATGACGGTCTTCGGTAACTTGGTTCAGCAAATCATGCCTCACTTCGTCACCCAGCGCTCCCTCTATGAAGTCCGCGAACGTCCCTCCAAATCATACTCCTGGCAAGCCTTCATGTCGGCAAACATCATCGTCGAACTCCCATGGAACGCCCTGATGTCCGTCCTCATCTTTGTCTGCTGGTACTACCCCATCGGACTCCAACGCAACACCAGTCCCGATGATCTCCACGAGCGCGGCGCCCTGATGTGGCTCCTCATCCTAACCTTCATGATCTTCACCTGCACCTTCGCGCATATGATGATTGCCGGCATCGAGCTCGCCGAAACAGGAGGCAATCTCGCCAATCTGCTCTTCTCCCTCTGTCTAGTCTTCTGTGGTGTCCTCGCCACCCCAGCCAAAATGCCCCGCTTCTGGATCTTCATGTACCGCGTCTCGCCATTCACATACCTAGTCTCTGCAATGCTGTCGACCGGCACAGCCGGCGCGAACGTCTACTGCGAGGGAATCGAGATGCTCAAGTTCGATCCCACTCCTGGAAAGACCTGTTTCGAGTACATGGATACCTACATCAACGGAGTCTTTACCCCCAACGGAACCGAGATCTATAAGCCTTTTGGTGGTTACCTCCAGAATGGAAACGCCACTGCCAACTGCTCGTTCTGCAGTATCGATAAGACTGATACTTTCCTCGCGGGCGTGCTGAGTTTCTACAGCGACGCGTGGCGCAACTTCGGTATCATGTGGGCGTTCATCATCTTCAATATCGCTGCTGCTGTCGGTATCTACTGGCTTGCTCGTGTGCCCAAGGGAACGCGCAGCAAGAAGACCAAGACTGCTTGATTCTTTATGATTTCGTGAATTCCTTTCATTTTATTTTTTGTTACGAACAGGCTTCTGGTGGCTATTGTTTCCCCCGAAAAACACCTGCGTTCGACCGCCATATCTAATTCCTCCACTCTTGGCGCAGTTGCACATTCTATTGTTTACATATTACATGGTCTTGCAGATGGGGATTCCCTAGATAATACATAAATTAGCTTAAAACATCTTGTTCAATTACATGTTTATTACATTTCTTAAATATCTCTTCCACGGTAAAATAAATCCATTCCAAGATTCTCAGCAAGATTTGTTCAAATGTATACAGTCAAAGTCTAGATATTGTGATATAGTGTATGCAGGTACTATCGGATTACAACCTTGGAATACCATAATTAATTATTATGAATGTTATGTAAATTATACAAAAATGAGTATTTAGATAAGGGAGATTACGTTTGGGACTTTGACTTCCAACTGCTGGAAGGTCGTACTCGTGCTTTTTGCAATGGCATCGCAGGTGTCGCCGCTTTGAACCATATACGTAGTGCACTCAGGAGGGATACAGAGAACCTGGTGTGGAGGATAGAGTCAGCCAGGCAGTGACAGAGTCAAGGATCTTGCATACCTGGCCGATGGCAAGATTCGAGCAGTCAGTGTATATATCATTAATGGAAATCAGAGTGCCTGTTGAGACACTGTAACTCTCGGCGAGGGCCTCACAGCTATCTCCGCTGACAACAGTGTGCTTCACGTCAGAGAGGCACAGAGGCTCGAATCCAGACCGGCGGAGCCTTCCCTAGTCCCCGGAATAGCGCCGCTTATACTCCCAAATCAAGAAAGCGCCAACGCAATCCCCGCAAGAGTGGGGCGCATTCAATGCTTAGCGATGTTTATCAAGTGTGACAATGTGATGGACTTGACCGGGGGGGGGGGGGGGGGTCACAAGTACACTCTCCAAGATTATGATTGGGTTTGTCTCTGAATTATGTCAAAATTTTCGAGAATAGAGCTGCAGGTTGTCGAGATGTTACCGAATAGCGTCTCGACCAGAGTCCAGCCAGATATCGCGATCATCTCTCATGGGTTCCACTAGTAGTCTGCACCAACCGGGAAATCTCCTTGGGATCGACCATCTCAAGCGTGGGGTCCTCCACCCAGCGAAACTTGAACAGTTCAATCGCGCGATCAGACTTGGGATGGAACCCGCGATACTCGGCAAAATCCTGCTCGAAGATCAAATCCCAGCGCCTGCCGGAATTCGGCCCATTGCTCCTCGTGCTCGTCCCCGTACTGCCCCGCGCGAAACACCACACACCCCCAATCTGACCACTCCTCCGGCTCCCGCCAGCGGAAGAGCACCTTTAGCGGGCTGATGTACGGCGCCGTAGGCTCGCGCTCGGCGAGCTGTTCTTCCTGAGGTTTTGTAGCTTCTTCTGCGGCTCTTTTTTCCGTGTCCTGCTGTCTTATTTTCGCTAGAAGCCCTTCGAATAGGCCTGCCTCTCGGAGGACGCTCATCAAGGTTTTGTCTTGTTCATCCGTGAGACTTAGTAAGTCATCGGATGGACCGTTGAGGAGGCGGTCATAGTCCCAGCCGGGTGGGTAGAAAAGACATTGCTAAAAAAAAAAAAAAAAAATTAAAAATAGGTTCGTCGTGGTGGTTGCAGGTGAGAGTCAGAGAGGAAGTGTGGGTGGTAGCAAAGAAAAGAAACAAAAGCACAAATTGAAATACACATTATGACCAACAGCCCTGGAGTGCTGAGCACTATTTTACCCAAGTCTGTCCTATGTCCTAAGGTAGCCCCTGCCCCACGCGTACTGCCCGAGGACTCTGAGCCAGGATTGTTAAACCTATATATCTACGGGTTGCCGCATGCAGTAACTATCTCTTGCACAGTAAATCCCCTTCTAAAATTCTCAATAAGACCTTTTCAAATGTACACAGCCAAAGTCTAGATATTATGATATAGTGTATACAGTTAGACATTAAGCAAAGTTATATGCACGAGCCGCCAACCGCAAAGCACGGCGCAAAAAAAAAGCCTTGCATTAAACAAAATAACAAGAAAAAAAAGCCCCATAGGGCGAAAATAGCTCAAAAGCATATGAACAAGTCACAAGGCCACAATCGACATATCACCACGTGAAAGCCTCCTCCGCAAAATCTATAACAGCCCCCTTCCCAATCCTCTCCCTAGCCGCAGACCGAACCTCATCGGCAAAGGCCCCAGGCCCACAAACACTAACCAGCGTGGCCCCGGTCCGTCCGGGCAAAATCTCATCAAGAACAACATCAGGTCTACACCTCCCGGAATGCATAAGCACTGTCGCAGAAGGACTGACGATATCTGCGGCACGACGCGGCTTCGATACGAAAAGTTTCACAACGAGGATATCCCGTCGATTCGGCAGTCGCAGGATCTGATCCATGTAGCTACTTACCCAGGTGAGGTGGTCTGTTGATCTGACAGACCAGATCAGGTAGACTTTGCGCGTTGCGGCGGTGTTCTGCGCGGCGGCTGTCACGAGGGCGCGGGTGTATAGTAGGTGGTGGGTTATTCCTGCGCCGGCGCTGAAGAGGACTGTTGTTCCGTAGCTTGCGGGGTTTGTTGGGTGTGAGCCGTAGGGGCCTTCGATGAAGCCTGATAATGTGAGGGTTTTGGAGGGGGAGGCGTTGGCGAGGTTGTACAGGCGACGGGTCATGCCTTTTTGGGCGCCGATGATGAGGGAGACTTGGGTTGATGGTTTTGTGGGTTTGGCGGGTAGGTTGGATTGTTTTTCGACGTCGGTGTATGCTTTGCTCTGGGTAGGTGGTTGGGGAGGGGGGGGGATGAATGCTGCTGTACTGCTGGTGCTGGGTTCGGCCCAGGCGATTGAGAATGGGTGCGACATCCACCATGCGATGCTGGGGATGTAGGCGAAGACGTGGCAGCCTGGTTCGATGTGGACGAGTTTTGGCAGGTGGAAGGTTACGCGGCAGGCTTCGCCTGGTAGGGCCTCGACGACCATTTTTGTTGTGCCGGAGGTTGAGATGTTCAGGTGGATGAGGCGGAAGAGGCGGGCGAGTCGGTCGCCGATCCAGATAGAGGCGATCGTTCGAGCCCAGCTTTGCTGCGGGAGATTGTCGATCTGCAGGTGGAGGTATACGCCGAGGAAGGCGAGTACTGCGGCGAGCTGGTGCAGATGTAGGAAGGTCTCGTAGAAGGCGTGGCGGATGGGCGAGGGGGAGTGTAGGCAGAGGAAGACCATGGCGGCTGTGCTTACCAGGCCCCAGAGGAAGAAGGGGGTGTCCCGCACACGGGTGAGCATGCGGGCGAAGTCTTCCTCGTCGACGGCGTTCACGGCCCATGCCGCGGTGTGTGCAACCGACTCGAGGACCACGATGCGGCCTAGCCAGCGGTGGAGGAGGTTGTATGTGTCGAAGCTGATATGGAGAATCGTGATCAAGGGGTTGTTTCGGCCGGCGAGGAGGAAGAGCGGGACCATGTTGATGACGGCTAGCGTCCCGGATCGGCCGCGCAGCTCGGCCATCAAGGCTGCCTTGTTGTTGACGCTATAGTCCAGGACGATGCAGTATGCGACTTGGCTGGCGAAGTATAGTGCAACCAGGATCGTCTGTAGTCGGGAGGGGAGGGTGCCGACGTTGACAGCGGAAGAGAGCTGCAATTCTCGGTTGTGTCTCTTCCTTCCTAACGGAGCGTAGAGGATGTATTTCTTGATGTTGGACCACCATGCTGATTGTTCCTGGGCCCAGAAGGTCTGCTGGCGCTTGTCTGCGCTAGATGCGGTGATTTGGCGTAGATAGGCATGGCTGATCTGGGCAACCCGGCCACAGAACAATGCGATTGCCACGACGCTCAGGGAAACGTAGATGGCCCGGGTGAAGATCACATCGCGGGGCACGTCCACGCCACCCAACCCCCTTGAGTACTCATATATGTATGTGGCGTTTGAGCCATACCCTCGTGCCGCGATATGCGGATGGGTTGCTGCCATTGAACGGGCGCAGATATTGAAGAAAGAAAGATGTTGCAGTTGGGGCAATAAGCATGCAAGGCTGTGCTTTTAACGTTTGCACAACCCCCTAGTCAAGATAGCAATCTGGAATGTGTGTCAAGCTGCTCAACAGCTAAGATCAAAAAATGCGAAGATTTGCGAGTCGACTGGATGTGGGTGTTTGCGGGGAATCGAAGTCGAGGACGGTGGATAGATCAGATGAGATGAGTTATAAACAGGGTTGGCGAAAGAGAGTCGATATAGATAGCGACCTTCTTTGATTGTATCACACAAAGACAATGTCTTATAATGGGAACATTGTGGCTGATTCGGTTTGAAGTTGACAATGAACAATGCGGATTGTTTCAATGTGAATGTCTAGGTTGAAGTCAACAAAGCGACCCAAAATCACCCAGAACTTTGGAATTCGAGAGAAATTAGCACGTCACCAAGAATCGGATTTTGGTAGAGACTCACTCTCAAAAGGCGTCTGGAATGTAAGCAAGGGGGGCACGTTTTTTTGTCCTTCTAAAGAATGAAATCGGACAATGTAGAGGTAGTCCAGGTCGGAAAATATAGAGTCAAGTAAATCCAAGTTTGATAAAGAGAGTGTAATTCAACAATCGAAACCGGTCGACTGTCTATAAAGCCAAGACAATGGAAAAAGAAACGGAAAAAATGGAAGAAATAGAAAAAGAAAGAAAGCTCGGTCCTGATGAAGGACCCTGAAGGAGTTTTGACGGGGAAAAGGAAAGCATCGACATGTGTATTCGGCCTAAAGCCCCTGTATGGTCTGATTAGCAAGTGTTCAAGGCGTTTAAATGAACGACAGACCTATCGGGATAACTCCTTTGGTGACACTAAAGACGCCAGTGTTTCCAACAAGACTAGTGTGCCCCTTTTGATGGTGTGTTTTGCTGATGATTTGCTGATGATCTTTGCCGATCCAGGTTCGACTCTAGGCGCCACTCTGGGCGTGACGCCTTTGGATAAGAGCCTGTGAATTCTGAGACATTATTAATTATGTAGATGTCCAAATTCACCGGTGAACACCCGGTGAAAAGCCCTAAAGATGTGTAGTTCGTCAAGCCGGTGTTTGATTGTAAGACAGTGGCTTTGTCGGAGTTTCATCTCAGCCCTGGGGGGGGGTTGCGCACTGACCACTTCTCAAGTACAAAGTACACCAAGTACACACATCAGATAATAACTTGACAGTAAAAAAGATTCATATGTTCAATTCATTCTAAATAATATACGTTATATGCATTTTTGTAACATTTACCGTCCCATCCATCCACCATCAACTGTGAGAATCTCACCAGATACATAGCTGCTAGCCTGACTAGCCAAGTACACCACGGCACCCTTGAAATCTTCGGGCTTTCCCCATCGGCCAGCAGGGATACGTGCCATGATACCGGCGTTACGGTCAGCATCGGCGATAAGGGCGGTGTTCATATCGGTCGCAATATAACCAGGAGCAATAGCGTTGACATTGATTCCCTTGGCGAGCCAGTCATTGGAGAGCGCCTTGGTCAACTGCCCAATGCCACCCTTGGAGGCCGCATAAGCGGGGACTGTAATTCCACCTTGGAAGGTGAGCAGCGATGCCACGTTAATGATGGAGCCACGGCGACCCTGTGGGAATTCCGAGGCATCGCGCGCCAGCAGATATGCGGCGAATTCTCGGCACATGATGAAGACGGAGGATAGATTGATTTCGAGAACCTAAACATCATTCGACGAATAAGACATGGTGTTTCAAGGGGCGGATTTATATTGCGGGCTTATATCGGGAGGGGGGTCTCGACTCACTTCATCCCAGTCCTCATCGGGGAATTTTTCCGCCGGGTGTCGCCGTTGGATCCCTGCACAGTTCACCAGAATTTCCGGTTTAAGTCCTTGGCTGATCAAGGCGGGAATGATGCCTTTGACGGCTTGGCGATCCCCAAGCTCGGCGACATGGATCCATGCCTTACGTCCCAAGCGATTAATGATCTCGTCCTTGGTTGATGTGTTGGTGGTGTCTCTCTGTTAAGATGTTAATAGGTGCTCTCCAAGTCTTTTCATGCGCATGACTCACCTGAATCAAGATAATATCGGCGCCGGCCTCAGCTAGGGCAAAGGCCATCTCTTGGCCAATACCTCGTGTTCCACCGGTGACGAGGGCGGTTTTCCCGCTGAGGGAGAAGAGGGACATTACATCTGCCATTGTGAATATGAATATGAATATGAAAATCAAGATGCAAAAGACTTTGAAATTCAAAGAATAAAAAGCAACCGGGAGGAGCTCCAAATAAGAAGTAAGAAGTACCAATCAACACCGAGGAACGCGGGGTTACTCCGGGCAATACCTATAGCCGGAGTCAATAGCCGTCGGCAATTGACACGGTAGTGTTTTTCCCTACGATTCACCTGGAAATAGGACCGAATGACTATATTAAATAGCGTAGGAAGAGGTAAGACATTTCTAATGTTCTAATATTCTACTTATTATCTTTTAAAAAAGGAAGATTCCATATATTTATTCTTTATATATACACACATATAGTTATAAAAAGCCAAGTGCCGTGAATATTAAATTGACACACAAGGTTTCCATGGGTGCACCTTCCCCCACATTGGAGGCGTTGGGGAGAGCATGGACTCGATGAGTAAGGGTCTGCGGACTTCTCTGTGGGGATGCACGACTTTGATTTCATACTCTTCAATGTACTTGTAGCCATGGACGAAGAATCATCAGAAGCCGCTCGCCGTGAGATCGCCAAGCGCGTTTCTCGAGCCTGTTTGCATTGCAGACAGCGCAAGTCTCGGTGTGACCTGTAAGACTATCATTTTTTTCTTCTTCCTCGATTCTTCCCGTTTCAGCCACTTCGGCCCTTGCTGTTTTTCCCCGGATCAGCAATATATTGGTTCCGCGCTGATCGCATGCAGAGACTCGAACGGTAATCCTGGCAAACCACCATGCCAGCGCTGCGTACGCGAAAATCGCGAATGCATATTAGGCGGCTCAAATCGTGGAGGTCGTCGAATCCGAAAGAACAAAATCAAAAACTTTACACCAGCCAATCAGTCGCCGGGCAAGGATTCAGAGGCATCCAGTCCAACCAACTCGGAGAACCGTAGAGGGCAATCGGCCTCCTATCCCGGCCCGTTGGTCTTCTTGCCCCCTAATCCACCTAATCCACCAGCACCAGCCTCAGCATCCGTCGAGGAAGATGATACCTCAATATCATCAGTCCCGCGCAATCCATCAGATGCCTGGCAATGCTTGACCGGCATCGCCACCGAAGGCACGGGCATAACCCCCGAGGTCCACAACGACCATGTTCGATCGGGGCCAACAGTGTTCCCAACATACAACAACCTACGCAACAGCGTTGTTTCAGACTTTAACAAGCCAACCACGGGTATCAGGGCCTACAGACTCGTTCAGACATGCGCCCTAGACCCGGAAACGGTGTGGCAACTCATCTCCCGCTACGCGGAGAACTTCCACCCATATCTTCCCCTCGTGCCGCGGAAATATTTTACGCGCACCGCCATCGACGCCTTTGCGGCTAACGAAAAACACCTGCTCACCGCAGTCCTGACCATCGCTTCCAAGGACTTGGTCGACCAGCCCGAGATCCACGAGTACTGCTCCAAGTACATGCACGAGCTGATTTCCGGCATCGCCGCGGGTGCGGAGTGTGATGTTGAAGCGGTCGAAGCGCTTCTGTTACTTGCCGAGTGGGAACCGCAGGGACTGCGACCGCGTATTGAGCGGGTTGGACGCGGAGAGGAAGACCGCGCTGCATGGATGCATGTCGGGCTTGCCCTGCGCTCGGGGTATTTTATCGGCATGGATCGCACTTCTTTCCGTGGGGATCCTTACGGTGATCAAGAGGGTGAGGCTCGTCGGCGGTTGGCCTGGGCGAGCTGCTATGTCTCCGACCGATTGATTTCCGTGCGCATTGGACGTGCTTTCTGGTCTCGTGGGCCCGGGCCCATGACTGGTCTTGTCAGTCAGGATTTTCCGTCGCTGCAGCCGGTTAGCGAGGGCGAGGAGGACTATGCGAAGATCTTTCAGGCTATGCTGGATCTTACGCAGCTTTATGGAAATGTTCACGAGGTTTTGTATTCGGGGATGCGGACTAGTAACCAGATGATGCTGATGGGAGACTATGTAAAATATGTGGATGACTTCCGTCTGGCGATTCTACGGTGGAAGTCACTTTGGGGGTCACTGGATTGTAAGTTGGGCTTTTCTCCATTCTTTGAGCTTCTGGATGTCTTGGTTCTAACATATCAATAGGCTCACCACCTATGCGGGCAATGTTGCAGTTGTCATACGAGTACTTACGTCTGTATACAACGGCTTTCGCATTCCAAGCTGCGATCTCGCAGTCACTAGTGAAACCGAAAACCGACCTACAAGGCCAGCGAGAACACCTAAAATCGACGTTCAAGAACGTCGCTTCAATGCAAGATTCACGGTTCATTTATGAATCTGTTGATGCGGCCAAGTCATATTTGACAATCCTGGTGGATTTGGTAGATCCTGAGAAGCATCTCCATTTCATGCCTCTCCGCTTCTACTTGTAAGTTTCCGTTTCATTGCGCATTATGTCGATGCAAACAGCTCATGCGATTTAGGTATGGCATCTACTCTGCCGTTTTCCTCTACAAGGTAAGATCCCCGTTCAAACTCTCCTCTTCTACATATCATCTGACCGATACCATAGGCTCGTTCCTTCGGAATGATGGTCCCATCAGAAGAAGCAAAAGTCCAAGGCCTAGTCATCCGAACCACCGAAGTCCTCAAGCAAGCAAGCGCCGGCAGCGACGATGTGGGGGCGCGCTATGCTCGCCTTCTAGAGCTTCTGTGGAAGCCCAAACCCACAAACCCATCCGAAGAGGCACAACAAAATAGTGACTTCTCACTGCAAACAGCCCTTCCGAACCCGGTCGCAGACGCGGGATACATGCACTTCAGTCCTGCCAATGACTTCTCATGGCTGGATTTGGAGGCTGTGGGCGATTATGTATCCGGAGACCAGATTTCTGGTGGCTTGTTGGGTCTGGATGCCTTCCAGAATGCATCCGATATGTACCAATCTGGAGAGCCACGCTCCCAGACTTGGCAGCCATCTGCGTGGATGGGGGATATGAGCAGCAGCCTTCTCTTTTAAATTATTGGGAATGGCTTTCCTTATCGCGTGATGCATGTGATACATGTGTGGTACCCCCACGCCCCGATCTGACGGCAAATGACGCGGGGGAGACTGCGGGGGCACCATCGGAGATGGCCCCGAGGGGCAACCGAGGCGTTGCCAGATCAAACTTGGGGATTTGGGAGTTTACTTCTGCACTTCATCGTTGCATATCATCACACACAACACATCTCAACTCTATCGCATCATGTCACTTAACGAGCTCCAGGGTCGACTTGCGCTAATCACCGGTGCATCGGGAGGGTAAGTCATTCCTCAGCTCATCTTACCCCAACGCAGAGAATGAATAACTGACAATTTATTGTGTAGAATCGGGGCTGCCTGTGCGCACCAGCTTGCCCAACATGGAGTTCATCTTGCACTGACATACGCGACCAACCTGACCGCAATGAACGCGCTGGTGACCGATCTGCAGAGCAAATACCCCGATAACAAGCTCCGCATCTCAATCCATAAAGTGGATGTTGGCTCCGCTGACGACATCGAGACGATGTTCCAACAAATCGACACCGAGCACGGCCACCGACCTGATATTCTGATCTCGAACGCTGGATACGGGAAGCGGGTCCCGCAAATCTGGGACTGCTCTCTCGAAGAGTTCGATTATACTTTACATGTCAACCTGCGCGCTTCGTTCATTCTCGTCAAGGGGGTGGTCGAGCATATGAAGAACCAGAATTGGGGGCGCATTGTGTTTATGTCCTCGATTGCTGCGCAAGGCGGAGGAATCAATGGATGTCGTATGTAACTCGTTTCATTTCTGGAAAACCCTCAAACTGACTTTCTTTTAGATTACGCTGCCTCTAAAGGTGGTCTGACAGGCATGATGAAAAACCTTTCTACCCGGCTGGCTGAATTCAATATCAGTGTTAACGATGTGGCCCCGGCCATGATTGGTGACACCGGTATGATCCCTAACGCTGCCGCTATCCCTGACGTGGCAGCTGGTATTCCACTCGGTCGCCTCGGGACACCTGAGGAAACGGCCAATGTTGTGACTATGCTTGTGAAAACAGGATACATGACGGGTCAAAGCCTCTTGCTGGCTGGAGGGTTGAAATGAGCAATCCGCCAAATATTAGGAAGAACAAGTATAAGAAGGGAAAATATATCTCATTGGCCTTACGCGCCCTACATGTTATCACTATCCTCAACATCTTGATTCAATTTTGTAAATTCAATGTTGTAGTTCATAAATCCTCATACCCCACATATATACATCTGTACCGATCCTTTTGCTCTAATGTCACAATCGGGTATTTTCAAACACAGTTCATCATCATCACCGTCGTTACCATCACCATATTTACAGAGAGCCACTGGAGCCCCGGCGGTTCTCAATGATAACCTTCACAACAGGGTTTCCCTCCTCATCAACTCCCTTGCCAGCAAGTGTAAACGCCCGCTCTCCCTCCTCCAACTTGAGCCTGTGAGTAACAACCTTCTCCTCAACACTCTTCACCTTGCCACTGGCCAGCAGCGCAATAGCAGCGGGGTACGCAAACCCATCATAACGGAAGACACCGATGATATCCACCTCACGCAGCGCCGCGGCACCAACAGGCAAAGTCTGAATAGGATTTCCCATTCCAATCTGCACCAGTACACCACCAGGCGCACTAGCATAGATACCAGCCTGAACACAAGCCGGCACACCAGTACAATCATAAACACGAGTGAAACCATGAGCAACAAGTCCATCCTTAGCCCCAACCGCCTCAATCAACTTCGCCGCGACCTTCTGCGCATTCTCCAACGCATAAGCCGTCTGCTCAGCATGCGGCGCATCCTTCGCAGGAGGCGGCGTCTCCGCCCGAGGAATAAGAGCAGTCTTAAGCCCAAGCCCCATATCCTCAGCGATCTTAAGTCTCCGCGCATCAATATCCGCAACAACAATCGCCGAGAAATTCTCACTAGCAGCGAGCGCACCAGCAAGCAAAAGTCCAATAGCCCCAGCACCGAAAACCAGCGCCGCAGTCTCCTCCCCAGCCTCACGGTTCTGAGAAACCTCCTCCTGACTAGGCGGGTGTGAGCGACGCACAGCATGCAACGTAACAGCAAGCGGCTCGACAAGCGCACCGCCCGCATCGGTCACACTATCCGGAAGCAAGTGGCACATATCCGCTGGGTGGTTTGTGCGCTCCATTAGCGTGCCGTCGAGGTGGGGGAAGGCCTTTGCTGAGCTGCGGAATTGCATCGCTTTGCAGATGTTGTAGCGGCCTTGTTTGCAGAGTGCGCAGGTGCGACATGGGAGTCCGACTTCCAGGGCCACGCGGTCGCCGACTTTTAGGCTTGTTACGGCGGAGCCGATGGCTGTTACTGTGCCGGCGGATTCGTGGCCGAGACACATTGGGGCTCGTACGACGAAGTCGCCATTTCGGCCGTGGCTGTAGTAGTGCAGGTCTGAACCGCAGATTCCGGTTGCGCGGATGGCGACTTGGACTTCTGTTGTTGAGGGGGGCTCAATGGTGCGTTGTTCCTGGATTTCGGTTAGTTTGGGTCTTGGGTTGGTGTTTTGGGTTTGGATCCGGGGTTTACTTACCAGGCGGAGGTCTTTGGCGCCGTGAAGGACGAGCGCGTTGGTGGTTGTGTTTGCCATGATGTATGTAGTATGGAGAGTAGTAGGTAAGTAGTTTCAGAGAAAAACAGAAGAAAGGTTTTGAAGTAAGTAAGTCAAGGAAATAAAAAGCGAAACCCGACCTCTGACGGCATTCCAAGTCGGCCCGTTCAATTCCCCTCAAAAGACTCAAAAGACCCCACTCGGCCCTCGTGGGGAGAAGACTCCGGGCCCGGAGGTGCTCCGCTGTCGGGATTTGAACAAAATGGGTGATTTCAATACCCGACGTGGGGGTGATTATTCTTTGCATTTGCATCTACTTTGAAGATCAAGAAGTATAGAAGTAAAGAAAGTACTAAGTTAAGTTGATAAAATGTAGATAATAGTAGAGATAGATGTAAAAATGAATTAATAGAAATATCATGGTTGATGTACAAGTACACGGTCTATACAATGTCCAGGGCCATATCTATATCCAAGACACCGTCGGAGGAGCCCCCCGTCACGACATGGGGGTTCCGCGATAGCGGGGATCTCCAAGAATCTTTTCAAAGAATTTCCTGGACTCTTGGAATTTCTCCTTTCTTTTCATTCTCAAACTTGCTAATCTCTGAATTGTTCGCTTCATTCCTTCAATCCTCTTGCCCTCTTCATATACTCCTATAGAACCATAGAACTATAGAACTCTACAAACGTGAGCAACCCCGCTGACATCATTTGGCGCATCTAACATTTGCAGAAACAAAATGGCAACACAATCAGCTCTCCTCATTGGAGAAATCACGCACGCGCGCAAGGAGTGGGAGAGCATCTCATCTCTGTTGACCTTGAAGGTAAGCGATTCCTATTGCGCCGCGATCGAATCCCGCTAAAGCAGACAAATTCAGGAATTCCCCAGCGGAACCAGAGAAGAGTTCATTGAAAACTGCAAGGCTGGCAAGTACGACGATGTAGTCGCTCTCTACCGTTCCAACAACTCCACCAAGGTAAATATTGGCCTTATTACTTCATTTCGAGTTATCCTACTAACAGCGCATAGTACACCGGTCCATTCGACGCAGAAATGCTCGAAGTCCTGCCCAAGTCTCTCAAGTACATCTGCCACAACGGCGCAGGATACGACAACATCGATGTTCCCGCCTGCACGAAGAAGAACATCGCTGTGTCCAGCACCCCAGTTGCTGTCAACGATGCGACAGCCGACGTGGGCATTTTCCTGATGATCGGCGCTCTGCGCCAGGCTCATATTCCTATTACTGCTCTCCGGGAAGGTAAGTGGCTCTAAAGCAGCACAAAATGATCTCACCGAGTAACCAATAACTAACCATAATCCCAATGACAGGAAAGTGGCAAGGCCCGATCACCGCAGGGGGAAAGGAGTACAGAACCACCCTGGGCCACGACCCCAAGAACAAGGTTCTCGGAATTCTGGGCATGGGAGGCATCGGACGGGTACGTAATACAGACAGTAGTCCACCACTTGACTCCAGCTAACCATGAGCAGGAAATGGCAATCCGCGCCAAGGCCTTCGGCATGAAGATTCAGTACCACAACCGATCCCGTCTACCAGCCGATCTGGAAGTCGGCGCGACATACGTCTCGTTCGACGAGTTGCTCGCCAGTTCGGACGTGCTCAGCTTGAACTTGGCCTTGAACGCATCTACGCGCCACATCATTGGTGCGACCGAGTTCACTAAGATGAAGGATGGTGTCGTGATCGTTAACACGGCGCGTGGTGCGTTGATTGATGAGAAGGCGTTGGTTGCAGCACTTGACTCTGGCAAGGTATGTAATGCTCTTAACCCTGCCTTTCATGATGGATATGTGGACAATCCCGGCTGACTGGTGGATGTCTATAGGTGCGCTCTGCTGGTCTGGACGTGTACGAGTGCGAGCCACAAATTGAGCCCGGTCTTGTCAGCAACCCTAATGTTATGCTGCTGCCCCATATCGGTACTGGAACCTATGAGACTCAGAAGGAGATGGAGATTCTGGTGCTGGATAACCTGCGGTCGGCTGTTGAGAAGGGTGAACTTATTACGCAGGTGCCAGAGCAGAAGAAATAGACAAAATATACACAATGTAGATATGGATTTATGAAGAATAAAATTTGTTCCGTTCAATCATCAAACATCCAGTAACTATAGTTTCCAAGCGGTGCCGAGGTGTTCACCTTGGTTGATTTAATTAATTGAATAAAAGGATTGACACCTGAGATGTGGGGCAGAAACTCAATGACTAAGATCTGACATAACTCAAAGACAGAATCCACCCAAAACGGCTAGCGTTAGGGCTCGCTTAGGGCCAGAGCGCCAAGAGCGAAAAAAACCGCACCAAATCTAGTGGCTCAAGCGAGAGCCGGACGACGACGAAAAGCGACAACAACTCATCACCGAGGACCATCACACCCCCCTCGCCAACTCCTTCAAGATGGTGAGTGCTGCATGTCCCTGTCATCGATAATGACTATTCCGAATCCCATTCTCTACGAAATGCCACCCGTGTGATGCACATTCAATGTCCGATCGCCGGGTCGACTTTCGCTGCCAACATCACCAACATCCAACGACGATCCCATTGCTAACGAGCGATGCTTTACACAGGTCCGTTACGCCGCCCAGGAGATCTCGGAGGCCAAGAGCGCCCGCGCGCGCGGCTCTTACCTCCGTGTCAGCTTCAAGAACACCCGTGAGACCGCCCAGGCCGTCAACGGCATGAAGCTGTCCAAGGCCCTCACTTTCCTCGAGAACGTTACCACCAAGACCATGGCCGTTCCCATGCGCCGCTACGCTGGCTCCACCGGTCGCACTGCTCAGGGTGAGTCGCCCTTTTTTTGATTCAAAGAAAATTCCGGATGGATCGGAGGAATGGATTGTGTGGAAAGACGAACAGCATCGCCAAATATACGACAGCCACTGGGATATACAATGAAAATGACGAGGAAAACTTGAATGGAACAAATGGATGGATTTCTTTGGCTTATTGGCGATGCTGTGGATCTACAATTCGGGAAAGAAAATTTGTGAATGGGAGTCGAACCTCGACTGACAATTTTTCGTTTTACAGGCAAGCAGTTCGGTGTCTCCAAGGCCCGCTGGCCCGTCAAGTCCGCTGAGCACATCATTGATCTGCTCAAGAACGCTGAGGCCAACGCCGATGGCAAGGGTCTCGACACCAGCGCCTTGATCATCAAGCGCATCCAGGTCAACCAGGCCCCCAAGGGTCGCCGCCGCACTTACCGTGCTCACGGTCGTGTACGTTTTTAATCCAAGGTTGACGGTTGGAGTCTTGTATCCGAGAATGCTGACTTTTCTTTCCAGATCAACCCCTACATGACCAACCCCTGCCACATCGAGCTCATCCTCACCGAGGCTGCCGAGGAGGTCAAGAAGGCCACCGAGGACAAGAAGGTCCGTCTCTCTACCCGCCAGCGTGGTACCCAGATCCGCCGTGCTCTCATTGAGGCATAAACGGATTGCCATAAGAAGGTGTGAGGGGACGTGATGTGAAAAGATTTTTGCGGTGGACGGGAAGGATCGGAGTTCTGTGCATCAGCTGTGTATGTTGGAACGGAATCGATACCGGATCATACAAGATTTTAAGGTCATGGCGCCAACACTCGGAGGAGAACCCAATAAAAAGTTTAAACGATATGGCCCAGGGTGATGGAAATAGGATTCTGTACTTCCCGATCCAATCATGATACAAACGTGGTTCTTTCTCCGTGACTCTATCGAGTGTTTTCTCTTTTGATAGAGAGTGTTTCTCCGTTTCTGTCTTGCCTAGCTGCACACCTCTGTCGAGGTTCCGATCTTTCGGTCATATAATATGATCTTATTTTTTCTGTTTTATATGCATCCGATTGATTGTAGCAATGACTGGATGTAGCAATGATCGATGACTCGATGCCTTGGAATACGAGGTAACCTCCATATGCACTTTATCTGAGGGATTATCGGCATGAATAGAATCACAGGGAAACCCTGCCTATACCACTTCTGGTCCCCGACATCCTTATTTAGGAATATGCCGAGGGGAACATCCATCTATATATAAGCAGGGATCTACATGCGCGGGGTATAAGTAGCCCAGAACAGAATATACTTCTAAGATTGATCCCATTATTCCAATCTATACCCTCAATATATATATATTCACCGGCTCAAACCAAAATGACCAACCTCTCAGACTACGGCCTCCTCTGCTTCGACGTCTACGGCACCCTAATAGACTGGGAAAACGGCATCATCACCGCACTAGAACCAATCCTCTCAAAAAGCACCACGCAATTCACTCGCGAACACCTCTTAACAACCTACCAGGACCTCGAAAGCACCCAACAAACCGCAACCCCAGACCTCCCATACTCAGACCTCCTATCAGCAATCCACCCCACTCTCGCCGCGCGCCTAGGCCTCAATCCACCAACGGAGGAAGAAAGCCGTGCATTCGGCAACTCCGTCGGAACATGGCCAGCCTTCCCAGACACGGTTGACGCTCTGCATCGACTATCAAAGCACTACAAGCTGGTGGTGCTGTCGAACGTGGACCGGGCTTCATTCGCCAAGTCCAATGCGGGTAGCTTGCAGGGGGTATCTTTTGATATGATTCTTACCGCGCAGGATATTGGCAGTTATAAGCCCGATCCACGGAACTTTGAGTACATGTTGAGTGCTGTGCAACGTGAGTTTGGGGTGGGGTCTGGACAGGTGCTGCAGACGGCGCAGAGTCAGTTTCATGATCATCAACCTGCTAGGAAGGTTGGGATTAAGTCTGTTTGGATTGAGAGGTCTGGGGCTTTGATGGGGAATACAGGAGATCCCATTTTTGATTGGCGGTTTGAGACTTTGGGGGGAATGGCTGATGCTGTTGAAGCACAGTAGGGGGGGGGGGGATGTACGGAGTACATAGGTAGAGGGGTAGAGGGGGTGTGGCGTTCGATATGGGAGGAGTACGTAGTGTCAAGTACTTGGTACTTTCTAAATATAGTGTCAATACGTATTGAAATTATGTACTGTCTACTATTCCACACGTGGCTGAGTCAGGAATCAAAAACATCCTTGTCTGAGACTAATTGGACTAATTGCCTGGAGCCTGGATGGTCTTCAGCTTGGCAATGCAGAATAACTTGGATGCGTGCGTGGAAGATGTGGCTTTGACCGCATTGAAGTTATATATTATTATATATACTATATACTTCTCTAGTCCTATTTTCTTATTTTTTTTTAGTGAGGGCATCTATTGCTAGTTCCCTGCAGACTAGTTCGAGGCCGGCAGTTGGCCCCCGGCTAGTATCATTCTTTGACAATCCGAACCCTTTTTTTCCTTTTCAGAATTTCCCCTAGAAAAACGAGAGACTGTGCGATCACCATGAAGCGCTTCCTGGGATCACTGAGCAGGCGCTCAAGTGAGTGTCTCACCGTCTCCACGTCTCCCCGCAAATTCGCTGACTTGTACCTGAACATAGGCTCCAGTGACAGTGTCGAACCTCGTGAAGACTCACCAGAAGCCATTGTCCTGAAAGAACTGGTTTGTGCTGAGTCCAGAGCGATCGAATAAGACATACTGACACCTTCTCCAGACTGCCTTCTGCGAATCGCGTCCAAATGAGAATGCGAATGGCTCTTCGCGCGACGCGGTATGTGCCTCGGAGATGACACCAACAACCCCTTTCCAAGACTGACAATCGCTTTTGCACTCCAGCAAGGAAACGAATTCGTCCACCTCCCCAGAATTGTCGAAGCCGCCGAGTCAAGCCCCAATGCCGCAAAGGAAGCGGCTTTGCGCATTCGCAAGTATCTCTCCGATCCAGCCGGCAACACAAACCACACCCAGTACAATGCGATTATGCTCATGCGCATCCTGGTCGACAACCCAGGCCACACCTTCACCCGCAACTTCGATGCCAAATTCGTGACGACCGTCAAAGAGCTACTCCGCACAGGACGTGATTGGCACGTGCAGAGCTCTCTCCGCCAGTATCTGGATACCCTCGAGCAACAGCGTGCATGGGACGACGATCTCAAACTGCTGCTGCAGATGTGGGCGAAGGAAAAGACGAAGGCTTCGCACGGTTTGGTGAGCACATCGTAGTCTCTCCCGGGCCGTCCAAGACCCTAACCTACTCAGATCGACCGTTTTCCAATGAATTCCATCATACCACCACAAGTCCCGGCCAGGCCTCCCGGTCACCAGCAGCAGCCATACATACAGCCCCGCGCGTCGAGAAACACCCTCCCCACCCCGGTGGAACTGGCAGCCCGCATCGAGGAAGCGCGCAATTCGGCAAAGCTGCTAACGCAGTTCGTCCAGTCCACGCCGCCGGTAGAGCTGGAAGGCAACGATCTCATCAAGGAGTTCGTTGACCGCTGCGGGACCGCTTCGCGTATGATTCAAGGATATATCCAAACGACCAACCCGGCTCCGGACGAGGATACCCTATTGACGCTCATCGAGACGAACGACGAGATCTCCGTCGCGCTGTCGCAACAACAACGTGCCATGTTGAAGGCGCGCAAGATCAGAGGATCTTCGTCGCCGACCTCGTCTAATCTGAATAGTCCCTCGCCAACCTCGCAGGTTATTCCACCGGCCGCTACGAATTTCTCTCCTCCCCCCTCGGCGCCGCCTCGCACTGAAGCATGGAGTCCCGAAGCCGCTGCACCCGTCGCGGCACCCGTTGCGACACAACTGCCTTCTCCGACTATGACTGGTGGTCGTCCACTTGCTTCCCATCCTGTCTCCGGATCTGCGACTACCGGTCGATATGAATATAACTCTGAGGATTTCCAGGTACGGAATCCTTTTGCTGATGACTATGCTACGAATGACTCGAATGGGAGCAATCGCGTGCATGGCAATTCGCAGCCTCAGAGTGATCGCGTGCGCTTCCAGCCCACTGAGCAGGAGCGCTAGCGTCATGCAGGGATCAATTGGTGGTCGCCAATGGCACGTCTCTTTTTTTTTTTTACCGTCCAGCGTTTGGACTCCTTTCTTTTTGGTTATATTCGACTTTTGGTTGTGGTTTTGTCTACTTTTGCAAGCGCACAGCTTTTGCCTTTTTCTTTTGGTTCTCTCTTTACTTTTTGGCCCTTATGATACCTCGCACATTGCCACCACACATATATCCGTTAGCTTTTTACTGCGAACGCCTTAGCGGCATGATTTTATCTACGGGAGAGCGAGTGTGCACCGTCGTTTCCATATACCTTCCAGGTAAATACATATATGCGAATCTTATCCCTCCGTGATCCGGTGTTGTACCTTGTACCATATGAAGGGTAGTGTCCCTCTGTATCATAACATGTGTGTTCACACAGCTCAGAGGTACATACAAGGCCCATATCACAAGCAAAAGATTGAATGAATTGGTAGGAATTCATAACAGCAGCTACAAATAGCGGCCAGTCGAAGGCTGGCTATTGCATTATCAGACCTATCATCCTGCAAACCTATTTCATATACCTCACCAAAACAAAACTATCCCATCTATCCAAGATTCACTCCTCAACCTTAATACCAGCCTTCTTATTAGCCTCAACCCTCTCCATCTCCGCAATCTCCTCAGGGAAAGGCTTCCTCGCCCACACACGTCGTCTGCATAAAAGTCAGCCAAACCCACACCACAAATTTCCCAAAGAGAAAAAAAAAAAAAACAGGAAAAAATACATACGCGCGCTCATAAATATGATACCTAGGATTCTTAAGCTCCGCCCTGAGCTTAGCAACGTAAACAATAACCTCATCCTGCGACCAAGGCTCGGGCGCCCCAAATTTACAAAGCAACCACATAGCCCAACCCTCCATCCCAGACATCCAATGCTGGTAATTAACCGTGCCGGCCTCTTTATATTTCTGATCACGGGCCCACGGCCCAATGGGCCATTTGTATTCTTTTTCACAGATATCCACAAACCCAGCCTTGCGGAAGGCGTCTTGCATCATGTCGATTGTTTCTAGCGGACGGCCTGCTCGTTTGCCGCAGGCTGATAGGGCGGGCCCCCAGCTGCGTAGGATGCTGTCGGCTGGTAGGCTGTTGTCGTCGCAGTCGATGTAGGGGCTTGCTTCTAGTTGTTCGATCCAGCCGCCTGGGCGGATGTTGCTGTTTGGGTTTCCTTTGGTTAGATGGGGAAGGGAGGGATGGTGATGGTGGGACGGTGGGGGGTGGTGGCTTACTCGTAGCATTGCTGGTAGACGCGTGTCCATTCTGCGTCGTTGAAGGCTCCGATCATGATGCGCATGTGGATTAGGTCTTGGGGTTCGTTCCAGGTCCATTCTTCGGCGATGTTGTCCACTTCCAGGATGCAGTTTGGGGGCATCCATGTTACTGGTGGTGGGAAGAGGTCGACTCCGCGGACGGTGGCTGTATTTATTTTTGTTAATATGGGTGAATTGAATTGGGATTTTGGACTTACCTGTTGGGAACATGTCGGCTACATCACTAGAAGAGGGTAAGCATTGGTTCTTTGTGAAGATGAAAGGCGTTTTTTTTCTTTTCTTTCCACATACATAGCCCAGTTACCCATACCTGTTCCAAGGTCGAGGATATGTTTGGGATCTTTGACAGGGGCGCGGAAAAGGGGATTGTCGTAGTCTGAGTCCATGACGAGGGCTACCAAGTGGCTGCAATATTGTTAGTTATTAGTTGAAAGAAATTATGATCATATATAAGAGAATTGCACATACCCAGCTTCGTATGTTTCGAACTGCTTCTCATCCGATGGAATCCTAATAGGAAAATAAGCAGATAATACTTTGATTCGGCAACCTATGACGTACAGGTATTCTTTGTGGCTCAATGTTTGATATCGTCGGCCATTCTCCTCTAGCCCCCGATACAGCGAGGAGCCGATCGAAGTGGTTTCCCTGAGATTGTGTGAGATGGGGTTTTTTTTTCATATAGACAAAGATAATATTTACGATTGCCAGTCATCGCCGTAAACGGTCGTGACATGGGTTGTGGGATCCTAATATTTGTTAGAAAAATAAATAACAAAGAATTGAGCCCACATACCACGGCGATATCATCTTCGGGTTCAGTATGTATCTTTTTATCCATTGTAGAAACCGATTTGGAGATTCCCAGTCAAAAGCAAAGAGGAAGATCAAACTCGAGTGAAGAATTGGAACATGTTCGTCCGAGCTGTTGGGGATTATTGGATTGGATGAAAGGGCATCGGACCGCGACCCCGCTCTCATGTCAAAGGCCACAATAGGAACTACATCGTAACCTTTGCCGGTTATAGGCTTAACGACGTGGGCTTTGATATTGTGGAATTGTGGGGTGGAAACCTGTCCCGATCGAAAGGAGCTCTGTGATTGGATGTTATTTGAATGGCTGCATGTGAATTCTGGGAAATTCGCAAAAGTACGATTATCCACCAATAGGAAGGGTCGACGGAAAGTATAATTGGCAGTGAAATTCTGCACAACCTGCACTTGGTCTGGCTAAATCTCACTCCATTCCCTCGAACAGGGATATTCTCGTGATTATCAAACCTTATTGACTGGGACTTTTTTTTTTTTTTTTCACAAGACTGATTAATAATTACATATGTAATATCCATGGATCGATCGCCTATAAGTTTCCTAGCTTGAGCTTGTTTATCCCGTTTTATAAGCTTGTCGATGACAGACTTCGAGATGACATGACCTTCTGGGGCATGGATCTACGATTCGTAGTTTTGGATTTCCGATACGAGAAATACGAAGCCGCTTGCAACATTTACGTTATATGATTCAAACGAGTGTACAATATACCTGGGTACATTCCCCAAGTTCACGAGTACTCCGTGTATATACGGGGAGATAGGCTATCAAATAGGCTATGCGGGAACCCGGGAACCCGGCCACGGGGGATGACGCCTTGACAACTCGAACTATATAACTAACCTAACCTCACTTAACAAGACAATGTTAATCCATTCTTCAGCAAATAACAACATATCTATATCTAAAATCCCCAACATGTCAACCCCCCTCCCCTCCAAAATGCACAGCATCATCCAACAAACCGCCTCCTCCAAAACCCTCACCTTAACAACCACCCCTCTCCCAACTCCAAACACACAAGGAGAACATCTAATCCAGATCAAAGCCTGCAGTCCCTGCGCTGGTGAACTCCTCTGGCCAAAGAATTTCCCCCCACCAACCGAGCGCACTCTAATCCCATGCCCAGACATGGCAGGAATCGTCATCGCAGCACCACAAGACTCACCCTTCCAACCCGGCGATGAAGTATACGCGCGCACAAACTATATCCGACCAGGAAATGCGCGCGAGTATTCCATCGCCGTGACGGATGAGCTGGCGCACAAGCCGAAGAGTCTAAGTTGGGTCCAGGCTGCTGCGGTTCCTGTCTCCGCGCAAACGGCTTGGCAGGTTCTTTTTGTTCATGCTCTTGGTACCCACGGCAGTGAGGGAGAGATGGATCTGGAGGCTGCTAAGACTGCTTGGACCGGGAAGAGAGTTCTTGTTACGGCTGCTTCGGGTGGTGTGGGGATTTGGCTTGTGCAGTTGGCGACTTTGTTAGGTGCGGAGGTGGTTGCGACGTGTGGTTCGAGGAATGTGGAGCTTGTGAAGTCGCTTGGTGCGAAGGAGGTGCTTGATTATCGGGTTGTGGATTTGAAGGAGTGGGCTACGCAGTCGCCTTCTAACAAGGTGGATGTTGTTGTTGATTGTGTTGGGGGGAAGACTCTTGGGGATGCGTGGTGGGCTGTTAAGGATGGTGGTGTGGTGCTGAGTATCTATCAGCCACCTTTGCAGGTTCGTCCAGATGGCTTTGATAGTGAAGGTATGAAGGATTTGTTCTTTGTCATGCAGCCTGTGAGGAGACAGTTAGAGGAGATTTCGAAGTTGGTTGAGAAGGGATTGTGTCGGGGATTGGTGGATAGTGTCTGGCCTCTTGAGCAGTACGAAGAGGTATTCAAGAGATTGGATGGAGGACATGCGAAGGGGAAGATTGTTTTTGATCTGTCGCTGAATCACTAGAAATTGAGGGATGCTGTTTCTCTAGTGATGCACGAGACATGAGATATCATTTCTGGAGGCTTGGTCCTGAGTAGATACATCCAATGTTGTTTAACTGAAACATATCGTAGCAATCGAAATTCTCTAATGTGAACGGTTGTAACTTGTTTCATCTGTGCCAGAAATATTATCCATTGCTTTATTGCGACTTTATGTACGGAGTACAAGATACATATGCCGTCTAATGCTGGGAAAAGGTTGCGCGGCAAAGGTGAAGCAACTAAAGAATCCGATATTTTAGCATGTGATATTGTACTTGTTTTTGCACCAATCCCGATCGATTGATAGACACAGAATGTATACTCCGTATCAATCAAAGCCAAGGAATCTAAAGCTGGGAATTCCGAGTCCACGTGGTTAGCCAGTCCAGACCGATATCAGTATGCGCTGGAGGCTCTGTCTCATATTCATGAGGCCGAGACAACACTTGAATGAAAATATTTCACACACTCTTATATCCCCATCAATATCACAATGTAGCATTATAACCATTATAACTCCTAATATGCTTGCATTGATACTTGAACCTTGCACAATAGATATAACGATGCATAGCTCGATGACTTTGGGCTTTACTGACCAACTACATCTATTTGACTATTTTGACTATTAACGCGGATCAACGGACTTTCACGTTCGTATCTATTAGACTTTACGTGAAACCCTTGATAGCCCAGGAAAATATTTAGTTAGTTTCATAAGATTTAGTTTGGTTTTCAAAGCATTGAGTGGACTACCTTAAAGTCAGGTTCACCCTGGAAGGAAATTGGATAAATGTCCGAGCAGGGCTGCCAAGTCAAGTTTATTCTACTATCTCCACGTTCTTAATCAAAGTAAAGCGCCCATCAAGTCTGTGTCTCACCTGCCAGCCCCTCCTTGGCAGGTCCCATTAACGTGAAACTCGGCGTATCCCTGTTCGGCGCGTGGAGGCTTGGCAACCCTAGCCTCAGGAACGCCGGCCTCGTCCCGGAAGAGACGATCATCCAGTCTAGTTCAATATGCACCGGAGCTCACTTTGTCCCGATATGATGCGATTTACATTTACCGCCAGTCTCACTGGTCCCCTCCTGGTGGGGGGAGAGCGCTGTCCCTTGGGTATGTCCGATGTGTTTCAGTGTGATACGTGCATTTGGCCCTACCAGCTGTTCGAGATGTCTCTGATAATTCTCAAGCTACTGTTTGCAGTTGATTAATGTCGCATACTAGGTCCGCTAGAGCTCCTTTTGAATATGTCTACCACAAAGTATATAAGCAGCGGCTTACCAGCGCGACACAAGGCCAGTTGAGCATGCTGGTCAGTCTTTTTTGAATTCTCATTCATTTCCACATTCATTTTTCTCCGGTTTGATACCGTGCAGACAATTCGTTCACCAACTATACATTCATTCATCGGTCCGGTTTACCGATCATTTCCATTCACTTCCCCCGACATACCAACTCGTCAAACATGAAGAACTTCACTCCCGCTCTGGCCTTCGCCAGCATCATTTCCTTGGTCAACGCCCATGGCTTCGTCACTAAGCCGGAAGCTCGCCAGCCCGGTACCGCAATGGGAGCCGCCTGTGGCCAGCAAGTCCTATCCAACCAAGGTTCCGACAAGTACGGCAACATCCAAGGCGAGCTGCAAGTTGCCGCCAGCCAGAGTGATTACAACGCCGCCGAGTGCGACATCTGGCTTTGCAAGGGCTACAAGTTTGCCGATAACAAGGACAACGTCCAGTCCTACACAGCAGGACAGAAGGTTCCCTTCACCGTCGACATCCGCGCCCCCCACACCGGTGTCGCCAACGTCTCCGTCGTCGCCACTGCCTCCAACAAGGTCATTGGCGCCCCGCTGATCTCCTGGGATGTCTATGCATCCACCGCCACCGGTGTCACAGCCGATGAGACCAGCTTCAGTGTCACCATCCCCGATGGTCTCGGAAGCCAGTGTGCTACCGCCGGTGACTGTGTGTTGCAGTGGTACTGGTACGCCGAATCCATCGACCAGACCTACGAGTCGTGTGTCGACTTCACTGTCGGTGGATCCGGCTCTGCTTCCGCTGCCTCGTCGGCCTCGTCGGCTTCGTCGACCTCGTCGACCTCCAGCGCTACGGAGATCGCTGTGACTTCCACCCCCTCTCCCGCTGTTCAAACCCCTACCACCACCGCTGCTGAGTCTACCACTGCCCCCACCACCGCCGCTGCTGAGCCTACTTCCTCCAGCACGGTTGCTGCTCAGCCTACCACTTTCGCCACCACTGCGCGTCCATCGGCTACTTCTGCCGCGGCCCAAGTCCCTACCTCCAGCGCTGCGCCCTCCGCTAGCGCATCGGCCCTGCCTTTCTCCACTGGAAGTGCCTCAGATGTCCTGTCCGGGCTCGAGGCCTTGCTCGGCAACCTGGTGGGTAACTAAGTGCGGAAGGCGCGAAGAACGGCCCACTAAAAAGTGGGCAGCATAATGTCGGAAGCACATCATGTTTAGCATTGGATATCCACGTGTACCTTCTACGTCAGTTAGTAGTTAGATATATTGGTAATTAAATGTCATATTTACAATGCTTCACTCACTGTCCTGGATTTCATTGCAACGCTGTTCACAGCGATATCGGAGGGATCACGGAACATCCGACTACGGGCGACTATACCTAGGTACAAGGTACATAGGCATCACTGTCGCATAACTCTCTTATTGGTTAATATTTCCAGGCAGTAATTTCCAAGGTTAGATCCACCCTCACTTTAGTACCAAGTAGCACAAAAGTCATTTAACAAGTAGTATAAAAATCATCCAAAAAAACGCTATATAGTTTATACTATTAAACTACTAAGTTATAAACTATAATCTATACTTATTATAAAGGACCCTCCCTACATACCTTTCCTTTACTGTTAGATTCCATTGCAACGCTGTTCATAGCGATATCGGAGAGACCACCGAACATCCGACACCGCCACTTCCTGAGCTCACCTCATCAAATGTAAGATCCATGGATATCCATATAAAAAACAAGCATTTCCCATACAGCCAAGCATCTTTCTAGTATTTCAAATCAATCAACAAAATGTACTCTCGTCTGATCCCCACAGCAACCAGGCTATTCGCCCACTCCCCAAGACCAGTCTACAGACACTTCTCAACAACAATGTCCCAAACCAAAGACTGGAGCGCAACCCAATACCTCAAATTCGAAAATGAACGCACCCAGCCCGCCCGCGATCTCCTATCGCACGTGCCCCTAACAGCCCCAAAGAGAATAATCGACCTAGGCTGCGGCCCAGCAAACTCAACAACAGTCCTAGCAACAGCATACCCATCAGCAACAATAATCGGTCTAGACTCATCCCCAGACATGATCAACCGCGCAAAGAAAGTCCTCCCAGACCGAGACTTCCACGTCGCAGATCTGTCAACCTACACGCCCGACCCAAGCAAGCCTGTCGACCTCTTCTTCTCAAACGCAGTGTTCCAGTGGCTAAAAGCCGACGATCGTATTGCTGTCATTAAGCGTCTGCTGGAACCCCAGCAAAAGGGCGCTGTTTTCGCACTCCAGGTCCCGCACAACCTGGACCAGCCTTCGCATGCTCTTATGGAGGAAACTGCCGCTAACGGCCCGTGGGCGGAGAAACTTTCTGGTGCGAAGAGAGATGGGTTCCAGTCGCCGCAGGAACTGTATGATCTGGTGAAACCGTTTTGTAGTCAGGTTCATCTTTTCGAGACGAGTTATTATCATTCGCTTGAGAGTCATGAGGCGGTTATTGAGTGGGTTAAGGGGACTGGGTTGAGGCCTTATGTGGATCCGTTGGAGGATTCGGAGAAGGAGCTTTTCTTGAAGGATTATTTGAGGCGATTGCAGGGTGCTTATCCGGTTTCTGTTGATGGGAGGGTGTTGTTGAAGTATCCGCGGTTGTTTATGGTTGCTGTGAAATGATTTGGAGGTTTACTTGTGTATGTATAGCATTTTGTTAGTGATTGTTCTTTTTATTATTGTACAGTGTATGTATGGCAAAGACATTTGCCCCGGGTCCTTCAGTGTTTATTCTACGTAACTTGATAGTAGTCTAGAGATGGAAAAACATGGATGCATGGAGCTTTATGAGAATGGACGAGTTCACATCCATATTGCTGTTACAACCGCCCCTGGACTGGCCAATTACACACTAGGCCAAAAAGACCACTATATCTGAGCATTACGCTCAGATAGTCCAGGCTCCGTTATATATAGTGCGTGTCATGACATGCTACCCAGTAAGCTGTTTAGATAGAATAGACCCTTGAATGGTTCCTCGGATAGCCTCCCGAAGCAGTAATCTTAATAGTACCATCAGTCTTTCCAGACCGATCCAAGCTCTTGCTCTCCATCTTCTGAAGAATATCTTGACCAGAAACAACCTCACCAAAGACAACGTGCTTGCCATCCAAGTGAGGAGTTTTCACAAACTAATCCAGTCAGCACAACACGTCTACAATCTATTTCCAGCATAGCTTCGACTCACCGTAATGAAGAACTGAGAACCATTGGTGTTAGGTCCAGCATTTGCCATAGAGAGCAATCCGCCCTTAGTATGCTTGGTCTGGAAGTTCTCATCCGCAAACTTCTCGCCGTAGATAGACTTGCCGCCCGTGCCCTAAAAGAGAGAAGAGAAATTAGCCGAAGCTCGTATTTCGCCGTGATCCCGCGACTGACATTGCCGCGTGTAAAGTCACCACCCTGGGCCATGAACCCGGCAATCACACGGTGGAAAGCAGAGCCTGCATAGCCGAAGCCCTTTTCTCCTGTTGCGAGGGCGCGGAAGTTGGCTGCGGTCTTGGGGACGACGTCGTCATAAAGTTTAAACTCGATGCGACCCCAGTTTTCCACTGCTTGGTGTTAGTCTCGCTGAATTGCGATGGGAGAGTGGACTCACCCTGGCCGCCAGCCGTAGTGTATTCAATATCAAAGTATGGGTTGGACATAATGAAATAGATGATTTTGAGGTAAGATGGGAAGTACAAAGGAGACGGATGAGCTGGAAGGGGGCGGGGTATTAAATGAGGGGCTCGGATCTGGGGTCATGCAGGAATGAGGTCATCTTAGGGTTATATTGTACAAGTTGGACGTATTACAACACAGTTGGACATGAAGTTGAACAAGGATTGGACAACGTTGTTGTTAGATTCATTGGTCTCCTGTGGAGTTCAAGATCGGAAGATTCAATCCTGATTATACATCGACAACTTCAACATTACTTTCAACGGTTCAAACATTTATTTCCTGCTCAGAGGTTATTAATATTTTTCTTACTGGGATCAAGATTTCAGAGGGTTTTTTTAAGTTTGGTTCATTGGATTCAGTCTTGAAAAAGAAAGAAATCTCGGAGCGTCACAGGAATATGAGAGAAGAAGGAGGAGGAAGAGGAAGAAGGTGAGTGAGGGATTGTTTGACATTTATAGCTGGTGGTGCTGCGTTGCGTTGGGCCAAGTTGCCCCGACGATTTCATTCCATTACATACTCGCAGGGGTTACACTTTAAGCTGTCTCGCTCAAAGAAACCATATGGTGGACATAATGAGCTCTTTTTGCTCTAGCTCTGGCTCTGTACTAGCTCTAGCTCTATGCTGACTCTAGCTCTATACTGACTCTAGATTTCGCTGTACACTGGCTCTAGCTCTGGCTCTTCTAGGACTTTACTGCTGTCCATGATAACAACAGTGAGCGTTCCACCTGAATCTAGATAATCAAAGTATCCAAGTTGTTGTCACGTGAGCCAGTAGTATAATATTCAGCACTATTAGCATACCTTATTCAGGTACCATTGGGCATCCAATGATAATATCCCGAATACCTGCAACGCAGTAATGTATATACTTTGTATGTTGAGATGTTATGTTGTACATGAAAAATGCTGTGCCAAGAAGCTATTAAGGTACAGTGGAGCAAGATCATCTCGATAAGATAAGCATAGCCACGATTTATTTCAAGGAATTTATTTCTCTCCTTACATCAAGGGTTTCTTTCATCCCATTCACCCAATTCAGCCCATTCATCTCGTTCATCATGGAGGAACATTTGCGTCACAGTCTTTCCAACCACCCCCATGCCTTCCAGAGCTTGCATCACACTCATAGCAACTCACCGTCACACCGGACCGACAGGATGGCTCCACTTTCCATCAACGAGGGGACCACAACCGCCCTAGAGCACGAGCTCACCGCCATGCAACAACACCGCAGTGGCAGTTCCAGCGATGAAGAAGGTCAACCCCCGCCGCGTTATACCCCTGAAAGCGACCCATTCCAACTTGCCTCAAAGCTGAAGACCGAGGATGAGATCCGGCAGATGAAAGCCAATACCTCGCGGAAACGGGATTCCACCACTGCAAACAAAAGCCGGAAAGTGGGTTCCATAGTGAAAGACACTGCCCGTCTTGGAAAGCAGGCCTTTGTCACCAAGAAGCTGCAGGGATTCTACGAGTCTCAAAATGAAAACATTGAGCGCATGCTGAAGCCCGTCGAGGAGCACCGACGTGCCGCCCGCGAATTGAGCGTCGACAACCGTCTCAAGTACCGGATCGCTGTTTACGGTAGTTTTGCCGCGAATATCATCCTCTCAGTCATCCAGGTGTACGGTGCCGTGTCATCCGGATCGCTCTCTCTGTTCACCACCATGGCCGACGCCGTCTTCGACCCCATGTCCAACCTGACCCTCCTGCTGTGTAACAAGGCTGTCAACCGTGTTGATCCACGCAAGTTCCCGGCTGGAAAGGCCCGCATTGAAACCGCTGGCAATATCTGCTTCTGCTTCCTTATGACCGCTGTCTCTTTCATTATTATCGCCTTCTCGATTCGCGAGCTGGTATCTGGCTCTGAGGAGGAAACCCAGTCTTTCCACCTCCCCTCCGTCATTGCCGTCGCCGTCGCCTTTGCCACGAAATTTGCCCTTTTCCTGTACTGCTGGGCCCTGCGCAACCAGGTTTCTCAGATCCGCATTCTGTGGGAGGATCACCGCAACGATCTGTTCATCAACGGGTTCGGTATTCTGACCTCCGTCGGTGGCAGTAAGCTGCGTTGGTGGATCGATCCTATGGGTGCTATTATCCTGTCCGTGCTGGTCAGTGCGCTGTGGCTACACTCCGCCTATGGCGAATTCCAGTTGCTCGTCGGCGTTACTGCCGACACTAAGATGCAGCAGCTCATCACTTACATCGGTATGTTCATTCCCTTTCGGTTCTTTTGGACTCCCGATCAAACCATTCGCTAACATTCCTATCAGCCATGACCCACTCTCCTGTTATCACTGCCATTGATACCGTCCGTGCGTACACATCTGGCCCCCGCCTGCTCGTCGAGGTGGATGTCGTCATGGACGCAGAGGCATCTCTGCGTGCTACCCACGATGTCGCCGAAGAGCTCCAGATTAAGCTCGAGTCGCTTCCTGACGTTGAACGTGCCTATGTGCATGTTGACTACGAGACCACCCACAAGCCTGAGCATTCCCTGAAAAAGGAGCTCTAGATGACATACCAATTTGGATTGGCTTTTTCATTTTGGATAGCTTTAACTCTTAAGTCCACCCACAGCTCCAATTTTCTTCTGGTGTTATTTTATTTGGGAGGGGAGAGCGTTATCTAACTGTTTCTTGTTTTAATACAACGTTCTTTCATACAATAGATAAATCCGTTCAAAAAATCATATAATAACTTGAAAACTTAGTGCCTTTCCTGATGTCTTCTTTAGTGCTGCTCTTGAGGTCTTCACAATAGTTGACATTGATCAATCTCGAGTAGACGCTTGAAACAAGGACAGCTTGAAGAACAGTTCCAAGAAACCAGGCACTGACTGGCAGGCTGTCGACAATCAACAGTTTCTAGTAGTGTCTAAGCGACTAGGATCAACTGGTTGTAGGAGCCTTTGAGTGAGAATCTGCTGGAATATATCCCGAAGCCTCAGGGCGACATGCGACAGCCAACCTTGGAAGTTATCATCTCGCTCTTATCAAATTGTCTTATCTTGTCTATCAAACCCATTCAGGCCCATGTCTCGTGCCTTCCCTTTTAGGTGCCTTCCCTTTTGGGTGACGGACAAGTCGTCACCTCAGTTTCCCCATTGTCTTCAGCCACTGGGAAGGTATAAATACCCCCTCCCCTCCATTTCTCTCTCTTCTTCTTTCTTCTTTCTTCCTTCTTCATCCCCCCACCCCTCCCCCTCCCCCTCCCCCTCCCCTTCCCCTTCCCCTTCCCCTTCCCCCGTCTCCAGGGTTCGCATTGCACATCGCGGCTCTGTTGTCCGAAAGGGTAACCTTAGGACACTGATGGTCTTTGACGCGGTCCAGTTAAGGCTGAAACTGGGTTGGGGCCTCGGTCCCAACTCCGGCACGAAGCATACAGCAGGAGGTAACAGGGATGGGCCACTCTTGTTGTCTGCGGATACGGACTGTACTTTTCTGGGGTCTCCATCGACATTGGGAGCTCAACACCTTCCCCTTCCCTTCCCTTCCCTTGCCCTAACCCAGCTGCACGGGTTCTGTGTGCAGCACCTGAACAAGACTTGCACCTTTACGTGGTGTTCAGGATGAGTAACCCTTGTGGTGAAACCAAGCAAGTCCTTAGCTAGAACTCCAATACAAAAGCTTTAAACTGTACTCACTTACCTCTTAAGGAAACACTGCAATGTAAACATTAAATCATTACTAGTAGTAGAGACTACTGGAGAACCTGCAGGTAGAGACTAGCGCAAGGTACAGTCCCCACGATTTATGTCGATCATGTTGATCACCCCGCGATCCCAATGAGGCTTCTTCAGAACTTGGAGCTTGAGTCTTGCACTGACGTACTTGGAATGTGGTCTCGGTGGGTTGCTGCATACTACAATGCTTATACTTTTAGAGATCTCAGGTTATGACAGCATATATTGCAGCTTCCTCTTCACGATCCACTCACAATGCAAGACATCATGCATACTCCATATCGAATTTCCCCTAGCAGCACAGGAACTATTTCTCATCATTCGTCCTACCCACCGCATACTCGACTTGCCAAGTTGGAAATGATCAACACAGCGTACAGCATTGTATATGATACATCCAATAACTGCAACGCACCGTACCCCTTGTCAGCCCAACAACCGCAACATCCCCTACAACCACTGTCTATAAAGACCCCCATCACGCCATAACCCTCAGTCCTGAGCATCATCTCAAGTATCCCCATCATCGCAATACTACAATACAACCCCACAAACCTCCATTCCAAACCAACCAATCAAAATGGTCCACCTGAAATCCCTCCTCACCCTCACCCTCGCCCTGGCAACCAGCATCACCGCGATAAACGCCGACTCCACCTGCGACGACGCTTACAACAAATGTGTCACGGCCTCAGGCGCGAACCTCTCAACATGTGACAGGGAAGCCTGTCGCCATGGCCAGACCAATTCTCCTGCAAAGCTACACCGGGAGCGCTCGGTCTCCGATGAGGATGATTGTGAGGACGCCTTTAACAAGTGCCGTTCTGCGCCTGGCGCCAATATCTCTACCTGCGTCTCCGAAAAGAGTGCCTGCGATAATGGGGGAAAAGAGTAGAGTGTTTCCAAATCTCGTGGCGTCGGTGCTTCTTCCTGTTGTGTTTGGGGATTTGTCGGCTTGATGTACTTTCATGATGTGTCTTTGGAAACTCTAGATTGTATATGAGAAATGTACCAAGTGATATTATGTGGCAAATGGCTGAATCTAGCTCTGTGAGTATAGACATGAGATATGGATACTCTATCCCAGTGATGGCACCTGCGTACATACGGCAGTCAATGCATGCCGCAGCTCGCCAAGCTTCCGTAGTAAATGGGTATTCGACTGTCCACACAGATCCTTTTCACCACGTATACTCTCAGCAGCCTGAACTCGATGGCCGAGAGCCTGGCAGACTTGGGATAAAGTCTGCACCTCGCAAAGCAGTAGTTGGGCTTTCATCTTTGTCTCCGTGGCGAGAGAGAGATTGAAAGTACCAATAGTCAAGGGAATGGTCAATGGGACAGTATATATCGATTCTTCCATACTTTCAGACGGTTGCGAAAGCCCTATGGAGTGTGTAACGCTAGAATGGCTGCCATCCAAGCCCACGTCTTCTCGACCACTCGGCGACGGAGTGGCTGACAGGCCCAGCTCACCAATTTCAGATTGATAGAGTGCTTCATACCAGGTCAGGATTCGCAAAAGAATCGATCCGAGGACGAGGAGGATAGAAGGATCCCCTGCGCAGGATCTTGCGGTGCAATTTAATAATCGAGAAACCGTCTCCGTGGCGAATCGAGTCGTGCAAAATACAATATCGTTTACCGGAGATACCTCCGGGGTTGGTGGTTTCAGCATGCTGCGAGATTGATTACTGTTGGTTGCATGTCCATTCACGCAATCAGATGGAACGAATTGGTACAGCGATGAGAGCGTCCGACATGCTACCGCAATGCAAGACTCGTGTTGATCATCTTCCGGGATGTGTTGCACTTCGTCTCCTTCCTGACCACCGCCGTTCTCGTCGTCCATCCCTCTCATCTCTGGAAGGGAACCGAGGCTGTGGCTATCGGTCACCATGGGATCTGACCCGAGCATGCTCGGCCATCCGAATTCTGGCGTTGACAAGTGCAAAATCCCTGCGTCTGGAGTCAAGCTAGGCGTCAAGCTTGGAGTCAAGTTATTTCGTCTTCTTTCCCATTCGGTCGGGTTTGAAGCGCGGTACCAACTACAACTGTGGTTATAGTTTGGTTGATGGTGATTCGGGCCGGGAGTCCAGGATGGTTGTGCGGGAGTTGGAGGAGCTGGAGGAGCCGGAGGAGACACTGGGGCTCGAAAATATGGATGATGAACAGGCGCATGGATGGGGGCAGTCTTGTTGGAAGGTGGTTTACCCTTCCGTCGCGATCGTCCATACACGCATTTGAGGCCATTTTGGACACATCGGTAACAACCTAGCTGCTCTTTTGTGCAGCGTACCTTGGATGCCGCGCAGGGGTCGCATGAACTTCGAAATGCAAGGCGTTGGGGTTTGCTAGGTTTGTTCTGATTTTGATGATGTGTATGCATCGGCGTCTCTTGGGAGGCCACGAACATCATTAAGGTGGGGATCGCATTCCACGAGATCTCCAGGTTTTTCTTGGCTGTTTTTGGTCCTTCAGCGCTCTTCGAAAAGTTGCAGACACCCTTGGCATGAATCAGCCACAACTTGTGTTGATTCGATTCATTGAGAGCTAGACGATACAAAGGTGGCGAATAACATGCAAGTATATTCATTACCAATCAACAAGGACGTTAGTGCTTATTAGTTGAGTCACAGTGTTTTTGGCCCCATTTCCTTTTTCGTGGTCTTAATCACCAACCTCTACGGAGTACGTCGTAGGTACTTGTTGCTTAAGTTTTAAGAGTATGAGTGGGAAAATGTTATAGTACATCGGACTAGTTACGAATGAAGGATTAGATATAAAGAATACATTCTCCCGAGGTTAACCCCCTAATTGTATGAGCATAACTATATCTTAACATCTTCAGAGCCTTGAACTCTGTCTTTGAGAAAACCCCGGAGATAGATGGAAATGAGTCAGAACAAAATAAGATTCTGGAACATGGCGTGTGAACTATCCGAGCCAGTGACATATTACCAATTCTCCTACGAAGTACTATGTAACCCTATACCATATAATAGTAATATACGGAGTAACTAGCGGGTAGATTAATGAAAATCCCCCCGTCTTCGGAACCCGAAGCCATGTGGGTCTGATATCTATGACTTTGTAGGTAAATCCCCGAGTGTCAAATTCCCTATATAAAGGACTTGCATTGGGCTCCTATTCTCATTATATTAGCTACATTTTCTCTCAGTCTCTCAGTCTCTCAGTCTCTAACCAGAGACAAAAAGATTCAAAAATGGCACGAAGACCAGCCCGCTGTTACCGTTACTGCAAGAACAAGGTACGTATACGTATACTTCCTCGCCTTCACACAATTACAACCCACTAACAACCCCCAGCCCTATCCCAAATCCCGCTTCAACCGCGGCGTCCCAGACGCCAAAATCCGCATCTTCGATCTGGGCCGGAAAAAGGCCTCAGTAGACGATTTCCCCTGCACCGTGCACCTAGTCTCGAACGAATACGAACAACTAAGTTCCGAAGCACTGGAAGCCGCACGGATCTGTGCCAACAAGTACATCTACTCCCCCCAACCCATCTGCTCTCTCATTCCTATCTCAGGCAATAGTATAAGCTAACTCTATTCTTCCCAAAAGACACCTCGTCAAAACCGCCGGCAAAGAATCCTTCCACATGCGCATACGAGTACACCCCTACCACGTAATCCGAATGAATAAGATGCTCAGCGTAGCCGGCGCAGATCGACTACAAACCGGCATGCGCGGCGCATTCGGCAAACCCACTGGGAAAGTTGCTCGAGTGAATGTTGGGCAGATTTTGATTTCTGTGCGGACTGTTGATCGACATCGGGGGACGGCTGTTGAGGCGTTGAGGAGGTCTATGTATAAGTTTCCTGGGAGGCAGAAGGTTGTTGTGAGTAAGATGTGGGGATTTACGCATTTATTGCGGGGGGAGTATTTGAGGTTGAAGGAGGGTGGGTTGGTCAGGAGTGATGGGGCTTATGTGCAGTTTTGTCGGAGGAAGGGGGAGGTTGAGGGGAATATGAGGGATTTTCCTGGGGCTTATAGTCAGGTTGGGGTTGAGGCTTGAGAGGTCGGATGTTGCTTAGAGGGCTTGATTTATGTTCTGAGTAATACCATTTCTAGTTCGATCTTGTGGTCATTTTTAGGTTACTGTATTGTTGTTCACATTGGTAATAGAATGAGTATAAAGATGGTTGGATCCTATAGCATTGTATATCATCACATCGATCACAGAAAGGAAAAGTCTATTGAAGATCTCAATGATGAAAGGAACCAAATCCTGTGGTATCGAGCAAAAGACCGCCTAAATAAGAACAATCTAAGAAGAAGAACTGTCTAGAGCGAACATAAGAACAGGAAGATAGGGAAATAGCAAACGAAGAATCTATATTGGGGGAATACAAAAGATAAAATATGATATTGTTTACAACAAAAGAACTCTCAAAAATAAGAATAATCTTAAAAATGATTCAAGAGAAGAATAATAATCTAAGCGGACTGTTCAAAGAGCGCGATAGTGGAGCAGTAGTTACTCTTATTCGGCTTCTGGGGGACGAGAGACTTGCCACTGGACGAGGTAACCATGTTGACAGCAGCCTTGGTGCTAAGACCATACAGCTTGACATCCGAACAATCGACCTCAACCATATTCTCCTGGCAGTCCTCAGAGTTGAGACAGGACTGGGCGTAGTTCTCGAAGAAACTGTAGAGACCGGCGCCGTAGACGAAGACGTCCGAGGAGCCGAGGACACGCAGACCCCAGGCCTTGCGGCAGGAGTTTGTCGTGCAGTTCGAGAAGTCGGGGTCGTTCCAGGAGTCTTGCGGGGTGTAAGGGGTCAACGAGGTCGGGTTGGATTGGTAGTATGGAGTCTCGGATTGGATGAGGCCCATGAAGACGTTCTTGGCGCTTGAGACTTGGTAGTTGTACAGCTGGTGGTGCTCCGAGGAGGTACCCCACAGCCAAACGGGGTTCTGCGACTCGATGAGCACACCACGGCCGGTGTAGACGTTGATCTGGTTGTGATCCTTGAGGTCGAGCTCGTGGTCGGCGGTCCAGAACCAGGTGTTCTCGAGGTAGGCGCTACCCTTCTGCGTGATGTGCAGGAGCATGAAGGCGGCCATGCACTCCGTCTTGGGGGTGGTCTTCTCCTTGGGGGTCTTGGGGCAGGTGTCACTCTGCAGCTCGGTACCAGCGGCACCACCGATGCGGAAGTGAACATCCCACATACCGGCGGAACCTTGGGAAGAGCCAGCAACGTTCCACTCCATGAGGATGGCACCAGCGGCGGGACCCTTGGTGGTGATGATGAGGTCACTCATCTCGACAGAGCCGGTGTCACCCTTTTGGCCGACCTGGAAGACAGGAACGGGGTTCTTTTGGTCGGCGAACTTCTTGCCGTGGGCCATGAGCATAGGCCAGATCTCACCAGTGATCTTGATATCCTTTGGAACCTTGATGGTGGAGGTGATGACATAGGCACCGTGATCAAAGTAGATGACCTGACCATCCTTGTAGCTGTCAAAGATCTTCTGGATAGCCTCAGTGTCGTCAGTGGTTCCGTCACCCTTGGCACCAGCAGACTTGACGCTAATGAAAGACGAAGCTGCGAGGTCCTCGTACAGAGGCTTGGACCGTTCGAAGATAGCACCGCCCTTGAGCAGGCTAGCGGGCTTGGAAGCAGTCTTCAGAGTGCTCTGGGTGCGGGCAGAGGAAACGGCGGCCGCGGCACCACAAGTGGCGGTGCTGCTGTCACTGCCAGACTGAGGGGCCTGGCTAACTTGAGACGCGCTGCTAGTGGTCTTAGCAGGCGCAGCAGATGTGACAGGGACAGAAGGCTGCTTGGCAGAGACGATGCTGGAAGGCGAAGAACCAACAGACACCGCGGAAGTGACAGCGGCCGCGGTGGAAGGAGCAGCTGCGGGAGTGGGCTCCGGGACTTCAGAAGCCTCAGAAGAGGCTCCGCCGAGAAGAGAGAGCACACTATTCAGCGCAGGAATGGAACCAGTCTTGGCAGTGCGATCGGTATCGCCGCTGGTACTAGCAACCGGGGCAGGCGAAGGAGCGGGAGCGGATCCGATGGATGCAGTCTTTGCGGGGGCAGGAACGTCGCTGCCCACACGGCTAGAGCTGGGAAGGCCGTAGGAAGCGACACAGGCAAGGATAGTCTCCGTAACAGTCTCGACAACGGTGACCAGCTCAGGCTCAGCCTCGGTGGCGCGCTTGTTGATAGTCTTGGACGGGGTGTAGGTGTTACCCTGGACCCAGTTGTCGACAACAGAGCCACCTGCGAGGATGGTGTTGCCATCAACACCAGCGACAGCAACCTTGGAGCCAGAGAAGTCCACGTTATCCAAAATGAGGTCACCACCGCCAACGGGGATACTCTTCTGGGTCCAAGCAGTGACGATACCAGTGGGGGTGTTGGTGAGCTTGCTGTCCAGCATCAAGACCGAGCCAACCGTCTGGTTGGAAGGCGAAGTAGACATATTCAGACCAACCTCGCAGTTGTTGATCTTGACCGACTTGAAAGTCCAAGCCCAGTTCCAGTTCATGAAGATGGCAGTCTGGCAGTCGTTGAAGACCAAGTTACGGGTAGTGAACTGTTGGTTACCGAGGAACATGCCGTAGTTACCACCGTTGAAAGTCAAGTCGGACATGAAACCACCAGATCCGTTGTCCATGAAGATACCCTGCTGCTTGTTGGCGTCACCACCACCCTTGACCATCTCGAAGCGAATGTTCTGCAAGCTGGTGGCCTGGCCGACCTGCCAGTGGATACCGGCACCAGAGCTGGCGGGGACGCTGGTCAGATCAATGACCAAGTTGCGAATGGCGCGGAAGAAGTTGTTCTGGTTGGTGAACCAATTGTCGCCGTTGTCCTCATAGGGATCGGAGTCAATAACAGCCATACCCGCGAACTTGGCGGAGGCCTTGATGATGGGCAGTTCGACGGCATCACCAACGATCTGGGTGTAGTAGTACTGGACGATGGGCTTCGAGACCACATAGGTACCAGGTGGGAAGTACACGATAGCAGGTGTTGTGGTAGAGGAATCACAGCCCTTGCCACATCGACCTCCCGAAGAAATAGCCTTATTGATAGCGACAGTGTCGTCAGTGGAGCCATCACCTATGATATAGTTAGCATATTGTCCGAGAGTATAGCGTTTAGATAAATGACTGACCCTTGGCACCATAGTCCTTTACATTTCGGAAGATCTTGTAGTCGGTGCTCTTTGCGAAGGGGACGACACCCTGGCGCTCAATATCGGCGACCCAGTAGCTTGAGGCAGCGGTTGTCTTTTGAGTAGTGGCCAACACGTTGTTAACGGGCGAGACCGGAACGGCGACAGGCACAGCTGCGACCAAAGAGGCTGGCAAACCGAGCAAAAGGAAGATATGAGCGATAAACATCGCGATGGATGTTTGTAAAACAGCCATATTGAAAATGGATAACGCTGAACCAGCAGCGAAGTAAGAAAAGAGGGATGTCTAGGGAATGAGGATAGTTCAGCAACCAGCACTGCAACGATCAAAATAAGAATCGAGTCCAACGCTTGACCAGCAGCGATATGCAGGAAGAAAAGGAAGATTTAAAGAGTCAATCTCCAGCACAGTTCCTTCCCAAAAGAGATGAGAACAATGAAGTGTCGCAAGAAATGAATGAATAGGATGAATAGAAGAGAATGAAGGGAATGAATAGAAAGAAAGAAAAAGAGACAGAGACAGAAGAAACATAAGAAAGGAGATCAAACACAATGATCCGGGATGATAGTCATACCTATAAGAAAACCCGAAGCGTTTGCAAACTTCCCCTTTTCAACCAATCACACGCGCCAGAGCCCTGAAGTCCACCACACCCCACCAATCACAATCCCCGACTTGACGACGGCGTTAGAAGCTTGAAACGTGATAGTCTGCAGTTGAAACAAAAGATCGGGATGCAGGTTGAATCGGCTCACTAGCGCCCGTAGGTGTTTCGAATGGCAATTTAAGGGTCACCTTGAATGGGTAGGACACTTTCCAATCTCTTAGAGCGGAAACAAACCTTTCAATGAAATACACAACGAGAGTAAAGAGTACTCAGGGTCTACGCGCTATATAACTAGATCCCTAACTCAAACAGGGTCTGCCGGGTCATCCATTCCAGTCATCTGTGATGCAGGTTATGCTCACAGGGGGACTAGGACGAGCATTGCAAGTTCTCGCGTATCACTTGGCCCTTGACCCGGGTGGATCCCCCTGTATAATATGTTGTATGCAATAATTCAATAGTGTCGATGATAGTCGATTCCCCGGGTATTGTTGTTGCAGAAGATCAAGGGCTGTGTTTTTTTTTTTTTTTTTTTCTTCCGTTTGCTTCAAATTGCATATCTGTGTCTACTATGTGCCTGTGTAAGGTACACATGTAACACAAGCCATACTCGACGCCTCGAGTCCAAAGGTGGATATCCCCCGCGTGTTGTCAGGGGGCGTTCCGAGTTATGGATGAACATTCCATGGCGCTGTTTGAAGGATTCCTGATGACGGAGGACAAAAAAAGCAAAGGCATAACATGACCAGGCCACGACATCTGGAATTCCTTAAGGTCAACTTAAGGGTTTGACTTTGGTGATTGTAAAGGTAAGAGGGGTGGGAAGGTGTCAAGGCCAAGCTTTACTCCCCCTCTCCCCCCTCCCCCCTGAACCAGGATCACGACCCGCTCGGGATTGCCTTGCCCTTTTGATTTAAAGTGTCTCGTTATATTTGCCCCCTGTTTCTGGCAGAATTGACATCTCCGAAGGTTTTAGCGGTGTAGTGTCAGCCTTTGACTAATCATTCCAAAAATAACTACCTAAGTAACTAACCACCAGCCCTGGAGGGCTTGGACCCGGGGGCCAATATTTGCATAGTGCTCTGCCCAACGCAGAGCCTCATGTACAATATACATTAGAAATCCAACTCGAAAGACTTGTATGAGCTGGCAAAGCTACGTAAATTATCTACATAGTTAAAATTTTATCGCCACGCGTCCGAGTGGACACGGTACGGACCGTGCTTTGGACCAGCTGGCGTGGCTCTGAAGTGGCGTGGATCCAAATTCAGCGCCACTATAACTAAACCCCGGTACCTAAGTACTAGTCATACGCTTGAGAACACGCGCGAGCCTACGCATCCCCTCGGTCAAATGTCGTGGTTCCTCCCACGCAAAGCAGAGGCGCAGATGATCCGCAAACCCCTCATCAATCACCTGGTCTCCGGGGACCTGGAACACATGACCAGGAGAGACACGCAATTTTTCTTCGCTCTGCGCTAGTTCGACTACATCCGCGGCGAGCAACGGCGCGGGTAAACCGATCCACATGAAGTAGCCTCCGGCTACGGCGGCCGATGGTGGGACTGTGACGCCCAATGGCACAAGATGTTCCTGGATTGCTGATAACAAGGTGTGGTAGCGCTCGGTGTATTTCGGTTGGAGGACGTCGCGGATGTGGTTCTGTATGATGCCTGTGGGGAACATCTGGTCAATGATAGCGGCGCAAAGATGGGAGGGAGCGCCGCCCGATCGGGAAGAGCCTCTGCAAGCGATATCGGGTTAGTTTGCGAATCCGAATCCGAGAGGAAGGGTGGTCAAGTCAAGTATTTCCGAGCGGTGCCCCGTACGTTTGTGATAATCCATAGGCAACTTTTTCCGACGCTTCGGCCCAACCGGTGCGGGCCCCAGGGCCGATCAACTTGCTGAAACTGCCGTTGCTTAGTGCGTGTCCCCATTCATCCTGTGGCCCACCGTCCAAGTAACGGTCCACGTCGATAATGCGCGGAACAAACGCGCGGTTACCGAGATTCTCCTCTACCCCGGGCTTAGCTGACCATAGAAGGAAATCGTACACATCATCCGTAACGATCAGCGCATCGTATTGACGAGCAAGACGAACGAGCGCCTCACGTCTACGTAACGACATGATCTTCCCTGAGGGATTCGCGAAAGTCGGTACGGCGTAGATAACATGCTTGTAGATTTTGCGCCAGGGCCTGGGCGGTTTCATTTTCTGCAGGGAAAGAGGGGCAGGGTCAGTCCGGGACTCAATAAACGATGGCACAGTGGCATGGCATGGTGACAGTGATCATGTCAACTATCAGTCATGGGTCTAGAATTGTCCTACCGGCTCAGTATTCCCATCGCGCAGGGCAACCTCTTCCGCAGCCCGTAAACCGCTCTCCAGCACCGCTATGTCGACCCCCTCGTCATCTTCGGGGACCCCGCGTAGACGCCCGGCGAAGCCGGAGTCTTCCATGATGCGCGCGGCCAGGTGGTACGTGGGTGCGACCATCCATACATTCCGCGTGTAGACTGGGTCTGTGAAGGTTTGCAGCACACATGCTAGGTTCTGGCTGGCCCCGCCGGTGATGCAGATGCGCTGCGATGAAACGGGCTCGCGCGGCTGATAGAAATTGCTCAGCCATGCGGCTATATTTGTGCGCAGCGGCTCGTATCCTTCATCGGGGCCATAGAGGAGGGCTGGATTTGCGATCGAGCGATTGGATAATACGGTCGTGGCGGAGTGGCTGAGGATGGGGGCGGGGAGGAGCGCGGGGTTGGGCCAGCCGGTTAGGAGGTCAATTGGCTGATCAGGGGAGACGGTGAGTATCATGATAGAATAATTAATGCGATGTAGATCGTGAATATCATATGCTTATGTACAGGTTAAAATGAATGGTTGAATGCTCTGGGTAAGCGCTTGGGCTTCCGCGGTTAAGGATGTGGCGAGGTGGGCACTGATGCATCCGAGATCGGGAATCGAACGGTTCTAGGGGGTTAAACAGGTACAGGAACACCAGAATTGGCTAAGATGGTTTATATTGTGATATTTATATACATAGATATTGAAGTTTGGTCTGAGTATATTTCGAGGTATATTTTAAGTCTATTTATCTCCAGTTTACATGCACAAGGTACCTTGGTGTTGAGAGAAAGAGAGAGCGATATATATATATAGAGTACGGAGTATCAAGGCACGTCATAAAAAGGTGCCTTGGCAATACCGGGCTAGTATGAACTTGTATTCCCCAATTCGGACGCCAGTTCACAGGATATGTCGGATGGCAGCGGCGGAATCGTGTTTTATATATGGGCTTTTATTGGGTGATTGCTAGGTATATTGGAGTAAGGTATGTTAGTGTCTACCTAGGTACCTCCAAGGTTCAGTTTAATGTGTCAACATATAACCTACCTGGGTATGTAACATTAAACAATTATGAATATGTTATTCCTCACACTATACAAAGGAATTGTAAATATGATTGCCTATATCCTTTTGAACATCTATATTGATATACTCCTTATACTCCGTATATCTCTCCTGGTATTTAATTGGGGTCCCACATCCAAGACATGCACAGCCAGGGAACCACTCATCTCATAGTTCCAATGTTCTATTATTGGCAATAAACCGGGTCAAATGTGCTCCGTCTTTTTTTTTCCCTCCCCCTCTGTACTCCGTATTATATGAATATTGTATGTATTAATATTGTAAACTATTATTAAAGAGTAAAATAATCCAAGTAAAATATCAAAAAATAAGGCTCCGATATTAACCTTTTATTTTATTTTATTTATCAAATTACTTCTCCTGACATTTCTCCCCTTGTATTTCTCTTTCCCTCTTTTTTCTTTTTTTTGTTTGGATCTCAGCTCAGCCTCATCCATTCTCTGTGGAAGTTGAAAAGGGTATCAGGTTTCCTGTCATTCTTTCAATCCCTCCTGCCGATCCATTCCACAACCCCCTAAACCTCCGCCTCCTCCGATCACCTGCCAAGTACACACTTCATTCCTCTAGGGCTCCTATGCGGGCTTAACCTTCTCTACAGGTCGCCTTCCTCCAACTTATCCTCCCAACATCACTACCACTCAAGATGTTGTCGGCTCCCGTTAAGTCGGCGAAGCGGATCTCGTCTCTGTTCTCGCTGGGATCCAAAGATCGGGATTCCCAATCCTCGTCCGCGTCTTCCCCAGTCTTGAATTCCGCAGAAAACCCCATCGACAAACGACGCCAAAGCAGCTCAAAGCCCACTCGCCATGTCTCGACACCCAATGCCGTCTTCTCTTCCGAGCCTAGAACAATCCCCGATAACCTCGACATGGAGAGCCTACCCCCGCCACCTTCACTGCTGGCGGTGAATCAAGATCTGGCCAACAGTGCCCCGAGTTCACCCGGTAGCCGCCCGCAGAGCAGAGGTCGCGACATGAGCAGGCCATCCAGCTCCGCAGGGCTGGCTATCCCTGGATCGACCCCGGATTCCCGCCCTAGCACCCCGTCATCGAAGCGCAGAAGTTGGATGCCGGGTCGTTCGCGCGCCAGCTCAATCGATAAGCGGCAAACTCCCATGCTTCCGGCTGCTTGGATCGCAGGACTGGACCAGAAGGTCGTTTATGATCTGGGTCCACTATCCAGAGGAGAACAGGTATGCATACACAAGCTCGGTCCGTTTTGAGATGTTCGAAGCTAATCATTGTTTTTTTTTTTTTTGTTACTTTCCAGATCCAGGAACTGTGGAACGAGCAAGGTGACACTTATGTCTATATGTTCCCTCAGAATGCCGGCCGCGCCCCGTCTTTCAAGGTCGATTCCACCATATTTGCTGAATCCCCCTCTCTCACCTATCTAGCCCGCGGAAACGATGGCAAGACCGGCCTCGAGCAGGCAGCCCGCACATTATCACTCAATCCAGTCTCTCCCCCCATGTCACCGGTGGACGGTCAGCTCGAAAACGAGAACGATGACGACAGTGCGGGAAGCCAAAGAATGGCATTCGAAGATACGCCCGAGGAAGCGCCGGAACTCCATCTTTATCTCCCCATTCCGCTGAACTGCGATGTGTCCAACCCGCAAGCCAGGCTCACTCCAGAGGACACAGAGACTCTTCTTTTGTTCCGCAACCTTTTCGCATTCCTGCTCGGCCAGTCTCTAATTGCCTCACCCAAGTCATCCACCCTTTTCTCTATTTTCATGGACGTGGCGGTCCTTTTGGCCCGGTTCGAGTTCTCCAACCTGGATGCGTCCAACTTCGGTGAGACCGCCACCTCCAGTTTCAGCAACTACTGTGAAGAATTGCGCCTTGCAGATGTCCGTCGAAGCAGGGAGAAGACGATCGAGGCCATCGTCTTGGGCGAGCGTCTGCGCTACTATCCGCTTTATGTCGAGGGTTTCGTCCATGGTGTTGGAAAGCTGGATGAGCTCAAGCAACTGCGGAGCCCTAAATATACCTTCATCCACCCCATTACGCAGAAACGCATGGAGCGCGCGTTCATTGATCTCGACACCCGTATTCGTGGTCTCTATGGCAAACTTGAAGATTTCGACTTCCCTTCTGTTTTCTCCGGTGTCGCCAACTCGACTACCTCCCAGGAAAGCAAGGTGGTGCGCTTCAAGAACTGGAAGTCGGGATTCCACGAATTCCGCCGCTTTACGATCCAGTACTACCGACAGAAGTACGGCTCGTGGCCGCCCAAGGCTCGATCAAAGAAGAACGAGTTCGAGGAGAACGGCCTCAACCGTCTTCTCCTTTTGGATTTGTACCACGATTTCACCGATCTTTACGATTTGATGGTTGACCGCACGTCCCTGACGACGCGTACAATTGATATTTCGGGCGCAGGAAGTGACTCGGCAGAATCAACTGATCCAAAGCAAACGACCGTTCGCGCCTTGCGGCAGGTTCTCTCCGAGTATGACCGCAGCACACCGCCGGTGCTTCCTCCCATTCCATTTGACATTCCACAGCTGCCTTCGCTGCAGCCCTTGCATCGGAAACCCCTCGACGCCAAGAAGGAGGCCAAGCAGAGCACGAAGAAGCTCAAGAACTCCGACATTAATGCGGTCCTAATGGGATCTTATACCCGGGAAGCCATGCGACCCACTCCTTTCATTGAGAGCTTCATGCAATTCGAGCGTCGCTCCGCGCATGGCAAGAATGTTAATGACATTACCGATCTCCGATGTGGCCAGTGGATCTTCCTATACGCTGTCATTCAAGCCCTCCCCATGCTGGTAGTGGATGTCCCTGATGTCCACTTCAACGAGGGCGTGGAGTATTTCCTCTGCATTGCCCCACGCGGCGGTGCTCCCTGGATTCATAACGACACTAAGACTGCTCGCAGCTGGTTCGGAGTTGCGGGTGGTGCTGGCGTGGTTAGCTTGCCATCCGACGTAGTCATTAATGGAGTGGAAGGTGTATACCGCCGCAGTCATTGTTGGCAAGTGGCCGAGCAGTGGGCCGAGGCGGGCGCTCTTCTCGATCCACCTATGGTGGAGGACGCCGCCTACGATGATGAGGAGTCTTCTATATCATCACCTTACCAGGGCCAACAATCGTCGGCTGGATCTTCTTCGGATCCTTACCCGAACCCTATGATGGTCCCCGGTGGGCTCACCCCGCCCCCTCCCGCCATTCCACGAACCCGCTCGCCTGCCGCTGCTCAACGATCTGAGCATCGTCACTCATTCTACCCTGGATTGGAAGCCTTGCCTCTTCCTGCTGGCATTGCTCCCATCGAGCCTCCCACACGTCCGATCAGTCGATTCAACCCGAACATGAGTTTCGATGATATTCTCAAGGAAGTCCCCAAGAAGGACAAAAAGAAGCACTAAATACCATTGTCTTGTGTCTTTTCTCTATGAATAGATTCTATGACACTACGATACGGCCTGCATATTCACAATACAAACTTGTCTTGTGACACTGATTTCCGTACTCATTGACCGTTTCATGTTTTTTTTCTTTTGATAGGCGCATTTGTGACCCGAACTACTGGGCTGGATCGGCGTGATGCACAGGGAGGCGAAAGCAAAAAGCGAGAACTTTTTAATTCATCGGGGGGGCAGCATGCATGGAGAAGCACATCATAATTATCGGCATATGGGCATCAGCATCTCCAGAGGAGGGGCTCTTTCTTTTTCTATTCACCTTGTCATTTTAATTTTTCTTTCCGCTTTTCTCTCTCTTCGCCTCGGATTCCCCCCCCCCCCCCCTGTTTCCTGTAGTTTGTGACGCTGGAAGCTGCCCAATAGAAATATAGATTCTAATGTCTACAACTCTGTGTATGAGGGTTTATTTACTGATTGTGTAGAGTTTGTATTTGTAGTTCCTGTAGTTTCTGTAGTTCCTGTGGCATTGAGTTGTTCCGGATCCATGGTTCCGGCTTGAGTTACCGGGTTCTTAATTTCTTTGTTTACACCACCTGGGCAACTACAGAATATATAGTATTGGACTTTTCAAGGTTGCCATATCCTGAATTTACCTGCGCTTTACATAAAGGTCCTTCGTATCTCCCAATCAAATGATGCAATCCGTCAAATGGTGAAACCATGCATATGCCGAGGCCAAACCCACTAGAGCAGGCAATACGAGGATCAGCCACACAGCCTCTTTCCCTTTGAACACCGTCGGTTACAGAATCCCCACAGGATTGGGGGCTAAGGAAAGAAAGGACCTTCACGCCCGCAGATCTCTTCCATAGGGGGAAAGGGCCATTTGCTGTCGTTTAAGCTTGATTATTCAAGTTTAGCTTGGTCCAATTCCTCCTAACCCCATCCCAAAGTACTTCACCTTATCGGGAAGGAAAAAAAAACCCCCCAAAGAGCCTCAGTAACTCAACAAAGTCCGCCGACAATGAATTAACGACACCCTATACACAACAATATACAATACAATATATACCCTAATCATCGCAACTCCCCTCACTCTACCCACCATGCCACCCTCCCGCTCCAGCATAACGAGCGACAGCCACGAGCGCCTGGAGCCGCGACTCCTCCGCGCCGCAGAATCAAATGACATCGACTCCCTCAAAAAGACAATAACCCTCGCCAGCGAGTACAACCAATTAACCGACAACTTCCTCCGCATCGGATTAATGCGCAGCGCCGAACGAGCCTGCGTCGCAGCAACAGAATACCTCCTCACCCTCGGCGCAAAAACAGACGTCCCCTCAAACCGCGCCTCACCACTCCTCCGCGCCGTAGAGCGCGACCACTACGAAATCGTCCGTCTCCTCCTCGACCATGGCGCAAGTCCAGACTCCGCGGACAAAGAAGGTCGAACGGCGCTCATGACTGCAGCATGGAAGAACCACGCTGATATCCTGCACCTGCTCATTATGCGCGGTGCGGATGTGAATAAGCGCGATCTGCGCCGCAGGAATGCGTTGCATAACCTTGCCGCTGATAAGGCTTGTCGGTGGGGGTGGGGGGATGAGGTTGTGAGGTTGTTGTTGAGGACGGAGTGTCTTGTTGATGGCATTGAGGGACAAGATGAGCTTGGACGGACGCCGTTGCATTGGGCTTGTGCGTCTGGGAATTGGAGGTTGGCGGAGATGTTGTTGACGAGGAATGTTGGTGAGGGGGAGATAGCGCGGATACCGGCGGAGATCGATGCTGTTGAACTGCGTGGGAAGACCGCGTTGCATATTGCTACTGCCCATGACCGGGCGGATATTGTGCAGTTGCTGCTTGCGCACAAGGCGGCTGTTAATGCTGCGAGTGATGGTGGTTGGACGCCGCTTCATAATGCTTGTGATAAGGGGTGTGAGGAGATTGTGCGGATTTTGGTCAGTGAAGGTGCGCATATCAATGCTCAGCTTTTGAATGGTATTACGCCGCTGCATCTTGCTGCGCAGGGAGGTCATAAAGAGGTTGTGGAGTGTCTTCTTGAGAGGCCGGAGCTGAAGAGGAGGGTTAGGGATAATTTTGGAAGTACGCCGTTCCTGCGCGCGGCGCAGTTCAAGAGGAAGGATGTTGTGCTGTTGCTTGCGCCGTTTAATAATGTTGAGAGTCTTTCTGATGATGTTAAGGATGCTTGTGCGGCGTTTGATGCTACTGTTGTTGATTTTGGAAACTTTCATAATGAGAATCGGGTTAAGCGCATGTCGGTGTTTAATCTGCTTTATGGGAGGGACCGGGAGAATCCTAGGAAACAGGCTGTTACCACTGTGCCGGCTGATAGTCGTGGAGCTGATTTCCGGTGGATTCACTTACCGGCGAACAATATGGCTTGGGTCGAAGCTCTGCTCACCAAGTCTTTTATCGAGGAAGGGGCTCATGATGTTGATGGGTTCAAGGGGCTGGAGAAGTCTTTCAACTATCAGCATCGGGGTCAAAGGACTCACTCGCATTTTATGCGGCCGTTGTGTCAGAATACACCACGGACGCTGCTGCGGCGACATGAGGATGAGTCCTCGGAGGAGCCTGCGTCTGAAAATATGCAGGCCAAGGTCATAGATACCGCTGCCCGCAAGCAAAAAGGCACAGGCGGCAAGCCTGACAAAGTGGATTCTTACTTCCACGATGAAGGACCGCATGGAAAAAAGAGCAAAAACAATCAGAAGCGTGGCAAGTCAGGCAGCGCACCGGGGACACCCAAGCAGGAGACGAAAGGGAAGTCACCTTGGGGCCAGAACGAGAAACAGGCGAGGTCATCACCCCTGTCTTCATCAAATCTTTGCAAAGATCCTCACCCTCTGGTTTCTGCGTGCAACGTCTGCGTGTTCATGCCGTATCTACACTTTGAGACCACGGAGCGCAGACAAAAGATGCAGGATGCAATCTCACGAGCGGAAACGCTGGATTTTGTATCTAATGGGATGAAGAGAATGCGCACAAGAGACGAAATGCTCATCGACGCACATCTATCATCCTCAACGACCTCTCTCCATGTCCGCCGAACGCTGGACCAGTTTTTCTACCCGAACATCGATACCAAGAGTCGTGATCAGGATCAAGTGGTGTACCGGTACCAAACAAAAAGCCCCGGAATGGAGGCAGACCCCAAGATATTCATGGTGGATCAACTGTGGATGTGGGTTCTGGGCACGAATCTGATTGTAACGGCCTTCCCGCAGAGATGGGACCAGCCCAAGAATGACCCGCTTAACGTGCTGGATGGGATTATCGAGGATATCAATTCCAAAACCCGTGACCCTGTTAAGTCCGTCTATGATCTAGCCATGATAATCACCAATCGATGTTCCGGAGTCTTCGATCGACACCGCCTAGGCGACGAGGAGTACCAGTTCCTCGATATGTTCGAGTCATCCATCGGTATAGCTACGGACAAAGAGACCGTGCTCTTTAACCAATTCAATCACGCCTCCGGACAAGCATCAGACTGGCTGAAAAGCCACCGAAAGCTGAACGGCTCCTTCAGCTCTCCGCCAAAGTCCTGCGATGGGACGGACGAAAGCAGCAGCTACTGCGACGAGGACGGCCAGCCACTATTCGTCGACCGGCTCCTGGACATCGGACAGGAAACCAACCTCTTAGCCGAGACAAAGGATATCCGGGACGAGCTGAACATGATCCGGACGGTGCTGGAGCACCAGAACAACGTGTTGCTCGACTTCCATGAAGTCGTCTGCGAGACATACCAAGGCCAGCACCGGTCCCAATTCGAGGTCAAGAAACGATTCAAAGACCAGCAGCGCATGGTCGACATGCATCTCAAGGATATCGACCGCATGGATAAACAGGCCGAGCGTATCTACCACTCTATCACGGATCTGCTAGATCTCAAACAGAAACACGCCAATGCATTCGAAGCCCGCTTTGCGCGTGATCAGGCTGCGGGTACAACCCGCCAGAGCAAGACAATTATGGTCTTCACTATTGTTACTATTGTCTTCCTGCCATTGTCATTCATCGCCTCCATCTTCACGATCAACCTGAAAGAATTCGAAAACTTGAATCTCGGCTATGTGGCAAAGTATACCTTTGGTATTGGCTTTGCAATCTCCATCCCACTTGTCTGGGTCGCTCTCACGGTTGATGATATTGGTGGTTTCTTCCGTGTGGGTGGTCGGCGTTGGCTGTCTAATCGGGAGAAGGCGTCTGCGAAGAGTGAACGGGGCGAGGAAGCGCTCCAGGCTTTGGAGATGGAGAAAATGATCAGTTTGTCGCGTATGCGGAGGAGTATCGATGTCGGATATGGTGGAAATCTGCTACCTGTTTCTACACGTGGCACAGGGACGTCGAGGAGGCCTGATCTATACGTCGGTGGATTGGGAAATGGCACTGTGCGGAAAAGTTACGATCTGCGGTCTAGTCTGGACTACAGGTCACGATGATACGATTTATGGCATTAATGATTGAATATTGTGTCTTATAGCTTGTCGTTTTTGTCTTGTTCGTTTTGTTGTTCCGATCTTTGGGAAAAAGCTGGATATACCCGTTTTCTACATAGTACTAAAAGTAATTGAAGTTCTGGTGAAAATTGAAGAAGTTTTGACGAGAATTAAAAAAATATTCTGAGTAGTAAACTGCATCAGCCCTAGAAGCTACAGAATTCGCTGTCTAGCTTAGCTGCACCACATCTGAATAATCCCGACTTCCCTCTTTCCCATTTCCTATGACCTCAGCGGGGTGGCACACGTTCATGACGACCATGGCGATAAGCATCAATAGCCCATCGAAGATGTACATGAACACCTCGTGCGTCATGGTGTATCCATTGTAACCCTCTTTGTATTCGACCAAGCGGAAAACAGACCGCACCAGAATGAGGAAGCTGGCGATGTACAATCCGACGAGAATTGTGAACCAATTGCGCTGCCTCCAGCCATCACTGCGGGTTTGGTCGCGATCTGACTGCGATTTGGAAGTCGGTTGACGGGAGATGCGGAAGTGGAAGACCGTCGTGACGATCACGAAGAAGCCGAAGAAGAGGAGTTGGACGACCAGGCCACCGATGGTGATGTTCGAGCCTGCTTCCCGCATGGAGCCTCCTGTGGACATGAGACCGCCGCCTGAAACGAGAGATATAATTAGCTTTCATGTTCTCAGGCCGTAGTTGGCCTGTTGTCTGATTTGATCACAAGGGATTTACTTACCAGCGCATTGCAAGAAGAACGAGAAGACATCTCCTGTCACGAAGATCTTGGTCATCCACTTGATGGGCACCATGCTCAGGTGCTCGGCCTGAAGGTAGGTAACCGTGCGGCCGAGGATCATGTAGATAGATGCCGCGTATAGCGGCGGCGCGAGCAGGATAAAGAGTGTCTGCATGGCGTACAGCGGGATTCCGTAGAAGTTGTCATGCGACGCGGCTCGGCAGATGTACCCTATAATTTGGACTGTATGAGTTGAGAGAGAGTTAGTTGTGATGTTAAACAACCAAATAAGTAGCTTCACGTACAGATTCCGCCAATCACAAAGGGAATGAAGTACCAGCATTTTGACTTGGTAAGCTGATACCCGTGGTGAGCGGTTGAAGCGCTGAAGAGAATAATGAAGATGATAGCTGCGGGAAGAGAGGGATTGTACCCATAGATATTACGTTGGTCAGACATCTTGAGATGAGATGAATCGAACGTTTGAAGAAGTTGAGTTCATTTATGGTAGTTGGGGTACACGTTTGGGACTTTATATGAATCAGGGCAACAGCCATCGGCTGGGCAACAACCATCGCTACCAGCTACCACCATAGCCTCAAATCAGAAACAAAGTTCCTCCGCGATCCACTATAAATTTAGGCGACCTTATAATTGAATGAATTGATTCGAGCGTTATTCTTATAATTTGGGGGAATATCTTGGCTTTTACGCAGTTTGGACAGACGATGTGGGGGCATTGAAGAGGCTTGTCGGCGAATTCGTTCCCGTCTCCGTTTCCGTATTCGTTTCCCCCGTATCCCCGTATCCGCACTCGAATTCGAATTGATCTCTCTTCACCACTTTGATCTTATATTATACATCTTCGATAATGGGTCCAAGGAGATCACATCGCAAGTCGCGCAATGGCTGTCCACAATGTAAATCGCGGAGACTAAAGGTATGGCGAACACCCCCTAGCTTGAACGTATTCTAACCCAGCACAGTGCGATGAACAATATCCATGTACCAACTGTGTCAAACATGCTATTCAATGCTCCTATGTTGAGCGTGGAGTACCAACCCCGGCTGAGAGTCCAGCTACCCAGTCAGGGTCATCGGTGCCGTCTTATGCACCTTCGCCATTGAACGCAGGGTCATATCCGGCAACTCCCGCCGGGAACCCGGGGACTCTGGGCCACGACCCGCGCAAGTCAGAGAGTAGATCTGATCTACTGCAATATCTGTCCGATTCACCAGCTGAAATCCCGGCTTTGAACACGGATGATTGGGCATCAGATCTTGAACTCATGCACCATTACTGCACCGTGACATGCAACACTCTGACAATCCGCGAAGACTCACGGCATGTCTGGCGCACTGTTCTCCCAATGGAGGGATATTCCAATAAATATTTGATGCACGGAATACTGGCTTTGGCTGCTTTGCACCGCTCCTGTCTCTTCCCAACCCAGAAAGAAAAGAGTCTCAAGGCATCTGCCTACCACCAGGCAGCTGGGCTAAAAGAATTCCGGGAGCTCATTTCCTCCCCAATCGACCCTAGTAACTGGCAGCCCGTTTTCTGCTTTGCTTCTATGATCATGGTATACATCTGTGCCTCGCCAATCCGACTGGGGGAGGATTGCTGGCCTGCTCCGATATCGAATATGGTGGAGCTCTTTTCCGTCGTCAAGGGATTGCAGACTATCATGGAGCCATGGCTACGCTCTCTTCGAAGAACCCAGCTCGCACCGCTTGTTAACTGCATCTGGCTTGAAGATGAAATGCTCATTCCAAGGTGAGTTTGGAGTTCTTGTAATCCCACATTGGAGGCATGGTAATTATTGAACCGGGCCAACTAACACCGTTTCAGCCCAGCGACTATGCAGAAATCTCTTCTTCCTCCTGACATCCAGGATCGGATATCACAACTCCATCGGTTTATTGATGATTATCCATTCCCTCACATACAACCCCAGTCCCACCAGAACTTGAGCGCCCCGGATGAGTTACCACGCCCTTCCGATTACCGAGCAGACTACAAGCACGCAATGAAGTACTTTGAGAACTCGACTCGTCAGATAGAGCTTGCAGGGCCCCATGTGGAGGTTGGCATGGTCCTGATGTGGGCATACTCACTCTCCAAACAATTCCAAGCTGATCTGGAAGCATTCCATCCTGCAGCTCTGGTCCTGCTGAGTCATTGGTGTGTGCTGCTGCGTATTGTTGACGATTCCTGGTTTATCAAAGACACTTCGCTTCAATTGCTGGAGGAGATTGAGAACAAGATCAACCCCAACTTTAGGGAGTGGCTGGTATGGCCGAGAAGATGGGTCTTTGGCAAATGATCCCGATATACCCCGTTTAGATTATTACGACATATTGATAGATATTCGTCATGGGACGTTCGTTTACAAGACTTTACAGAATGATAAATTGGTATATATTCCACCCGATTTCGAGCGGCGATTCATTATTTCACGGCAAACAAACTCAAATATGAAATGGTAGATGAAAACAAAATTGCGTAACACAAACTCCAACTAATCTAAAATCACAGAAATTCGACCTGTACTCACTGCACAAGAACCTTGACATACTCTCTCGCCTCACCATCTTCAACATCGCTTGCTTCAGACTCCACCGGAGTGAGAGTCCTTTCATCCACGACCATGGCATCCTTCTCATTCTCCAAATCACCATCCTCCACAATAACCTTCTTCTTCCCAACCTCAGGATCCTGAACAATCTTCGGCAAAGTAACATTCAAAACACCATCCTCCAGCTTCGCCGAGATCCCATCAACAACAACAAAAGCCGGTGCAGCACGAGTTCCGAAACGGACCTCGCGCTCAAAGACACCAACGTGCTGACCCCGCTCTTCCATAACAAGAGCCTGGTGCATATCCTCATTGACACCGGGACGGTAAACAACACCCGCCAGATGCAGAACAGACTCATCAGCATCGTAGTCAATGCTGAGATCGCTCTTCTTAGCCCCGGGAAGTGACACATGCACAATGTAGTTAGCGGGGGTGTCGAAGACGTCAACGGAGGGTGTGAAGTCAACACCTTCTGCGGTAGGCCCGTTCATGGGGAACCCAAGTCCTGCACCGAGCTGGCGCAGGAAGTCGAACGGACCGCCGAAAGGAGGACCGCCGTGGTGTCTGCCGCGGCCACCGGGGCCTCCCTTGTGATGGTTGCCATGTCCGCGGGGCCCGAAACCGAAGGGACCGGCGTTGTGGTGGTGGCCTGGAAAACCGTATGGACCAGGGTGGGGACCGTGTCCGTGTCCATATCCATGTCTGCCCCTTCCGTCGCGCCCAGGGCCCCCGAAGGCACCGGCACCCTGGTGGTGGTTATGACCGTAGCCGTGGAAGTCGTAAGGCCCAGGGTGAGGACCATGGCCGTGCTTTCCCTTGCCACCCTTGCCGCGGAAGGGTCCTGGTCCATAGTGACCGGGACCTCCATAGCCCTTGTTCTTACATTTTCCGTGGCCGTGGCGGCGGTGGTTGTCGGGAGAGTCAGAGTCCGATGCCGAGGTTTCGATGTTCTCCTTAGAGGCGGAGGAAATAGCGTTGGCATCGGAGAGCTCACCGACTGCTTGGGGTGCTTCGGAGCCCTGTAGGAATTCCTTAGAGGTGTTGTGGTGACCGTGGTGACCATAGGGCCCTGCGTGAGGGCCATGTCCATGCTTTCCCTTGCCACCTTTGACATGGAATGGGCCTGGACTATGGTGGCCGGGGCCTCCACGACCCCTGCCCTTGCCCTTACTATGTCCGCAGTGGTCGCAGCGATGGTGGTGGTTGTCTGGGGAGTCGGAGTCCGATGCTGAAGTTTCGTCTTTCTCCATATTGTCGTTGGCCTCAGTGGTTTCACCTGCTTGAGTACCTTGGGTGGTATTGCCGCTCTTCTGGGTGTTATCCCATCCACGACGTCCACGATGTCCGTGGTGTCCGCGGTGGCCCTGAGGAGCAAAGAAAGGATGATCCTCTAGATTGCCGTTGACGAAGTCCCAAAATGGATTGGGAGGCTGGTTGAGTTGGTAGATGGAAGCCATCTTGAAGTGATAGATTGATGTAAAATATGTAACTTGCGAGAGAAAATGATATGTTGGAAGATATCAAAAGTAGAGAACAAAAGCGAAGAGATGTAAAAGACACTTGATGTGATATTAGAGAGATGCACAGAAGCAGAATGGTGCCCTTATATATACAACTGGTTCTACACACAGGCAGCCATGATAATCGTCATTCTGGAGGTATACGTACGAGAGCCTGCCTAACCATGTGCATCATCTTCACGCCAATTCGCCATCAGAACTCGGAGCCGAGAATTAATCCCAATGTAGCAATATATCGGAGATAGCCATAAATTACAAAATGATCTCCGAAGCTTCGAGAAAGCTAAAACGCGGAGGGGCGAATAAGGATACATCGATGAGGCTGAAGGTACAGCGAGACCCTCCCCGATTAGGCATTCTGCCCCTAAATCCGACGTTCTGACTCAGACTGTGACTGCGCCACTCGGGGATACGTGTATGCGCCACAGGACGCCACACATGCGTGTCATAAACCCGAGATGTTTGCCACCGCCCTGTCCACCGCCTATTAAGTGAAGGCAAAATCTCGAGACGTGATTATTTGATGCGAATGGACAGACAAGTTCGCTGTATCTCATGCCATTTGCTTGAACACTATCGAGACGTGTTATAACCGGGACAAATTTGGGTTCGGACGTCTTCATGCAGTGCTAAGGGAGTAGGCCTCTCAAATCGGACACAAGTGTATCCCTTGGACCGCGGATGAGAACACGAAAAAACAATCCGGGACCTGGTTGTAGGCTTGTTATCTCGAAATCTAAATCAGCATCAAAGCTTCAAGCCGCTAAAACCTCGGAGATCCTTGAGATAACCTTGAAATCCATGTCGCATTTGTATAATCCATGTGATTTTGCCAAGCCCTAGCGCAACCCCATCGTATGACGCCCCCCTTGAACTCATAATATCTTCGTTTTCTCCCCTCTTCTTCACAAGTTACCCTCAAACTCATTTACAGCTGATAAGAATCTGCCAAAAATCTTCAGTGCCATGTGAACAGCATGTGCTTGAACCTCCCGATCGTCTCCGACGGCACGTGCAGTTCCTTCTCACCGACTGCTCCGAAGGGTTCCGGGTGTCCACGAGCTTGATAGATGGAGCAGTAACAGCTCTCAGTTCCCAACACATTCACGGGAGCACGAAGATCCGAACGAGTATGGGTCATACTAAGTGGGCTAGGCCCAAGATCCGCTCCGGGTATCTCCTTTCCTTGCCTGCCGACAGTGAAGTCATCGATGTGTCAGCGGAAGAGTAAACCTAAATGAGCACGAATGCCGCATTTACATAGGAGGTTTTGGTGTTGAAATGGGAAAATTTTTGAACAGAATATCTTCGATTTACTGACAGACTGAGTTAGTCCTGCATTATCATGCAAACCCGGCCATTGAGCGCGATGCTTCCTCTGCGGCGCCAGGCCCTACGTATGCGGAATCCGTTCCCTTCCCTTGCCCGCCCTCCCAACTCTACATACATATCTTCTAGCATTGCTCCGGCATTTCATACATCAGGCCGGAGATGTCTCGCAACGCAAGTTGAAAAGCCCACTGCAGCTCAGGAGCCTGAAAATAAAAAAGAACGAGTCGTCATTCTTGGATCCGGCTGGGGTGGATACACTCTCTCGCGAAGGCTTTCTCCAAAGACCTATGCACCTCTCATAATCTCACCACGCTCATACTTTGTCTTTACCCCTCTCCTCACCAATACGGCCAGCGGGTCCCTTGATTTCTCGAACATCGTCGAGCCCGTGCGCGACCCGCGCGCCAAAGTCGACTTCATCCAAGGAGCTGCGCGCGCAGTCAACCTGAAGAAGAAGACCGTTATATGCGAAGCAACAGTCGTCAAAAGTGGCGTCACCGAGTCACCCCGCACGACCGAAGAGCGGCGAGGAACCGAGGAAGGCCCGGAGACCACGAATAAGGAGCCGATGCAAGCGCATCTCCAATGGGAACAGGGAGAAATATTCGAAGTACCCTATGACAAGCTTGTCATTGCGGTAGGCGCTGTCAGCCGCACGTTTGGAACACCAGGGGTGCGGGAGAATGCAATGTTCTTCAAGGATATCGGGGACGCGAAAAGGGTCAAGCGGCGTGTGCGGGAATGTTTCGAGCTGGCCGTCCTGCCCTTCACTACACCGGAGATGCGAAAATGGCTGCTGAACTTTGCCATTGTCGGTGCCGGTCCAACCGGAATCGAACTTGCGGCGTCGCTGCGCGATTTCATCTACTCCGATATGATGGCGCTATACCCGAGTCTTGATGAAATCCCGAAGATCACTTTGTACGATGTTGCGCCCAAGGTGCTTTCGATGTTCGATGAGTCGCTTTCTCAATATGCAATGGAGACTATGGAGCGCGAGGGTATCGATATCAAGACCTCCCACCATGTCAAAAGTTTGCGCTGGGGCCCGCCTGGTGCACCTCCGCCATACAATATGGATCCCAAGCGCTGTCTGACTCTTACGACCGAAGAGGACGGCGAACTGGGTGTTGGAATGTGCGTTTGGGTAACGGGTAATGCCATGCCCAAGTTCATCACCGAATCGCTTGATTCAATCGATGCATTCCCTATAGACTCAGTCCATAGCATGGAGTCCTCACCAGAAGCACCCGAAGATCCCGAAAACGCATCGTGGAAATTCAAGAAAGCTCCCAAGAAAGGTCCCCTTGTCGTCGATGGGCATCTGCGGGTGCAGCTGCAGAACGAAACAGGCCAGACGGCCGTCCTCCGGGATGTGTTTGCATTGGGTGACAACGCTATGCCGGAGACTGGCGCCCCTCCCGCAACGGCACAGGCCACCAACCAAGAATCGAAGTGGCTAGCCGATCGCTTGAACAAAGGTGACCTGACTCAGACTCCGCCTTTCTCTTTCCGCGACCTGGGCACGATGGCGTACATCGGTGACGAACGGGCATTGATGCAAATACCCCATACTGGTGACCGTGGTTCGAAGAGTTTCCTTCCAGAAGGTATCAAGGGACGTACTGCGTCGCTCATTTGGAAGATGGCGTACATCAGCATGTCCATCAGCTGGCGCAATAAACTGCGTGTGGCTTTCCGGTGGACATTGAACAAGTTCTTTGGTCGGGATGTCTCGCGATTTTGAAGACAATGTAGACAGACTATATGTCAACGTTGCCTAGATAGATCACATGGAACTCAAGAAATTAAACCCAAGTTTAGCTCATTCATAGACTGGGGTGACTACCTAGGTGACTACATACAAAATGAAAGAGGTGGTTAAATACCCCCAATGTATTCCGTGGGACTTGTAAGTGACTATAGTGCCCAAACGCTTAGCCACTTGTCAAAGAACGCACACGAGAAAGCCCGGTTTGATTTGGATGCTGAGCTGCATGGGCCTCAACAATGTTGATGTCTCACGCATAGGCATCGAGGTGCTACGGGACCCTCCGCCTACGCTGTCTCATGGGGGCTATGGGGAGATGGTGGCTGGGAGGGATGGGGAGAGGAAGAAGAGAAGTGGAGGAAGGGGGGTGGGTGCCCTTTTATACCCTCAACAACACGTACCTTCCTAGAATCCACAGTTCCATCGCACTTTCCCTGTGAGCAATGTCACATGCCCACCTTCCCAATTCATACATTCCCCATCGTTCCTTCCAGTATAGATTTGGTTGCTATGGATAAACCACATAGAAGGTTACTTCAATTTCCTACATGTATCTAGAGTACCACACAAAAGGATCCTCATAAATATCCCAGTATCCGTCTCCCAATGGCAACCTTCAAAGCAAAGGAAACCCGGACCAGCCACCCTATATCGCTCAAGTGAATCTATATACCCGTTAGTATAGACAACCCAGAAAGCAGAGAACGAGATACATACCTCATAACATAAGGACATATACTCTCCCCACCATAGGAAGTCCAAATAGCCTGCTCACGAACCGGCGTACCAGTCCGAGCAGCATTAATCATCAACTTATCATTGATAAAGATACCAACATGAGCAACCTTGTTCTTGCAATCACCACCAGTAGCCCAGAACAAGAGATCACCAGCCTTAGCCTGCGCACGTGGATACCGCTTGCCCATACTGGAGTCATACTGGTCCTGCGCAACACGGGGAATCGTTTTCTTCAATGCCTGGCAGACAGCATACTGCGTCAGACCGGAGCAGTCAAAACCGCCGCCGGAGGGACCCTTGCAACCACCACCGCCCCAGACGTATGGGAGGCCTTTCTCTTTCTCGGCTGCAGCGATGATGGCTTTTCCGGTGCCTGTGCTGCCTCCGCTGTCATCGCCGCTACCGCTGCTGCATTTGATGGTCACGTAGCTGCTGCTGCCGGTTTTCACGTAGTAGTCAGCTACATAGCAGCCGTCGGATGTTTTGTCCCAGATGTTATTGCCGGAGACTGTGTCTCCAGTGGTTTGGCAGGTGATTTTGACATCCTGGGCCTTTTTGTATGACTTGATGACCGCATAGCTTGTTCCAGGACCGGAGCGGCAGTTGACGGTGGTGCCGGTGATGGGGTAGGCGCTGACCGCTGTTATGGCCGTCGTGAAGGAGAAGACAATGAGGGAAATAAAATGCATGGTGAATTGTTTGGTTGTATGTCTTTGTGATGGAGAGTTCGTTTTCCGTGGTTTGGAGGGGCTGAGCTGAAGAAGATGAATCCGAATAGCGATGGATGTTGAAGCCTTTATAGACAAATCATCACGATAGGAAACGGGAAGATGTATAACCCATTGTAGTGCTCTTCGTGTTTGTCGAGCTGATCGTCGGTTCGTATTTCTCTCGCAACAGGACGGGAGTCTTCACTCGTATTCCCACTGATCCGATATGATCGCCGTTAATCTCGCATTATATACCCCAACCAACTAAGATCTCCAAGCTTGTTGACAAAAATAACAACTTCAAGGGATCTAGTAGGCACTAACTCGAGTTTTGGTTGATCTTTTCTCGTAAGTTCGTGTTCCTGAATTTTATACTTCACTAGGAGCCACTAACAACACGAAGAACACGAGAAGTACTATTTTTAGTGGATGCAACCATAATTTAGCTCCAAATCGAATAGCCGTATTTTAGCTCAAATTCCATGCAGCTTGATGTTCGTCATGACATTCCCCGCATCTTGCATGCTCATTGGGCAATGTATGTACTAAATGTTACGTGCCAAAACTGATGCGATTGGGTTGATTTTGGACCTACCAACAGAATTTGTCGCTCTGACTTTCATTTCTCGTAGACAAGTATTGGCAAAGGTAGCCAACAGAGACTCAGTTTGTAGTGATATGTTCGACTCGAGGATTGCTTAAAGGCATGTGCGGTTCGAATTCATAGTTATTAAGGTTGGTTGAAAGGTGACTTGGATTGGAGACCTGGGCAAAGTGAACATGGCATGGGCATATGTAGAAGACATCCTTCTGTGCAGACAGGGGGAAATAATAATTCCTGCATTGATTTTATGAAATATGCGTGATTCGGGGTGAAGACTGTTGTTGGGCCAATCGCACTGAAGAAAACACGGGTTCTAACCAACTACATGCGTCCACTTACAACAACGCTGTAGGAAAGCCATGCAGCTGAATTCACGTCCACCCAGTGTGTTTCATGACGAATCATGGTCTAGACCATGGCGTTAATCCGAATTTCCACCGGAAGAAACCCTTTTTGAGCGACGTAACTGACAATGTGCAAAACTAGCGTGGAAGTCTGTACCACTCTTCTTGGACCGTCAATCTAGCCAGAGTAGAGTTTGGCCCTGGGGCTGGGTCATCTATCATGCCTCCTATACTAATACATCCGACGAAGACTGGAATGATTTCTTTGATGATGAAAGTGCCCGCCTTTGAATCTGCCCAAGATGTTCTAAGCCAGTATCAATATGCCTTTTGCACAGATTCTCCTTAGGTGATTGTGTCTTTCCCCAGGATAGATAATTATTGTAAAGTATTTCTAGTCGAGCATGTGGTCTAAAGTGAGGGGTAGAAGATCTAAAGTGATAGGAAGCACCAAAGCAATAATAAGACTGGACATATTCAAAATACGAACACTGATTGTCAGACAGGATCTTAAGCGCTCATACTAAGCGTTGAGATACATACTCGATGTACTATTTCTAATTTGACTGGGCGGCTAGGTGCATTCCGTGATACCCTATTTGCTAGAAGAAAAAAGCGGGGGGAAAAGTATTAAAGACCAAAGGTTCTCAGCACTGAACCTTTAGCCCCTTCTAAGAGTCAGTCACACTGATTTCCAATTCCAAGCGTCAACATGTCAACCTCCCGAATCTACCCAGTCTACAAAGTCAAATTGAAGCTATCAATCGAAGACCCAGACATGCCATCGCCTCGATACCACACCATCCTCTTCGTCCAAACAAACGCACAAGGCCCAGGTAGCGGCATCAAGCACCATGTCACCGGCGACATTGTCACAGGCATGCACTACGAGCCAGCGAAATATGACGACCCCGAGACAGACGAGAACTTCTTCTCAAAGGAACTCATTGGGCATACCAGAGCTCTCAATTATCCAAAGAACTGGAACGATATTCTCAAGTCTATCCCCGCGCCACCGAAGCAGAAAGCTTTCAACAAAGTGACGATGATGACAGAGCCTGTCAAAAGTTGGGATCCCATGACGTTTTATGAGCCTGGAGAGCCTCGTCGGCCGTTGATTAAATGTACGGAGTGGATTGAGGATCAGGCGATTCCGATTTTGATTAATGCGGGCTTGATTCAGTGGAGGCATGAGCGTATAGCTGGTGCTTAAGGTTAGAGAGGTTAGTCTCGATGCGGCTGTTTCAAAGGAGGATGCATCTTCTATGTGGTCCTTCTGGTTTTGATATAGTCCATTATTCCTTTCAGCCATAACTTTACCATCGAGAATTACATTTTTCCAACCTTTTTTTTCACTCTCAAGTAATCTCTATAGAATCGGTGCACGCTTTACCTGCAGTCCCGCTAGATGGTTGGCAATATACATTCGAATCAAAGTATAAGTGACATTTGAATGATATACAATATTGACCCCTATGAAAATGATATCCTGACTTGTGTGACCTGACCAACAAGGTATTAGATGGTGCTTGATCGATATCAAACAATCGATCTACCCAGAGAGCCGTCAACCATGGTTAACTCCCGCTGTGGGTCCCTCTCGTAGAGCTCTAGTCGCTCGAGTACCTCGATGTAAAGACCGGGCATTTGCACTTGACAGAAAGTATCAATCCCTAGAAAGGACTTTGGAAGTAAAGCCGCAACTAAACTGCTATGTATCAAAGGCGTACCCGGTGGGACAGCACGTTTCAACAGAAGATGCTACCGGTACTACCCAATTCCCCGGAGGTATTTAATCGATCTTCTTTTGCATAGTACGTTATATCGATATCCAAAATTCCCTCAGTCTACATCCAACATGAACCCATTCGCAATCCTCAAGCAGCTTGCCTTCACAGGAAAAGCATTTAAAGAAAATGAACCCGGCTCTCGAGAAGCGCTCATCGCGCAAAGCCGGGCACTGGTGGCCGCACTCGAAATCCCAAGCGAATTCCTCCAGCGAACTTTCTGGGCAGAGGTGAGAAGATCAGTTCCAGATACAAACCTTTCCCAATACCGCAACAACCAAGCTCACACTATCACCACTTCGGCCACAGCCCGCCCAGTCCGCCATAATCCGGCTCGCTGTAGACGTGCGCCTATTCCAACATCTTCAAGAAGCAGCCCCAAGAGGTCTCAGCCCGAAAGCTCTATCTAAGAGAACAAGCGTCGACGTCGAACTCCTGACCCGTCTAGCACGGCACTTGGTCGCGATGAACGTGCTCGCCTCCCACTCGGGTGCATTCCACGGCACAACACTAAGCAACGGCCTTGTCGAGGAACGATACCAGCACAGCATTATATTCTGCTATGAAGCCACGCGCCCACCGTTCAACGGGTTCCCAGAATACTTCAAGAAAAACGGATACAGGTCCCCGACGTTGGGTGGCACAGATGGACCCTTTCAGGTGGCGCATAGGACAGACTTACCGTTCTTCGACTGGGTCGCTGCCACGCCGTCGCATCTGCGGCATTTTAATTCGTTTATGAGTGCCTACCGTGCTGGAAAAGCGAGTTGGTTTGAGGAGGGCTTTTACCCTGTTTCGCATCGGTTGATTTGCGGGTTTGATGCGGAGATTGGTGATGCTTTGCTGGTTGATGTTGGTGGTGGAAGGGGTCATGATGTTGCTGCTTTTGTGGCGATGTATGAAAATCTGCCTGGGAAGGTTGTGCTTCAGGATCGTGAGCCTGTTATTGCGAGTGTTTTGGAATGTGCTGGAGGGAGGGCGTTTGAAGTGCAGGCTTATGATTTCTTTACGCCGCAGCCTGTGAAAGGGGCGAGGGCTTATTCTTTGCATTCTATTTTGCATGATTGGTGTGATGAAGACGGTGTGCGGATTTTGAGGAATCTGGTGCCTGCTTTGGTCAGAGGGTATTCACGGGTTCTCTTTAATGAGATTGTGGTTAATGAGGAGAAGTCGACGCTGGCGGCAACAAGTATGGATATGATGATGTTGGCGCATTTTTCGGTTAGGGAGAGGACGGAGGTGGAGTGGAGGGGGATTTTGGGAAGAGTTGGGTTGAGGGTTGTTAGGATTTATACGTATCCCGGTGTTGCAGAGAGTCTGATTGAGGCTGAGTTGGCATAATTAACCTTTTATTTGCATTTTGAAGTACTCCTTGGGTGCAGCTATGCGCATGGATATGGGACTTATGCGAGATAAGTTTCGAAGATAGTGACCTGCAAATTGGAGGATTTAAGGCTTTTGGTTTCTTTGGTGATGGCTCATTTTATCTCCAAGCTCTCTGTAAGTATCGTCATGTCTGGCAAGGACGTGGATGGCACTAAGGAGTGAAATTCCCGGGAGGGAAGTTCGTGGCAAACCCCTGGGAGGGAAGATCGAAGCGCGGTCGCATGTGGGCTCCGTAACTCTGGGAAATTAATCAAGGGTGTGGGAATGACCGCTGATTGCATGCTGAAGAACCCCCAGGTATCAAGCGCCAGTGGGTTAGACGCGATCCGATTGAACAAGTCAAGGCAAAGAGCCATGTAAAAGAAATTCCATATTGATCAAGATCTTGGGAATCATTCCAAGATTGGCTTAGCCTTGCCAAGACCAACCGATTACCTAGTACGGTTAGTCTCCATGTGATCTTCCGGGCCGCTCTCAAGCCCTTCGAACACCTCCTTCCTATCAGGATACAGAGAAGTAAACAGAGCCGGTACATGGTGACTGGTATCTTGAGGTAAACAGATATGTTTAGTCAACTTAAACAATATTTATATATATATATTTATTTCCTTATTATCTCATCTAAATTAATTTTAATCTTGAAGCCAAAAAAAAAAGGAGGTGGTGATTCCCAGCAGTACATCACCAAGATGGTCATCAGACCGCGAACTATGGTTCCAAGGGGGATCGAACCCAGGCCTGTGCCTCATTAAGATGAATAGCAACCTTGCAAGTTTGACATTGCTCTTAACTACTGCACTACCCGGGTTATTGTCTGGCAAAACCTTAACTTTATATAAATCCCCCATCAGCCTAAATCAGTAGATTTCCCCTACCTAGGTATATATTAGTTGTTATATGAGTTGGGTAAATGGCTCAAGGGCTCTATATATAATCACGACTTATTTATTTTATTTTATTACTTACCTTTTTAAAAGAACAACAAAAAAGGAAGAAGAGATGATTCCCAGCAGTACATCACCAAGATGGTCATCAGACCGCGAACTTTGGTTCCAAGGGGGATCGAACCCAGGCCTGTGTCTCGTTAAGATGGCAACCTTGCAAGTTTGTCATTGCTCTTAACTGCTGCACTACCCCAGGTTATTGCCAAGCATAACCTTAACTTTATATAAATCCCCTATCCCCCAAATCGGTAGGCTTACCCTACATATTAGTTGGCATATCTGATGGGTAAATGGCTTAAAGGTTCTCCATACTCCGTATTTAAAATTCATTTCCTTCCTTGCCTTTTTAAAGATGAAAAAAAAAGAAGAGATGATTCCCAGCAGTACATCACCAAGATGGTCATCAGACCGCGAACTATGGTTCCAAGGGGGATCGAACCCAGGCCTGTGTCTCGTTAAGATGGCAACCTTGCAAGTTTGACACTGCTCTTAACTACTGCACTACCCCGGGTTATTGTCTGGCATAACCTTAACTTTATATAAATCCCCATTCCTCCATCATTCCACGTGGCTAAGAAAATGGGCACCAACTCTACTTTAAATCCAAGGCAGAGAATGCGTCGTCCAATGTAAATATATGCATTTAAATTAGCTATGGAACCTTGCTGGGACACCTGAATTACAATACTAGAAAACAGCTTCAAACGACGAACTATGCCCCGAAGAGCCCCAGAGATTCCCACTGACAAGTTTTCCTTGGTGAGCCAGTGCTTGACAACATCGAAGCCAGAACTGTCGATTGAGCAGATCATGTCAGAGGTAATTACGCATGAGCAGTTTGAGGTCCGTTCAGTATCAGTTCACGGCAGAATGACCTCGCCTGACCCTGTCCAAGTCTCTTCTTTCACAGCCTTCGTTGATGGCAAGGCTGTAGATGGACTGACGGTTAAGGCTGGCAGGTGGACATTTGACTCTCAGCTCACCAGACGCAAGACGTATGACAAATATCCTACGCTGGCCAAAGTTGGTTGGAAGCTATTTAAGATGGCCACCAGTGACGTGGATGGTCTGGGATCGGGGGTCACCTGATCCTTTTTTGCCAGGGCTGCCAGCTATCAAGTCTCTTCTCCCTCCTCCTGTCATTATTTTTCCCTTGGCAATTAGCAGTGGCAATTATATCATATCAACAACACACGAACTCTCATTGGGAACACCAGATCCGTGCTATTTCTACCATGGTCCTGCTATAATATCCAACAACCCTTTATGATCTTGAGTGCCGTACTACAGCCACTCAATTTCTTACCTTGAAACTTATTGGCATTAAGCTAGAGGATGTAAATTCCGCAAGTTAGAAATTGTCGCCGAGGAGTGTCTCTGTCAGTGCGGAGCGAAAATTCAGAAAGCTCCTAGAGGGCCTCTTGATTGCGCTGGTAGTCTACTTGGGAAACATAAACTTGATTAAGTATAGGGAGCCTTTAAAGTTATTTGCCTAGTATACCAAGTAATATTCATGGGAAACCTACCGATTTAGGTTGATGGGGGATTTATATAAAGTTAAGGTTATGCTTGGCAATAACCTGGGGTAGTGCAGCAGTTAAGAGCAATGACAAACTTGCAAGGTTGCCATCTTAACGAGACACAGGCCCGGGTTCGATCCCCCTTGGAACCAAAGTTCGCGGTCTGATGACCATCTTGGTGATGTACTGCTGGGAATCACCACCTCCTCCTTCTCTTTTTTATTTTTGGAGCAAAGAAGAGCAAAGATGGATTATTTTTGAGAATGACTACCTTTGTGAAAGATTCAGGGCTTGATTGTTATGTTATTGTATTGTTGTATCGTCGAATTACGTTAATAATTGTGCATTGAAGGCAAAGAAGGGAAAGTGCCTTACTAGGAAGGAATCTCGTAGCGAGGCATGTTGTGCGCCCTGTAAATGCTACCTAGGTAATTTGCTAAAGATAGCTAGATGGGAAAATGACAAGGATTTGGCTACTAGGAGGTATATATTGGGAGAGTTAACTGGGAGGGTAGTTGGAAGCGCTACGTTCAGTCATTACCTGGGAGGGCAAGTGAGCCGAGACCGGCCAGGGGAAAGTGGAGACTTCAACTACTTACTACTAACTACATCCATCGATGGGTGTATGTATACAGTACCTTTTATAATTCAATGGAGCCAGCATCGCCTCTCACCGAGTGCTTTGTTGTCCTCGAAGTGTAAATAACACGCTATGTTCAATAGCTCATCTTACGCATTGTCCTTTTCTCACCATATATTCCTCCATCGAACCTCCCATCACACCCCAAAGATGAAGTACGAGAGGTGGTGTTGTCTGATTCCCGAGGATCAAAAAGGAAGCCAAAGGTGGATTGCCAGCATTCTATGACAGGCTACTCAAGAAGGATGCCACGTATGTTGGCTTAGGCCACTTGTTCGAGTTGCCCGATGATTCCTTCCGCCTTGGATACAGCTGGCCGACACATGAGAAACTCGAGGGAGGTATGGAGGCGGCACTGTGGCATGATTGAACAATGGGCAGGTACAAAAATGAGCAATCGGCCAACATTGGTGTCGAGGAACAAGGTCACACATCCAGGCCAGTAGAGTGTTAATTAAACTCTATTGAATATGAATTTATAAACTTGTAATTAAAATATGAGATATAGCTAGCTAATAAGACCGACTCTCTCTTTCTCCTCCCAGGTAGATACACAAAACAGACCATTTCCCATAGGGACTCTACAGAATGCATGATAGACTGAAACCTGAATGCTAACAGGTATGTGATATTCCAGTTGATGTTTTTCTCTTTTTAAGTGATGGCTTTGCCTCATCATGAAACATAAAAATGGCATCAAATAACTCATCCAGTCATAAAAAGCTACTAAATGATTTCACCTTAGATAGCCATGTTGGCACAGGTAAAGGCAGGCGTGACAGAACCAGCGTAATCAGCAATGATCGCCTCAACAGCTGCATACAGCCCAGGACCCAACAAGAACAGTCCAACAGCCATGATGAAAATATTGAGCACAGTCAGCGCAGTCCTTCCCAGACCGCTGAAAAGGGATCCCCGGTTCAGCTGCCAGTATGCAATGGCGAAGTAGATGAACCCGAAGAACGAATCAAAGGCCGCGCTGAGCAGGGAAAGGAAATCACCCATGCTGGGGATAATCTCCGCGAAAACAAACCCGAGGATCCAGATCCCGATCATGATTACCCCCCACACACTCCATCCAAGCACGGTGTGGCTGTGCGAGTGTCGGGACTTGCCGAGGATGCGGGTGTAGATGAATTTCGCAGTTACGTTGGCGTAGATCACGCCGATAATCAGGGTCGGAACGATCACGAAGCCGAAGGATGCTTTCTTGTATGAAACGAGTCCCAGACTGCCGAAGGCTGGGGCGGTGGAATATTGGCCTAGGAAGTGGAATCCAATGACTGAAGGGACGATGAAGAGGATGGCGGAGATCGCGGCAAGAACAGCCAATGCTTTGGGGAAATCTTGCGGTTTTTCCATCTCTGAGATGAAGGTTGGGAATAGAATTTGGGGGACCCAGATGAAGGTGATGTTCATCACTGCGTTCATGCAGGCGACCCATGTGGTGCCTGGTAGAGGGAAGGCGTAGGTTTTGACCGGTCCCTCTGTAGGGTAGTTGCCGCTGTATCCGTAGAGAGGGGCCTTTTCAATACCGGCGAAAATCAGGAAGAGAAGAATTGCGATACCCATGCAGGCAGCTATGGGATGGTCAGTTTGGGCCGATTGAGAGCTGGAGGGAATTCAGCTACTCACATGAGAACATTGACATGAAGCTAACATGTTGCAAGGTCCGGGGCATGGACATGATAATTCCCATAATGGTCACAATTATGGAGAAGACCGCAGTGCACAATGAGTGGTCTGAGAGGGTATTCAAGACCTTGGCGCCAGTCAAGACGTGGAATCCGATAAGAAGAATATTGTTCGCAAGCATCATGAACGAGGAGAAGACATAGGCAGTTTTGCTCTGTCCAAATACATGGTATCCAAAATCGCCTATAGGTAATTTATCCGTTAGTTTTCATTGCCGGTAGAAATCGAAATACTCGGACTGTCGCAGACTCACAGATATCCATGATATGAGGATGTTTCATGATGTATTTATGCATCGTGATGGAGGTGATCCAGAAAAGGATTCCGCAAAGGAGCATAGTAATGATTCCCGGAACCCATCCGAGGACACTGAGGGGAACACTCTTATCAGCTTCATTGAAAATAGGTATTTGAAGGGAATGGTTACTCACGAGAGAGACCACGACTGGGCCATAATGGCTAGACAGACCTGCTCACCGGCAAGCAAACAGGCCGTCTTCTGCCAGGACATGGTCCGAAGCTTGATATCATGTTGATGGTCTGGACGAAAAGGTAATGTCAGCTTACTGCGACAGATAACACAGCGCAATCTGTACCTGCGGCGACCAGAGCAGTGATGGTATCGAAAGAGTCTGTCCCATCAGTCTCGGTGCCCAGGACGTAGCCTGGTTCCTTCTTGTCGTCGTTGGACATGTTGGGTAAGATGATCAAGGTGATGGATTGAGAAGGTAAAGTCTAGGTAGGATCGGCGGAGCCCTGCATTATAAACAAATGAGAGTCAGATTACCCGTGTATTGGGCAACTTTTTTTTTTTCTTATTTTGTTTCTTAGTTAGCTTATTTTTTTTTTCTTCTGTTTTGCCTTAGTGATAACGTGGTATGGTGAACACCAGTCCAAAGAAGGCAAAGGGGCAGCTATTGCGCCATAATTAAGAGCATCGCGAGATTGGCTTTAGTCTTGTCAGGGGTTAGCCGCATTGCTTGTCGGCCATTTCCGTGGGTCTGAGCCAAGTTAATTATGGCCACTTGGATTTCTAGGCTTCTTATTGGTTGAATTGATTTATTTGCCCGAATCAACGAGTCAGTCCACAATTGCGAAGCCGATGGCCGAGTCCAGAGTCGGCAGATTTCGTACTATATTTCCCTCCTGGGAATTTACCTAGATTGACCTCCAAATGGTGCTATGGACATATAAATTCAAAGTAACTACAGCTTCGCACTGGGTGAGCCCCCGTGGCCCTGTACCGCCCGATCAACAATCTCCATGGCCTGGAAAAGCTGATAATCGTGCTGCTTAGGAGTGACAACCTGCACACTGAGAGGCGACCCAAGATATACTCGACGGTCAACTGTTTTCTCGTCCCCTGTAAATTGAAGCAAATTAGCCAGAGGTTACCTGTATATCAAGTGTTAATATTGAAACTTACAAAGCTGCCGATTAGCCTGATCCCAACTTCCCAACACAGGCGCCTCCATTTCCCGCCCAATCTCAAGATCGGATTCTGTGAAGGAGCGGATAGGAACGGAGCCAGCCGGATAGTCTAGCAGCACAAAGGTGGAGGTATACCCGACAGCATTGTAGCGGTCGAGCTCCGGGACTGGGTGCGGTGCCACAGGGCAAATTATAGCGTCAACGCGACGGGCGACCGACGAACTCTGTGATGACAACGTCCACATTTTCATCATTTCCTTCTCAATCTCAGCACGCTGTGCCTGCAGCGCTGCCAGTTGAACCACCGTCAAGGCCTTGCCGCGCTTCATTCGGCCTTGCAGCCATGGAATGAGGTCCTCGCCCATGCTCTCGATAAGGTCAAGCATGTGGGACCCATCGTCAATTCCCATCAGCCGGCCAGCGACGCCCTGGCATTTAGGCAGGACCGGTGGAAGTGGGATATCAACGACCTCAACGCCGGGCGTACGGCGGAGACTGTTAGCGACTTCGTTCAAAATTCGGATGATCGGGGGTAGAGGTGTGACAAGACCATCCGTCTTGAGAATGCCGATAGTAAAGTTGTGCGGCGGAGTGGGAGTAAGCGGAATCGATTGGGACGACCATGATCCTGGAATGCAATCCTCACCGAACAGCTCCGAGCGAGGTATGATCTCCGCCATGATCGCGTTGATATCCGCAACAGAGCGCGCCAACGGACCGGCCACTGCTTGCAGCCCTATTCGGCCCTTGCCTTCAATCTGGCCGCTCTGTTGGCCTCCAAATGGCACGCGTCCGTTACTCGGCTTGAACCCGTAGATACCCTGGCACATAGCTGGTACGCGGATGCTACCACCGATATCCGTGCCAAAGCCGACCATCGACCCGCGCATGGCGATCAAGGCACCCTCCCCGCCAGTGCTTCCACCGGCAGTCCATTTGCGGTTGAGAGGGTTCAGTGTGCGTCCAAAAAGATGATTGCAGCTGTCCAATGTTGCGAGTGTTTGTGGGATGTTTGTCTTGGCGATCACTATCGCTCCCAGAGACTCCAGCAGGTCTACCAGCGGGGCATTTGCTTCTGCAGGTTTGAACGCCAGCGCAGACAATCCAATGCTTGAGTCCACGCCTTTTATATTAAATGTGTCTTTCACCGACACCGGGAGTCCATGTAAGGGGCCGATTGGGGTGCCCGTTCGCTCAAAATAGTCGTCCAGCTCACGAGCTCGTTGCAAGGCGCGATCGAAGAGGGGCTCGGTTAGACAGCGGGTGAGTTGGTGGGCGATGGCTGCTCTCTGCAGTATACCATAGATATTAGCGCCTTGATTGGAGCGAATCAGCTAACATGCGAGCGCACCTTGCAAAACCCTCGCACCACGTCCTCGGCTTTCAACCGACCCTCTGCCATTTCCGTGACAAGGCCCCGCACATCGTATTTCTCTGTGATTTCCAATTCTTTCGATGTGAGTAGGCCGCACGTCCGTGGGACACCCATCACGCCAACTCGTTGGTAACCTTTTGAGCTAGTGGTGATCGACTCGGAAATTGAGAGCATCCCCTCAGGGATGACGTGTGCGGGTAGCCGCCATTCGGCAGGGATAGCTGCGGAAAGCTCAGCTTGCTTGCGCTGGGCAATCACCACATAACGGGGTTCCTGGGAGGCCATGGTGGATATGTAGTGAGAAACACATTGAGGTGGGGAGAGGTGGTTTTTAATGCGGGGAGAAGTGTGGAGAACAGCAACCTCGGTCCGCCGAGAAGGGGTATTTAGTTGGTTGCCCGAGGTCTCATGAAAACATCTATATTATATTATCTTGAGACCCTGATAGTCTCTATTCGGGCTCATATTTTTGATGGACTTTTAGTCTTAATTTAATGACGGGGTTTGTATTGAAACCTCGATCAGGTTACGCTGTACTATATAGTATTTTGAGCTTTAATTCGTGTTAAGGAAACATAAGTTTAAATTTAAAGTCTCCCCTTAAGCACAGCTCCACCATCTGTCGCAATGACCGCTCCATTCAAATGACTCGAAGCCCTAGACCCGAGGAAAACAACCAAACCGGCAATATCCTCAGGCTTGCCAAGTCGACCATTTGGCGAGTACTCCTCAAGTTGCTTCATACCACCTTTTGTCTCAATAAGGCCACTCGCCATCTTAGAGGGATAGAAACCAGGTGCAATAGCATTGGTCAAGACATGGCGTGGCCCAAGCTCAACAGCCAAGTTCTTCGCCAGATGGATAGCAGCCGCCTTGGAAGCGGAGTAAGACGGAGTTGCGTTTTCACCAACTGTGCCAATCCCAATACCTGCCACAGAGGCGGTGACAATTACGCGAGATGGATCTGTGATGGTTGCCTTTGCTGTGAGGAGAGGGGTGAATCTAGTTCGATGTTAGAATGGCGTCTCATCCCTAGTTTCGGCTAGGTTCGGAGCTTACTTCTGAATCGTGTAGAACACGCTCTTTACATTCAAATCCATAACCTTTGAGAACATCTTCTCGGGGTGGGTATCGAATTTCTCGCCCCATGTTGCGCCTGCATTGGCGAAGAGAATATCAACACGGTCTGTGGTCTTGGCAACTTCGGCGACAAGTCGGTCTAGCTCTTTCATGTCTGAGCTGTCGGCTGGCACAGAGATGGCTTGTGCGCCGGGGCGCTTGTTAGGGATGGCATTCAGAGCTGCCACTGCTTCGTCGCAGGCTGCCTTCTTGCGGGAGGTGATGTAGACTTTAGAGCAGCCGGCTTGCAGGAGACTGCGGGGATGTTAGTGGAGAAATAATTGACATGACGCTAGAGGTATACATACCCTGAGGCTGCACGTAGTCCCAACCCCCGGGAACCACCTGTGACCACAGCGACCTTGCCCTCGAGGGAGAAGATGCTGGAGAAGTTGGAGAGCTTGACTTGTTCGTCGACGGACATTATGGGAATTGATTAGAACTCAAATATGGGAGAAGAGTGAATTAGGATAAAAGAGGTTTGGTTCCCCGGCCTAGCTACTTGTATTTGTATAAGCCGAAATGACCGAGGCCCGTTGACTTCTCCCCGCTTGGAACCTGGGGTGATTAGTAATCTACACATAAATCCATCCATCCATGATGGTTGCTACTTGGATATGGTTCATGTGTTGAAATTTTAATTGAATCATTTGATTGGCATTGGGTCTTTTTATTGAGGGAAATGGCTTTACTAGAGCGAAAACAGGACCAAGTAGCTCCCCAATAAGAGCAAGTATGCATGCAGTATACTCCTGGTTGGACCGACTTAATCGAGGTGGTCAAGCTTTCTATGGGCACTTTTATAGTCGATTCATCTATGTATATGGAGATCCCTAATCATTAAATTTCTTTGAACCGAGATGTGTTGATATCATAGAGCAAGTAATATTTAGTCCAGTAAATTCAGTGTACTCTAGAACTAATAAACATAGACGAAGTCCTCATTCTTCAGGTCGGTCATGTCCTGCAAACCGTTGTCTTGTTCCACCGAGACCTTCTGGATATCTTCCAGCTCCAATACCTTGGTTTCCTTCCGCTGGTCCTTGTCCAGCATAGACATATCAGCCACGGGGCCCACTTTACCGAGTTCCACGCGTCGCTTCTCATGCTTCTTGTTCAGGTACATAAGATAGAAAGGAGTCAGGCTACCAAAGAAAGTTAGCCGAATAATAAAGCCACAGAGATCGAGTTAGAGGATACCCAGAGATGATTCCAACAGTGACGAACATAGCAAGGTTGGCTATAAGACCCGTTCGGTATAGTGGTGCCTCCTCAGTGGAGTAAAGAAGCGGTCCAATGACATTGCCAGCGCACATGCCGATAAACACTATACCAGATGTACACTTCTTTTTAGTGTCACCTGCGGTATTCTGTGCTTGCCAGGCATATATCAAGGGAGTGATCGATGTCATTGTAGAAACCTAGGATCAGATCATTAGTTCTAGATATTATAAATCACTATGTTATCGGGAGCATACTAAGTAGTAGCCGAAGAGTAAGACACCCTTGCTGTGTCGTGGGACAGTAAGCAGCATGATGGATCCGACGCTCGGCAGTACGCTGGCTCCGGCTATAACGAGACCCTTTCGTTGGGTCCATGTGGCTAGCCATCCTGTAGTTAAGATAGCCAGAATCTGGATAACTCCGAAGGGGATATTGAATAAGATTGTCGTGAAGCTGTCAAATCCAAATGACTTCACAATCAGGGAACCGAAGCTGGAGATTCCTCCGCTTGCAATGCTATTACGGATCCTTCGTTAGTTTAATCCTTTTTTTCCCTTCGGGCGTGAATTTGGCAATAGTTGAATACTTACGAGATAGTTATAATCGAGAAGAACCAGCACCAAGTCTTGAGATCATAGAGAACCTCTAGGGCATGATCCCATCGCCACTCCTGATTAGAAATACCCATCTGGTTGGCACGAAGCCTCTCTGTGGCAATGAATCTCTCCCGCTCACTCAAGCACTTAGCTTCCATCGGGGAATCAGGCATTAACCAGAACACGAGCAGAGAGTAAGCCACCGTCAAAAGACCACAGAACATGAAGATCGTCTGGTACCGATATAAAGTATTGCTGTGGATATGTCCAAGGCCGTAAGTGAGAAGACTACCGATGATGGAAGTCAGGCCGTTCATTGCATTCCAGTAGCTGACACGCAAAGTCTGTTCACTTCGACGCCACCACATCTGTGTCATAGCAACGCAACATGGTGCAATGCAAGACTCGAATGAGCCAAGGACGAAGCGCAAGCCGAGAAGCGAGGGAAAACCAGTGCAAGCGGCCATAATGGTAAGTGCCGATCCCCATAGGAAAATGGCACTGGCGAGGACTTTTCCGGTAGGAAGTTTCACCAAAATTAGCGCCACGAGAGGTTGCATTACCAATTGCGCGAGGTAGAGAATAGACCCAAGCCAGGAATATTGTAAGCCGACTAGATGAGCATCCTCTTGCAGCCCGAAAATGGAGACATAACTAACCAGTCGCAGATTAATATTGTGAGAATATGGAAAACGTTGGATTATCTGGAAATACATGTAACATAAAAAATCGTAATTACCTCATGGTACTTTTGTCAAGTTGTTGGAAGAAATACGCCCACAAAAGAAGGACGAGGATTCGCTTGTCGATACGACGGAGAACGGCTTTCTCCTCCTCGTAGGTGAACGCAGTCTCCTCAGTTGCATGGCTAGTCAGGAATTCAACTGCTTTTGAACGTGTAGCCCGTTCATGGCGCTGCTCCTGCTCCTGCTCCTGAGCTGTTGAGATTTCATCGTTCGCTTGGGAAGCCATGGCGGGGAATATAACAAGGGGGTAAAGAAGGGAGATCCAGGTTCAACTTGCTTGTGTTTGATCCTTAAAGGAATGCAAAGCCTCTTATCTCTCTTTCTCTCCTAGACCAGTGGTTCGTCATAGCTTTGGTCCTAGTGTAAAGAGAAAACGTCGGAAAAGGCATAATGAATCGTAATGTCCGTCTGTATTCTGCTTCGCGGCCTAAAATAATCGTGGCTTCAGCGTTTAAATCAGTTTTTGCACCTATCAAAAACAGTTAAACAATAAACTAGAACAAATATGAACAACTATGACAGCCAAGTAAGTACTGCTTGTTTGGAAGCTTTTGGTGGCTGATATTGCGGGGAAGCATTGCGTAGGCAAAGCCTCCTTCGTTACTTATTTACCCGAAACCGGGGTACATCAACATCCTTGTACTTCCCCGCATTCCCATCCGAGGCTATTTTGTGTATATCAATCGGTAGATCGGTGGATTGTGGCAGGCCAAATCCTTGGAGCAAAGCTTCCTGTTTGCCCACATTATCCCGTTTAACCATTGAGCCGTCTGTAGGTTGCTGGGTCTGTATAATGCTTTACATGTGACATACGAAAAGCACGAGGTTGGCACTTGAGAGTTCTGTCTTGTAACGTGTGCTAGTCTCGGAGAGAAAGAAATCAGAGTTAACATTCCATTATGAGAAAACCAATATCCTCACGCGACGAGAAGAAACAATTTCCAGCATGAGTATTCAGCTTGGTGGTGAAAAAAAGAAGTGCATTAGGCAAAATTGTCCACGGGATTGGTAGTCATGTCAATTGCTAGCCTATGAAAAGCATTTTATTCAAATATGTGTATTGCAAAAAAAATAAAACTTTCTATGAATCCAAAGTATAATAAACCCACTAACCAATCTAGAAAGCCGACATCGTTCAGGGGAGGTCGAGAATGTCTTTGACGTTCACCACCTGTCCAGTACGAATCGAGCGATTGGCAGCGACACCGGTAAGAATAGAAGCCGCACCATCAATGTGACTAGCAGCTCTCATATACTCATCAGGCTCAGCTTCTCCGAAAAGATCACGAAGCAGCACATTATCACCTCCCCCGTGTCCACCTGCGCCTTGCACAATCTCAACCTTGCGCGGCTCTTGGAACAATGGTCTCAAAAGGAGAGTTGTTCTTTCAGCGGCGCCTTCCAGAGATTGCTCTCCACCAGAGTTGACATAGCTGCTCTCGACAACCTCTGCCTCCAGTCTACCGCCTGTGCCGTTGAAGTTGATACGGAAGCCCTCCCAGGGAGCATACGCCGTGAGAGAGTAGGTCATGACTGCGCTGTTCTCGTATCGAACAAGCACGTTCATCGTGTCTTCAATGCTGATTCCATCGCCAAAGACACTTTGATCACGGAAGTAACCATCCTCATGCTCGGCGTCCAGGTAGAGAGACTTTAATTGTGGGGTTTCGTCCAGATGCAGTGCAAATGGATCATTCTTCGCTACCTCGCTGCCGTGAGCCCTCGAGTAGAACTTGGTCACACCCCGCTCCTCGGCGTTCTTCTTTCCGTAAAACTTGAGATCTCCTTGTGCGTAGACTGTCTTTGGTCGAGACTGCAACCAGAAGTTGATCAAATCGAAATGATGGGTGGATTTATGAACAAGAAGGCCACCGCTGTTCCGGGCATCACGATGCCAACGTCGGAAGTAGTCTGCACCGTGAGACGTGTTGAGCATCCACTCGAAGTGAATGCTTGTAACGGTACCGATCGCGCCGGATCGAATGAGTTCAAAGATTTTCGTGTTATGCGGCGCGTAACGGTAGTTGAAGGTGACCCTGACTCTCTGGTTGGTACGATCGACAGCCGAAAGGATCTCGTTGCATTGCGGTACATCGATGGTCATCGGCTTCTCAGTAATGACATTACAGCCAAGCTCCAAAGCACGGACGGTGTAGGTGTGGTGGGTACGGTCTATCGTGGTGACAATAACCTCATCTGGCTTGGTTTCCTTAATCATGAGATCGAAATCAGCGGCGAGATAGGTTGGGACTGGTTCATGGCCCAAGGCCTCGATTTTGGCTTTCGCATAGTTGAGTCGGGTCTGATTGGTATCACAGATTGCAACGAGAGTGCTGGTATTATTGTAATCCTTCGCGATGCTCGTGTAGAACAGAGCGGATCTTCCACCAGTGCCGATCAGCGCATAGCGCTTTTTCTGCGAGCGGGCAATATCACCCATGATATTTGAATATCCCAGGAACTGGCAAAAATTGGAGCAAAGAAGATGCTCGGATCACGTAGCAGTAAATGCAGTTTATGAGTGTTGGAATTAATAGAGGTCAACACGTTGCGGTAGCTTCTTGATGTTGAGATATATGGCGAATCTCCACTGGGGTCATATGCGGGGAAGCAGTGACACGAGTTCACTCTGAGATCGATCCAAGCCTATGCGCCAGATCAACCCATTCGCATTTCTTTCCGATTCGGAAAAGTGTACAATTGGTGGAAAAATGGTTCCAACGCGCTAGTCAGATGACTCTAGATCTGCAGGCTCGGTAGTAGTTGACACGATAACGGCCCCGACTTTGTCACGGTTAAAATGGGTTAAAGTAGAAATATTGGGAGATACTGGACAAGCTATGCTACATCAGATCACATCTGGCGAGATAATATGGAAAGGTCTTTTCGCCTGTATGGGAACAGGAGGCATTCGGCATAATTGCAAGATATACATGGAAATAAATGAATGGCCTTAAGCTGACTAAACATATCTGTGTACCTCAAGATACCAGGTCACATGGATGGGGGGATTTATATAAAGTTAAGGTCATTCCCAGCAGTAACCCGGGTAGTGCAGTAGTTAAGAGCAATGACCAACTTGCAAGGTTGCCATCTTAACGAGACACAGGCCTGGGTTCGATCCCCCTTGGAACCAAAGTTCGCGGTCTGATGACCATCTTGGTGATGTACTGCTGGGAATCATCTCTTCTTCCTTTTTTGTTGTTCTTTTAAAAAGGTAAGTAATAAAATAAAATAAATAAGTCATGATTATATATAGAGCCCTTGAGCCATTTACCCAACTCATATAACAACTAATATATACCTAGGTAGGGGAAATCTACTGATTTAGGCTGATGGGGGATTTATATAAAGTTAAGGTTTTGCCAGACAATAACCCGGGTAGTGCAGTAGTTAAGAGCAATGTCAAACTTGCAAGGTTGCTATTCATCTTAATGAGACACAGGCCTGGGTTCGATCCCCCTTGGAACCATAGTTCGCGGTCTGATGACCATCTTGGTGATGTACTGCTGGGAATCACCTCTTCTTCTTTTTTTTGGCTTTAAAATTAATTTGGATTGGAGATTCAGAATAGGTGAGACTTGAGTATTGATCAAGTTTGGGCGTCGAGTATGGCTAAGCTTTTCAATTAAAAGGCAATCTATGGAGTGAGTCGCAATCTTAGTTCTATCCGATGATCACATACAGATTTTATGACGTGAAGGTAGTCTCGACCCAAGTGGTACCTGCCTATTTGGGCAGGTGGGTGCCTTCCCTTTTAGGTCAAAACTCGTCACCCCAGTTTCCCCGTTTGTCTTAGGCCACTGGGGAAATATAAATACCTCCCTTCCCCCCAACCTCTCTCTTTTTTTCTTCTTCCTTCTCCATTCCTCCGGATCCACATTGCACATCGTGGTTCTGTTGTCCGAAGGGTATTTTGAACGCACTGATGATCTTTGATGCGGTCCAGTTAAGGCTGAAACTGGGCTAGGGCCTCGGTCCTAGTTCAATGGCACGAAGCATGCAGCAGGAGGTAACAGTGCGAGGCCACTCCTGTTGTCTGCGGATACAGACTGTACTTTTCTGGGTTCTCCATTGACATTGGGAGCTGAACACCGTGCTCTTTGAGCCAATTTTTGAGAGCTCTCTGTTTGCTTTCCTCGAGGATCCTCTTCATGGCTCCACATCTTCCTGGCCTATCGTTTTGTTTGTATCATCCTTATCTTTACCACCTGGGCATTATTGCAATACATGCTTGTCAATTTCCCCTCTATTTCTCTCTGTTTCCCTCCATTTATCTCTGATGGAACTAGTATTTTTATTCAAGGTCACTGTGAGCATAAAGAGCCAGTTTCCCCGGATTGTTCTCCCCGTTCTGCCCTCTCCGCAAACCGAAAACATCATTCATGATGCAAATATAATTATCCACTTGATAGATTGATTTGCTTTATTTAATTTTGAGAGCCCTCTGCAGGAAAAATGAATATGTTACATCATATAACATTGTAAGCAAAGGCACCCACCTAGGCATGAACGGTTATCGATTTAAACGCGACCACGCTGTGAGCAGATTAGAGCAACTTTGGCGAAAACGTGCTCAATCCAACTCATTACAATTGCCGACCACCTCCACCTGTGGATATCTACCTTGGTGGCCTCGAGATCCGTAATATCACGTCACTTAAGAGGGGTATCTATATCAGGGACCTTGGTGGTTTATCTCTTGTCTACATCCCTACTCTTCCTTTTCACTCTCAACACTTGTCAACTTTACACGCACTTACATCCACAATTCCACCATGTCTTCTCAAACTCACACTCTGCCTCCTTTGCCCTACGCCTACGATGTAAGCCTCTTCCGATCACGAATCCCCAGAATCCTGCAACGAAACTAACAATCAACAGGCGTTGGAGCCCGTCATCTCCAAGCAGATAATGGAGCTGCACCATCAGAAGCACCACCAGACATACATAAACAACCTGAACGCAGCACTTTCCGCTCAAGCCTCCGCAACTGCATCGAATGACGTTCCCATCTTGATTTCATTGCAACAAAAGCTCCGCTTCAACGGCGGTGGCCACATCAACCACTCCCTGTTTTGGAAGAACTTGACTCCCCCCGGCACACCTGGGAATGATATCGGCGGTGCTCCCGCTCTACAGGAAGCCATCGCCTCCCGCTGGGGTTCGCTTGAAGCATTCGTCAAGGCCTTTGGCGCCGAGCTCCTCGGTCTTCAGGGGAGTGGCTGGGGATGGTTGGTGAGCAAGGGTGGTGCGAAGGGACGGCTTGAGATTATCACCACCAAGGACCAGGACCCTGTCAATGCGCCTGATGTTCCTGTCTTCGGTGTGGATATGTGGGAACATGCCTACTACCTCCAGGTAAGTTTATTCCCTTGTATATGTCCCTAATTATATGTATTTGTCTGCTAATATGCGTTGCGTACAGTACCTGAACAACAAGGCTGGGTATGTCGAGGGGATTTGGAAGATCATTCACTGGGCAGAAGCAGAGAAGCGCTACACTGCTGGCGTGGAGAACCCGTTGAAGCTGTGAGGCTGAAAATGAACCAAAGTTTTAGGTTCCTGTCAAGGTTTGGTTTCAATGATCCGCTACTCTATTGAAGAAACCTAGTATTTCCAACTCATGCAAAATGATTTATGATTTCAATTATTTCCATGGATTATGTTCGTAAATAGTAAAACTTAGATACTTTAATTGTATCCAACCACTCCAATCCCGAGAATCTCACCCCCTTGCTCTCTGACTGTCACTTGTCGGCCAATGACACCCTTCTCCGAGACGCCCAGGTCCAGCCTTTCGGGCAGCTCGAACTCGATTTCCATCGGATTCGCCGTTTTGTAGTTCTTGTCCTGTGCCATATTCAGGTGGAACTGATGAAGGGGGGATGTGGATTGTGACGTAGTGGAGAGATCGCCGTATTTCCTGATATGAAGTATAAGCATTTTGCCCGTTCAACGACTGGTGGAACAGAATAAACTCACTCAATGCGCATATCGACATTTCGACACCCTCTGAGTGCATGGTATGTCTCTGCATCTTCTGTTCGGAAGATCGCTTTCGTCGTGGGGGTTGTTGCATCCGTCTCGCGGAAGAAAAGAGAGTATGATGACATCGAGCCAGTCGACGATGATGATGTAAATGAGGATACTGATGCCGGTGACGAGGATAATGATGCATCTGAAGTGTTCGAGCTCTGATGAGTCCCTCGAGGGAATAGGACGGCAATGGTGCCTCCGAATGTTGGGCGGTTGGTTTCTCCACACATGGCGATCTATAAAAGTGAAGATGGTGAAATGAGATGAGATGAAAGAGGGTAGATATGTATGTATGTATGCATGTATGTTGTTATGTTGACTGTAGGTAACAAAGACAAAAGGAAAGGACAAAAGGACAAAGCAGATCTAAATAGGAATATCAATGGGCCCCCAAGGTGCTCAAGGTGAGAGTGATCGAGCACGAGTGAGCACATTAAAAGTGGAGATTCCTCAAATCTGCTCATGTGGGGCCAGTTGATGCCTTCCTGCCTTGGTGCCTTGGTGCCTTGCTGCCTTGCTGCCGTATTGCCGTATTGCCTCAGGCATGAAACACCGCCTCAGGGACTTTTGTGATCTGTCACTATTTATAAATACCCCCTAGTATATACTTCGTTTCATTATAAGCGCTTATCCCAGTATCAAATGTGATCAAAATGGTTAGATGTGAAGCCGAGGTAGGGTCGCGTTGGGCAACCATACCCCTCCTCCACCACAACATACACAACCCACCATCAACAAAATGGACCAGCCATCTCCCGCCGAGGACTACTATAACCTAGGTGAATACCGTCGCAATGTGAGCACAACAAGTGAAGATGCCCAACTCTGGTTTAGTCGGGGATTGATTTGGGCCTACGCTTTTAATCATGAAGAATCCACCCGATGCTTTGAAAAGGTCGTCGAATTCGACCCGACATGCGCTATGGGATACTGGGGCATTGCCCTTGCCCTGGGACCAAACTACAACAAACCATGGCAGCTATTTGACGGATATGACCTCTCTGCCACCACGACTCGTGCCCATCGCGCGATCCTGGAGGCGAAGAAACACGCTCCCGCTGTCACGCCTTTGGAGAATGCTCTTATCGATGCACTGCAGTACCGATACCCCCAAGAAGAGCCCATAGAAGACTGCACAGAATGGGATAAGAAATACGCCGAAGCAATGACATCAGTATACAATGATTACTCAGATGACCTCGATGTCACCGCGCTGTACTGCGATGCGCTGATGAACCTAACACCCTGGGGTCTGTGGGACATAAAGACCGGCGAAGTTGCACCAGGAGCAAAAACTCTCGAAGCGAAGAAAGCGCTAGATCGAGTCTTAGAACGAGACGAAGCCCTCGATCACCCCGGAATTTTGCATCTCTACATCCATCTCATGGAAATGTCCCCCACGCCGGAAATCGCCCTTCCAGTAGCCGAGTACCTGCGCGGTCTTGTACCAGATGCTGGTCATTTGGAACACATGCCCTCCCATATCGATGTCTTGTGTGGCGAGTACAAACGCGCAGTCACGGCTAATACCTCTGCAATCCGCGCAGACGAGAAGTTCCTCGCCAACCAGCCCCTCGGCCATTTCTATAATCTGTACCGTGCGCATGATTATCACTTCAGGATGTATGCTGCTATGTTGGGCGGACGGTCGAAGGTCGCACTTGAGTCCGGGGCCGAGCTCGCGCGGATAATTACCAAGCCTCTTCTGCGCGTTGAGTCCCCTCCGATGGCGGACTGGCTGGAGGGCTTTATCGCTATGCAAATGCATGGATTTGTGCGATTCGGTCGCTGGGAGGAGATCATTGCCGCAGAGTTACCGGAAGATGCAGAGCTGTACTGCGTCACCACTGCTATGATGCACTACGCAAAGGGCATCGCGTTTGCTGCTACCAGCCGTGTTGTGGAAGCAGAGGAACAACGAGAACGGTTCCTCCGAGCAATGAAGCTTGTCCCGGCTTCGCGGACGATCTTCAATAACCGCTGTATTGATATCCTTGGTGTTGGTGAGGCGATGCTCGATGGCGAGATTGCGTATCGACGTGGGGAATACAGCGCTGCGTTTTCGTATCTCCGGGACGCTGTTAGGCGGGATGATTCGTTGCCGTATGATGAGCCGTGGGGATGGATGCAGCCCACTAGACACGCCCTAGGGGCGTTGTTGCTCGAACAGGGTCATGTTGAGGAGGCTGCGGCCGTATACGCTGCGGACCTTGGAGTTGATACATCTCTGCCTCGTGCTTTCAGGCATCCGGGTAATGTATGGGCTTCGCATGGGTATCATGAGTGTTTGGTCAAGATGGGTCGGAAATATGAGGCGCGTGCCATGTTACCGCAACTGAAGATTAGTTTAGCATGGGCGGATGTGCCTATTAAGTCGTCGTGTTTCTGTCGGCAGAGGACCGAGTGATACCTCTTTTCATCTTTTGAGTTTATTTGTTTGACTTACTGAATACTCACTCAGGTGCATTTGCTTGAGGTAGAGGGAATACATGATGTGATTCGTGAGATTGACATGTACTATATCATCTAACTATGATGAAACTAAGTTAGAAACGTGAGATGCGACACAGTTCAGTCCTTTTGCTCCATGGAGGTTGAAGTGATGAATCAAATTCGCTTAATATCAAACCTCATCTGCAAGTTTCCGACAAAGGTCCACGTATAAATGGTGTCGATGCGATGCGTACCTCTCGGCCAAGCCCCCAGAACCAAACGAGCCACTCCCCTCCCCAGTTTCGTTCCCAGAAGCTCCTGATACTCCCTAGTACCGTATGTCCAGCACTGGGGCTCATAGTTGTCAAACCAGTCCAAGCCATGACGAGGGTAAAGACGGCTTTCCACGTAGGGCCAGGTGCAAATGTTCTGAACGTTGATGAAATAAACATACCGGAGGGTATCGATGTGATTATCGAGCTGGTATTGCGCCTGAGCCACTTGAGACCAGTATGGTCCGAATCGTCTGGTAATGTTCTCAACGAAGATAGCGCCGAGTCCGGTACGGTGCTGGTAAACGGTGTAGCCCTCTTGACGACCACCGTCCCAGTGTCCCCATTGCCTCAGAAAAACATACCGCCAATTCCTTCCCGTCGACAGTCCGGTTGAGGCAATGTTGCCCACTTCCTCGGGTGCTGATCGAAGGTCGTTTAGATACACCTCGAAGCTGTGCTCTTCCAGTGGGTTGTGGATTAGGTCTGCCCAGGTGACTCTCGATCGTTCGATTGGACATGATGTTGTGGTTGGGCCGGCTATCCATGCTTGGTGTTGTGCCCCAATGGCGCGGTAATTGGCGATGGTATCATCTGAAACATAGTCGTCCCAGGAGCTGTCCGAGAAGAAGGGGAGAGGCGGAAGCTGAGAAGAACTTCCGTCACTAGGTCGTCTTGGTGGTATGGAAATTGGGTCTGAGAGTTGCCATCCTGGGATTGCTTGTCGTAGCGGCCTTATTGCTGGAGTTCGAGGTATTTGGGGCGGAGGTGACGCGTGTTGGGGTGATTGGTTCTCGGGGCTGCGCTGTCGACTGGACTGGTGAGAATGTGTGTCATGTCTGGCGCGGTTGCATCTCCTACTCCGGGATGTTGAGGATGATTGGTGACCTCCTGGAGTTTCACCCGATCCATCAAGAGAGTAGTGGTGCAGGCCAAAGCTCTGGGTGGTGGTGTTGGTAACGGGCCTTTGGTGCATCGAGTGCGAAGTCAGGGATTGTTGTGGAGCTGGCTGGTTAGCTGTGATGTCGACATTTGCACTGTCTGATTTGCCTCACCTGGTCTGGTCTCATTTTGGTCCGTCTCGTTCTGACTAGTAGACTCACTGTCACAAGGACGTGGACCTACAGACACAGATGAAAGGTATTGCCGTATCATGTTTGAAACAGGTGGAAAGAATCGTCACGGGTTGTTGTTTTTGATGTGTTGGTGCAAAGGTGTAAGTTAGAGTGAGACCTCGACAAATGATTGACAATACCAGCGTTATCCATTTATCTCTAGGCGACTACTTTACGATCAATATCTTTGTGGATCAAACTGCCCACAAGAGAACTCAAATGAGAAAATTGACTTAAGTTAACAATAGAGACGAACCCAGCAATGGAGACTACTAGATACAAAGACTCAAGTTCTGGGGCAACAATCAGGTCACGGAGTGAGACACAGCCACGATGCAGCAATGATTGCACTATGTTAGCAGATTCGATAGGGTGCCATTCCAAAATCAAGAAACCTCATATGTGGACGCCCTCTAACTATGGCATATCACTTGTAAGTCGTTATATGTCGCCTGGGCGTACAAAATCACAACAAGTATACTATATGCGGGCGACAAGGTGTTTTAAATATTCGAGCACAGGCTGTACACATTTGGGGATCGCAATTTTGTTGTTCGAGCTCCGATCAGAACCCCCAGCTAACTATTACTTCGATTTAACACGGGACACTTCTTTGGCTTAATCTTAAGGGACAAGGATGTCATGGGGAGAAATGGAAATACGTGCGTGCATTTGATTATTTATTTTTACTTGCATAGCTGGTTCTCTGGATGATGAAATCTCGTAACAATATTATGAGAGCATTAAATGGACATTCTCGTACTGAGAGCGTGCTTAAACATCTCGAACCTTCTCACTAGCAGCGTTTTGCTCTTCGGCAACTAAGTCCGCAGGAACACGGTCTGGGGTTGTGTTCACAAGCATAATCATGGGGAGTAAAGATGCTCCAAGTAGGGCGAATGTCACGCAGCTTGAGTCCAGTCAGTTAGCTTCTCGTCAAGAAACATGAATTCAGATTAATTGAACTTACAATCCAACCAGCGGATTATTAGTTGTCTGCGTGTTCATGCCGTAGGCAATAGCTTGACCAACAGCTTCGATACATCTGAATGCGGCACCATTGCGAACGTTTTCTAACATTGTCATTAGCGTCAAATGCTGTTATGAACTCGGATCTGAGTCTCTGGAGTCACTTACCCTGTGCGTCAGTGGCGAAAGACGACAAAAGCCAATACATATACGACTGGGATAGCGGACCGGTAGTCTGCACAAAGAAATATGGCAGGAACGACGAAGGGTACAGGCCATCGTCCCAGTCAATGGCGCCAGGATCATTGTGATTGAACCTAACCTGCATAATAATGGACCAGATATAGACGCCGACATTGAGGATGACGACAGTGTAGAGACCAATCTGGGCACGACGGCGCTGGCTAAGACCTTTCATGTCGAGAATGAATCCGAGGCCAAAACAGCCAATGCTAATAACCACCGTGGTTAGTTGGTGTTAATGATATGGTTTCACAACACTTGACTTACATGCAAAAGAAAGGAGAGATGAGTGATGAGAGAGTGCGAGCGCGGACGGTGAAATAGGTTGCCAGATATGTATTCCAAGTACCACTTTCAAATTTGTTAGCATTATCGTCTTTTGATGAGTATAATAGTGATATACTTACGAGTAAAAGAATGACCAAAGTGCCCAAAGCGCAGAAAGCATAAGCAGTTTTGAAGTCATGGTCTTTGCAATCCGCTTGATTTCCATCTTGGTAGAAAGCGTTTCCGAAATAACAATCTTTGTACCGTCAGACCGGACAACGCGTTCGAAAGGAGTGATCAACAACGCGAATGGTAGCCTATTCAATATCATAAGCTTAAGGATCCCATGTTCCAGGCTGTTTTCGAAACACTCACGCAAGACACTCGATGATCAGAAAGGCAATATAGGTATCGGGAGTAACTCCACCACTGACACCCTTTTCATAGTTCTTAGACAGGCTGCACAGAGCGAAAATTAGTCAAAACTGTCCATTAGCCGATTTATTATCCAAAGCATTAACTCACTTGATTGCACCCCCAACCAACTGTCCAAGGTTTCTCGAAACGATCCATAGAGCTAGATATTTTCCACGAGCACCGGATGGGGCAAGCGTCATGACGGCTCCAGCTTCAGCGACATACCAGCAAGCAGTCCCCACACCGCTGATAGCACCACTCAGGATGAGGTACTAGGGAGACACTTGTCAGGTCTTGCAGTTTACATTGCTTGTTGGGGTTTCGAATAGAAATTCCAGAAACAGTTCATCACTCACCCATTGATTTCCAAACTTGCTGTTGCAGTAGTATGCCGAGCCTTCAATTGGGAAGGACATCGATCCGATAACAAGAGCCCACTTGATGCCAATTTTGTTTACGAGAGGACCACCGAAAAAGCAGACTGTCCCGAGTTAATACCTTAAATCCTTATGTTGGGCAATGAGAGTACATACCGATTGCTAGCATGGCATATGTGATTGCCGTCGAGATGTTTGACACCCGAGCAGAGGCAAGACCACCACCACCGAGGCCTGCAAAACATTAGCAAAACGTCCATACCACTATATAGCCTCAATAGTGTGTAATGATGAATCGTTCTCACCGGTAATTGCATCAGCCATTGCTGGTCCACAGAATGCCTGGATACTCAAAAGTATCATCTGTGTCAAACTATGCTGCCATACTCGCTTCCACAACGGAACGGTGGCCTTGTAGTGTTCCATATCAATCACTGAAGATTGACCGATCGCAGTATCCGAGAAGGAAGGAGTATCATCGTGCGAATCGGAGGTAGAAGTCTTCTTGTCGGCCATTATAATAAATAGATTGTGCTATAACAGCGCTTTTAGCGTTTTGATTAATATCCTTGATATTGGTTGCCGGACCTGATCGCCTATTTATATGCTATGAGCTTATCTCTTTCCTCTGATCGGGGACATGTTCCCCGCGCCCTGGCTTCGGGGTCAGTTAAGTGCCATTGGGGTCGTGAAGGTCCACGCGAAAGCACGCATTCATCCGTAATATCCGGCTATATTAGTGACTTGTTGCTAATAACCGTATCAAAACGATAAGGAACGAAGGCCGGGGTCGATAACGTACAACCTTGGAAGGCTATCTCTTTATCTTTGGCGGGTCAATTCCCCGCGTTTTCCAACACCGGAATCCACATATCGGGGTTTCTTCGGGGCGATGGAAGGTCCACGCGAAAGGTACAAATGGCGTGTTTTGCGGTTCCACTGTTTGGTGATACGTTTCCACTTGGCACCAATCGTGTTCATTTTAACATATCTCTTTATAAGCATGAGATACCGGTCGCTTCAAGCGAGTTTCTTGACAAGTTACAAGCTTCAACTTCTTAAATTCACGTCCCATCCCCCCTTCTTCTACTTTTGAAAAAGTCTACCTCAGTAATTTTCGCACCCTGCACAAAATACGCCGCCAAAAATGGCGCATTCGCGTACAACTACAAAAGTCGTCGTTGTTGGGGGAGGCGGCACCATGGGTTCCTCAACAGCCTTACATCTCATTCGCTCTGGTTACACTCCCTCGAATATCACAGTGCTTGATGTCTATCCCATTCCTTCCGCTCAATCGGCAGGATATGATCTCAACAAAATTATGAGCATCCGGTTACGCAATGGGCCAGATCTGCAACTTTCGCTCGAGGCTCTTGACATGTGGAAAAACGATCCATTGTTCAAGCCTTTCTTTCACAATGTCGGTATGGTGAGTTAAAAAAGGATTGCTACTGGGGGTGCAATAATTTCACACTAACATCATTCTCAGATCGATGCCTCGTCATCTGAGAACGGTATTGCAAATCTTCGAAAACACTACCAATCAATCATCGACGCGAACATTGGGTTAGAGAAAACAAACTGGTTGTTAGAAAGCGAAGATGATATACTTGAAAAGGTGCCAGCCTTTACAAGAGAGCAAATAAAGGTAAGTTACATCTAAGCATAAGCTTGAGGGAGCAACGGCTGATAAAATTGTGATTCCAGGGGTGGAAAGGCTTGTTTTGTAGCGATGGAGGTTGGCTTGCTGCAGCCAAGGCCATCAATGCGATCGGACAATTCTTGAAAGATCAAGGTGTCAATTTTGGATTTGGAAAGTATGTAATGACCCTTCGGGGAGTTTTCAGCAAGTTTTTTACTGACCCGAAATTGTATAGATCCGGAAGTTTCAAACGACCTCTGTTTACCGCCGATGGCATCACTTGCAATGGTGTTGAGACAGTAGATGGTACTAAATATTATGCCGATAAGGTGGTCTTGGCTGCTGGTGCTTGGAGTTCAACATTGATAGATTTGGAGGATCAATGTGTTTCAAAAGTAAGTTCAGGATATCCTTCTTGTCTAGCCTTTTACAAAATCATTCTGGTACAAATGAATCAACTTGCTAATTATCAATTCTTGTAGGCGTGGGTCTTTGCTCATATCCAGCTCACACCCGAGGAAGTGGCCAAGTACAAGAACATACCCGTGGTATACGATGGCGAATACGGCTTCTTCTTCGAACCCAACGAGTAAGCAGTCCCTCCTGGTCCAACGTCAGGGAGATCAGAGCCGTGAGCTAAGTACTCATCTATAGACATGGGGTGATCAAAGTCTGCGACGAGTTCCCTGGATTCTCTCGTTTCAAGCAGCATCAACCTTATGGCGCGGCCTCCCCCAAATCCATCTCTGTCCCTCGATCACACGCCAAACATCCTACAGATACCTACCCCGAAGCTTCCGAGGTAACCATTCGAAAGGCAATTGCAAGGTTCATGCCACAATTCAAGGATAAAGAGCTTTTTAACCGGTCTATGTGCTGGTGCACGGATACTGCCGACGCCAATTTACTGATCTGCGAGCACCCCAAGTGGAAAAACTTCATTCTAGCCACGGGAGACAGCGGGTGAGTTGATAATCAAAATGCGGGTTCTTATACAGTTAGCGGCTTGCTAACTCCGCATACTACAGTCATAGCTTTAAGCTTCTACCCAACATCGGCAAACATGTCGTTGAGCTGATAGAAGGATCTCTTCCGCCACACCTAGCTGAACCGTGGATGTGGAGACCCGGGGGTGATGCTCTCAAATCCATACGTGCTGCCCCGGCGAAAGATCTCGCTGATCTGCCGGGCTGGAAACATGATCCTAAGCTTTGAATTTAGTCTGCATGGATATTTTGAATATTTCCTCTTTCTTTACGGCTTTCATCTTTTGGGTGGGAGATACCTACCCCTGTTCTCATTTTGATTTGCCGTAGCACATTGTTATAACTTAAGAGAGTTCAATCAATGCTTAGGTTATAAGACATTCAATGGTACATGGTCATGCACTACTAAAGGAAGCGTTAAAACGTTGGAAGGCAGTCTTACACAAGGGTGTAGTTTCAAGTAAAGCAGAGCTGCTGTCGACTAGAACTGACGGTTGATAAAAAGGATGTAGGGGACAGTCCAGTACAGTTCAGGTATGCGAGTAGATAATGTAGAACCGATCCCTCACCAACTAGTATATACAATGAAGTACTTGAAACATGGCCAGGACCATATAACACAAGATTGATGTTGCCTATGTAGGTGAAGATCAGATAAGATTATTTGGACGAAAAGCGAAAAGAGGAAAGTACCCAGGTACTAAAATGAAGCCCTGGGATCGTTTCTTCCTGATTCACGTAAACATCCACCCCGAGGTCTCCAGGGCTAGCTTGGCTTTCTCATATTTGAGCTCCACCCGGGCACATGGCCATCATATTCCCCATCTCCCTTCCTCTCACTTTCGACCCTCGGCGCTACTGAAGCCAAATCTTCTCTTTTTCCAATATACCTCATAGTAGGAAACCTTCTACCCGCAAAACACGCGGAATTCTCGCATTCGGTGCAGACTGGGGATGAGGCCACAGAAGAGCCCCTCGTGACCTTCATTCTCAGCCTCCCTCGATAGCGTCACAGTCTTAGGCTGCAGTACGCAATTCGGTACAAGACGAACGGAAGAAGGACAAGAAGCGTCAACTGCCACCAATGTTTGATTCACTCGAACGAAAGAAGAACAACAAGCGTCGAAAATCTTCACCATCTAATTTCCTCGGAGCCCAAAAGAGACATGGATTCGACCCAGATCCTCGCAAGTGGATGTCACAAACACAACCTAGTACAGGGAACACAACCACAGATGTTAGTATACCCAGTTAAAGTCCATTAGCAAGGGGATTTCTAACACGTAAAAAAACAACAGCTGGGGTGTTTCCCTCACCCCAAAAAACATCTCCAACAAGCAGAAACGCGCAGTCTTGGCCATAGAAAATGAAATGCTGATAGCAGTTGTTGAAACCAACAAAGGGAAAATTGTGATTCAAGACGGGTGACTGGCATCCCAGTGCATATCACATAGTATCGAGGGGCTAGCTAAAGGAACAAACCAGTTTCGAAGTGTTTTGGAAGGACTCTTGTTCAAAATCCGTTGCCAACGAAATGGACTGAAATTGAACCCAGGGGCGATTGTAGGGTTCTAGGTATATATCGGTTCTCTTTCCGAACTTTCTCAATTTACCCAGTATGTCAAGGCTACTCTCTTAGGTATATATTCGCGAGACATAGGGAGAAATCAATGAAAGGAAGTGCCCACGTCCTAATTGCGTCTCGTCCTCAGATTTGACGGAAAATAAGACCAGTAAGGCAAGTTGTCCTCTTCAATCATAAACCAGGCTATTTATAAGCTTCTAAACCGCCGGTATTCCAAGTTTATCTCTTTTCAACGCCTATCGATTGGAAAAATCTAATTCGAGATTGTTATACACATTCTTCCGAAGCCGCAGTAGAGAATATCCGTTATACTACAGTAGCGACCATATCCCAAAGCCAGGCGTGAAAGCAGATGCCTTTCAACATAACGATAACATGTCCCTAGCCTGCCAGCCTCGTATTAGAACCCCAAATACCAGCCCGACGGATATTCAAGCGTTTTGCCACCGGTATTCCAATACTATGCCCTAGGCATCTCACACCGGTACCAGCTGGAGTACAAATGACAGGTACAGTAACAAATATTCCAGGACCAGCGGTAATGCGTAATACCATACCTTCAGCAATTTACTTTCTCTCTAAAAGCCGGCCTTAACCTTATAAGTTTGAGTTTGTAAACTTTGCAATCACGACCGGAGAGCTTTTACCGTGGTTTAGTAACACCATTTCGGAATTAGTTAGGTCATGGCTGTTCTTGTTTCGTATTTGATATACGGGCTTAATATTTTTCTCCGTATAGTAATTACGACTCTTCTGACGAATCTACTGTATATAGCCACCATTTTGAGACAGATTAGCCACAATAATTGTCGCAGTTTGCCTAGCTGCGCCACCAGTAGAACCAGTAGGCTAAATTTCATATCTCGCCCTACCGCGCACTTAGAAAGATTAGCGTCTTACCTTGTTTTGAGATATAAATGCAACATCCCCGGATAAGCCAGACCCAAAAAGCTATTTGCATTTACTCTGAGTTATCCTTTTTGGGCATTGGATTTCTAGCTATTCACCAAAGCAATTGCGACCATATCGCAGATCAAGGAATGTCCAGGCTCGGGCGAGACAGTTTTCGATATATGATTCCCTCTTTAGATAATATATCGTGCGCAATCAATTCTTATAGTGGGTGTGCTGATCTAAGATTACCTAAAGGATATTGGTTTGATTAGCGCCCAACTGATTAACCTTGTCGCCGTTTTCGCTGTTTCGGGGCCAGCAGAAACAATGATAACAGAGGAGTGGGTTCGCAAAACCGTGGAGAATTGTAAGAGTACCGACGACGTGTTTCATGAAGCTTTCCTGGTCCGGGTTCTCTTTTATGGCATCCACGAGGATGAGGCTGAAATCACGGACCAGGCTCGCATGTATCTTTCGAAACTTGGCAACAAGTGGATTAAGTATAAGTCCTCAGCTGGAACTGGTAGAGAAGTGTTACCTGGCCCCTACGTGCTTCTGAACAACCAGCTTCGAGATGTTTGGAGACTCGTCGATGATGTAAACCGCACATGCATGGCCACGTTGCGGCCCCAGCGCTACCTAAATTCTTTCACTCCTTAAATGCTATACAACGTATTTACGTAGTAAAAAGAATCCATTATATTAGCAAATGATTCTCAAGCAAAGTAGAGCCGGACATTTTTATGAGTCCTTCTTATAGGTGAAACCCCGTCCAAAGATTTGTTGCCACCGGGACGCCTGGGGCTTTAATGGGCAAAAAAAGCAATTTGCCAAATGTATAACATAGGCCGAACCCCACGCTTGAAGCCTAGTTTCCAAATCTTTGTTCATCTCCACTTTCTCTTCCTCGGGAAGCTCGAAGCCTTGAAAGCTGATACAACACCGGCACTCTATCGTGCAATGGCCTTTACCTTTCCTTTTAGAAAGATGCCTCCGTTCACAGCATCCACATTCCCGGCTACAACATCCGCCTCGATCCGAACAATCCTGAACCATTTCTTCGCGCATAAACCATCTAACATCACGCCTTAAGCTATCATAAGCTTCTTTGAACTCCAATGGAAGCATAGACTCCGCTCGGTAAAGGGCGTACTCCTTCCTTGGATATTGCGCTTGGACCTCTTCGAGCTGTTCATTTATCTTTTCAAGCTGGGCGCTATTAGGCTCGATAGCCATGGCCTTTTGTAAGGCTATAGCCCTATAGTGTAACGTTTCTTCACGCTGTATCAGTTCGCGTAGAGCGTGCTCGGCAAGAAATAACTCTGTGAGTTTGAACCGGGCAATATAGTCTGACCCGTATCGCAGAACCTTAGTATCATTGCCTGAGAAGTGAAAAGTCGTACGTCTATTCAAGAATCCCATAATTCTATCGTAAGTGGAAAGCCTCCAAGGTTAGTATGAGAACAAGGCGAGAAAGACTTTTTGGTAAGTACCTCGGTGATAGGAGAGACTAGGCATAAAATGTGAATTTTCAATAGAATAAGTCAAGGGATCAAAGCATGAAGCAGAAGCACTCGGAAGATTAGTGGCAGTGTAGCTTCGTCACCAGGCCGGCGCCCAAAATAGATTAGTGGCGTATGTAGTATCTAATTATGACGCAATTAGACATAAGAATCGAAAACTAAAAGAGTCCATGGACCCCAGCACAAGGAAAGCCAAAGAAGGAGGCGAGAAGGATAAGTACAGGAACTACATGAAGGATGAAGAGATGGAGGAGGGTAGGACAGGGAGATTTGATGTGAATACTCTATGCACGATGCAGATACGAGGGTTATGAGGTTAGCGAGGTAATTTTTAGTTCTTTAACTCTATTCAATGATAACATATGAACTAATAGGCAATCTCTAGACAGTTGTACATGCTGCTTACAGTTCAAATGCTTGGCTGCTGAGCCAACCCCGGCCTCTTTCTGGGGTTGCTAAGCTTTGAGAGGTACAATGCGGGGGGTGACTTGCACTAGCTATGCGGATTTTCCTTCTGCCACTATTTCTAACGGCGGCCAGAAATTACTTATACGTTTAATGCTTTTTGATATCTTTCTCTGACCACGGTCAGAAAACCATCCTGCTTGAGGCTTTATATAGGAGGCCGTGAGTAACCTATCGATTGAATTAGTAGAGAGAGCTTTATACCTAAGTAGTTTTTGACCACGATCAGAAAATAATGCCGCTTAAGGTTTTGGAATAAAAGTATGATGCGTTATTCCAAATATACATATGTATATATTGACATGATATAGTTACAGGTGGGTACCAAAGCGTTGGACATCCCAAAGAATTTCATTGACTTAATTTTACAACAAAACAACCGTTCCCAGGTTCGCCAGAACCCTTCTAATGGGGGGTGAGTTCTATAAAATTTGTTACTTTGTTTCCTTGCTTATAGAGCCTGGTTTTCATTCCACTTAGCTTATATCATGACATAACTCTGTCGATTTTCTTGCCCTGCAAATAGCTTCATCGACGCAAAACTTCATTTTATAAGCTTTTGACACAGAATAAAGATGTCTGAAAAACTACAAACGTCGGTAGATATATCAATTATGGTGCTTTTAACTGCCACAGCTTCTACATTTTTCTACCCACCTCCCTATGTACCAGCATATACACTGCGTTACCCTCTTTGTAGACATAAGAACAGATACCAAAAAGGAAACTGAGGAAATCAAACTTCCATTAATAATGCAAAAGCAAAACAAAAACACCAACGAGGCCCTGGAAGGGGGGACCATGGGTATAGGAATACATGTATAAACAGACCAGAAACACCAAGAAAAAGGCCAAACTCCAACCAAACCAAGCAAACCCAGACAAGAAAAAACAGAACAAACAAAACAAAACAAAAGCAAAGACATGTAAATGAGCAGCAGGGGTGACGATCTGCGCGAGGAAAGGGATGAGCGGATCCACCATCCCGGCCGGTTCCGGGGTAGGTGGTTGGAACAAGAAACCAAAACACAACATAATCATGTCCAAAAGATCCTCCTCTTGCTGGTACCGTGGCCGAGGTGGTGGAGACGTCGGAGCCACAGCAGAACCACCCCGACTACCCCGACCATGGCACCACATCCTTCCCTCTCCCCCTAACCCTTGCCCTTGCCCTTGCCTTTCAGGGCATCCAAAATGCCAGACAAGGCGTCGATGTCTTTGGGCTGGGAGGCCAGGCTGAGGCCCTGCGGTGGCGCCACATACTCCAATGGAATCAACTCGGAGTCTGTCTTCTGCGACAGGGGGGCATTGGGGGACTCGACCGAGGCGTCGCACAGGATTGTCAGGCGGGGAGGGGCGGGCTTCTCCTCCTCCTGCTTGGGCTCCTTGGCATCGCGCTCCTCGCCCGTCTTGGAAGACTCGGGCTCGGTGGCATTTGGTTGGAGGGGGGCCACAGAGCCAGCCTTGTGGGCTAGAGACAGACAATCTTGGTTAGTATAAGTATCTTTTCCAAGACCTATACTTCCCACAAGCACTTCTCTCGAGTTACTCACCCTTATTGGGCCACAAGTGCCACCACGGAGTCTGGCGCTTCTCCTCCATCTCCTGCCGCTGGAGGTACTGGTTGGACATCACCCTCTGGGGGTGGTTCAACAGGGCCTGCCGGGCATTGAGCCTACACATATATCTATTAGCACGACAGACACGGCAAGAGAGAACAAAGCAGACTTTACATACCGGATAACCCAAACCAAAAACCACAAAACCATACCCAGGCCAACCAGGCCACAGACGCCGCTGATGAGGGGGGTTACCCACTGGTTGGGGTATTTCGGGGGCTCCGGGAATTGGATGGGGGAGCAGTTGGGCAACGTGGTATTCGATGCCATTTTGGTACACGATATTATATGACTTACAGGTCTATACTCTACGGGGGAGTGGTCTACTTATATACCTAGGTACCTAGAGGCAGGTACGCCCGGTCCTTCAGATCACGACTGTAACTTCGCTTAAATTTAAAGTGAGTATGGTTTGGTTTGATCTTACTTTTGCTTCAAATCGATAGATCCTTTGAATTCTGGTCAATTTCCAAAGATCTTTGGTCTGTCCTTAGCCAGCAGTTGTTGAACTTTCAAAATTTCAGTTACAATTGAGGTAAGCCCTTTTGTAGGTTGAAAGATCAGTGAGAGTAAATTGAAGCTGTTCTAATCATACCGTCGAGTCGTAACAATCGAACCATGGATGAGTCTAATAAATTAACGAGGCTCTAGATTCTAACCAATCAAAATGAAAATATCTCTAGGGTTGATCTCCGCCGCTTCACGATGACTAGCGGGTTGTTGTTTGACAGCCGACCTTATTTCGACCGCATCTCCACAGTAGTACGGTTTGTCTAACTTGGATCTGGAAAATACGTAAACGATCAGACAGAACATGAGAGTGCTTTCATTTGGCTTTGGAGCGGATTGACTTTTTAGGCCGTTCCTTCCTCTTCGAACGTTGACTTCCCGCTGAAAAGCGTTCTGTAAAAGGAAAAAAAGAAAAACGAGACTTTTTCCTTCCGTCTAGCGACCTAGATACAGCTCCTGGGGGCCTTGCACACCTTGCCACCGGTATGTGTGACAGTAAGCTTTAGCTCCAGCGTATTCTTTGATTTGAAATTTTTATATTTCACATTGCTACTATAGGACTTGGTCAGTTACCAAGTTAAGGACTACTGGAAATCTATCTTCTTGCTGGGAAGATCGAGAAGTTGAAGCATATCAAAAATGTGATACCTGCTTACATAGGCTGGGAACCCAAGTGGGAGGAACTCAAGCAGCTTTAAAAAAGGCGACAGACAGAGCATGGGCTAGAGCAATCTGTCCCTCATGAATGGACCGATCATATACGAGACCCTTCGGTTTGGCAGAATGGGGATTTTTCTCAGAAGTCGAAATGTCTTGGGATTCGTATTACAATGATATCAAAGAAAAACGGTGTAATCGATTCGTATGGGATAAAAGGGACAGGGTGGAAAGGAGGAGGGGGGGGGGAAAACTACCTGACTATCTACACACAGGATCTATCATATTGTCGGCGGAATAACGCCGGTATAACACTGCCAAGCGCACGAACACGTACCCTGTATCGGTGCGCCCTACCAGATAGCCAAATTCCCATACATTTTTATGCTACACCATGATGTCAAATCAAGATGAAAATGTCTGAAATCGAACCCAGAAAGCAGTCTAACTTACCCATAATCACAACATATAGTGAAGAACACGTTGACTACTTGCTTCCTCAAATTCCCGAAAACTTGTATTAGAAAAATATCACTAAACGCTGAGAGGGAAAAAGAATCAAAGTGGTAAATAAATGGGGGTAGTATATGTGTATGCGGATTCGCCAGGATTTAAATATCGAATCAACTACATCCTCTACCCAAGTTTAGCTTCAGCCACGAACAGGAACGTCAAAATGTAAAAGCGACGTATTTATAGAAAGCGATTTATCCCAAGGCTTTGCGATATGCCACTCCCTTCCTATGCGAGAACGCCAAGCGACGCCAAGAGAAGTGCTGCTGTAGACGGCGCATGATCTAGCTGAATGGGTAGGTAAGAGGCTCAGATTGGGGGCCGGCAATGTAGATTGGACCCTGCATAAATGCTCCGCAATCTGTTAATCGAGTCTACTGGCCCGATCGGAATTTGTGGGGTTCATCTTGGATAGGCACTTGGCATTGCCACCGCATCTTGAGGGCTGTGTTGTTATATAAACGGCAATGATTGGCATGGCATACGAACCGTTTTTTGTCTTCTGTGGTTGCATATACGATATAAGTAAGTACTCTTGAACCATGGGTTTTCCATGTCGTCTGGTCTTTTATTCATATAACCACCATACTATTTAATATCTCGCATCACCTACAATCATGTCTACACCCTTAAACCACCAACCCTCCCCTTCCTTCTGCATCGAGGCAGTACCGAGAAAAGAAAAGAAATGGCTCTCGCTTCTGTCTCTGCGATTTGGTGCGGTACTATGTACCATGATCGCGATAATTTGCTTTGCCTGGGCTATGGTTCAGCATCATGAAGGAGTCGTTTCAAGCGATGGGCTCGGAGAAGCCTGGTCTAGCATGAACCTAGGAACAGTGAGTGCAAACATTCCCACCATGATGATTTTATCAGTATCAGGTGTTGTAAAGCAGGCTTACTGACTCTACACCGTCACAATCAGGCATCATACGGATTCGTCTGGTCCACTATATTTCTCATCGTCGTCTTTTGCAACTGTGCTGTTCACCCTGGTGTAATCGTTGCATTCGACTGCATTGCCTTCCTTGCCCAGTTAATCACAGTCTGTCTTGATTTGCACGAGCTTGCCTATTGGAATCTCGGTGGTTATTCTTACTCCAGTAACCGTAAAGCTGGCCCATTATATGGGGCGGAGTGTTTGGGGTGTTCTATGATACTTGTTGGAATGTGAGTCTATTATCCCTCTTTCTCTTTGTGGTTTTATATCTGACGGAAGATGATCGTTTAGCTTCTTCAACTTCATCCTCTGTGTGCGTGCCTCTATTGCTTGCCATAGGCTGCGGAAGGCTGGAAAGCAGCTGGACAATAAGCAGACTCTTGACGCGTGATGGCCACTGGCGGCTGTTACTATACGCGCGATCGCTTGAAGTGGCTGTATGGTATATTCGAGGGTTTAATTCTGGGTGAGGTTTAACTTTTAATGTATAATGTGTAATCTGTGCTGTTATAATATCCGTTCATTTAATGTCTAATATAACATACGAATGTCTTATCCTTAAGACACCCTGCAGACATGAGTTTTACTCCATCGGCAAGCAATCTCAGTACTCACAATCAGGAATAATATAGTCCCAAAGCTACCCTCATCTCAAACTCTCCAATCTTGCCTATCACTCCAGCAACTTAATGTTGGCTGTGGTAGCAGTCAAGCTAGTCTGCGCAAGAGACTCCCCATTCGCGCCAACAGCCTCAGCAACAAATCTAGCAGAGGAAGATAATGCAAAAGTCGACTTCCAAGTAAAAGACGTCTCGAACGAATCCCTATCCACTTGACCAACCTGTGTCTTCTCCTTTCCGTTGACATAAAAGAATCTCCAAGCGGAAGTCTCAGTATCTCCATTCCAAGACACATAAAGCTCAACAAGATTAGAAGCTGTCTTCAGCGCAACGAGCGCCGGACTTTCCTTCGGTGTACCAGTCCAGTTCGACAAGAAACCACGGTAGCTGACCGACCCCGTCTGGATAAAAGCATGGTACAGAATCTCATTGTCAGCACCAAATTCGGTGAACGCACCCTCCGATCCCCAGTTGACAAAGATTCGGTCGTCAGAAAGCAGCTGCGTGTTTCCCTGGGATTGTGCTTGGAGATCATAAGGTGCTGCAGCCTTGCGGAGAACTGTCGCCGTGTTATCTGTGTGGTTTAACTGGACAACCAATGCCCGGGACACATTGTTGTATGTGATAGTGGCGTCACCGGAGTTGTCGAAAAACGAGATTACCTCGGTTCCAGGCTGGCTTAGTTGTGGATGCCAGCGGGCATGGTGTTGGAAACCAAAGGTCCAGTTGCCGGTTTGTGAAAAGCTAGGGTACTTGCCGCCGAGCCGCCAGATGATTGAGCCGTCTGTGCCGTTGATCTTGAAGATCGTGCTTGTGTGTCGGGACGAGAGCAGGTAGTCTCCTTCTTCGTTTTTGTCGATGCTGTTAATGTGGAAGTAATCCCATGCCTGGGCAGAAGACAACCCGCTATTGGCGTCTGTGGAACCTAGTTTCACCAGGCTTTCTATTTGGAGGTTAGATATGGTCTTTGTCAAGTCATGGCAAATTATCTCACCAGACGGGTCAACGTGTTCCAAGGCATTCCACTCATATATCAACTCTCCAGTGGCAATATCATTTTCTATCAAATAATCAGAATCAGCAAACCATACCATCGGCCAATTCCCACGGCCCACAAACCTTGAAATATCCCATTCCCCAACCACTGCTGCGAAGAATTTCCCCCATAAGCCGATAAATTCGCCGGAGTCGTATAAAAGACCTCAATCAACGCCGTCTCTCCGCCGATAACATTAAACTCATGAATCGACGAAACCCGATGATTCGCGGCAGTCGAAGTGACAACATGCTGATAACTCTGATCGAGCAGGACATGCTGCCCAAACCCTTCACCATGATCCCCATCAATACTACCCTGGAATGCCTGCAGAACAGGTTTCCCCTGGTATGTGGTGACATGGAAATTACCCACGAACCCGGCATAGTATCCTGTGCCGGCCCACACTAAATCGCCGTCTTTGCGGTAGATGTATGGACCGGGCCGTTCGAGGGCCCCGCCAAAGGAATATGGGGCGATGAAGACATATTCGGAGCCATTGGGGTTTGTATGGGGGATGGTGATGTTTAGTTGAGGTGTGGTGAGGTCAGGTCGTGAACGGTAGTGGCCGTTGCTGCTTAGTGAGGATGTTGTTGCTAGGGCTGCTAGGATGGTTTGTTTTAGAGAAGCCATGGCTGTTTGGGATTATGTAGCTTTTGTTGGAGTCAATTTTCGGGGGTCTATTATTTCCTGTGTTACAAAAGGGTTGCATAGCCATCTTATAGCGGATGATGAAGCTTGCTCTTCTCTGACATTTAGAAACTTAGCGCTTTCGTGATACAGTTTGTGGATAACATCATTTTAGCTGGACTGTGTGTATTAATGACCTATTCTATGGGGATATCCATGTTTTATCCCATGTTTAATTAAAGATGCTTTTGTAGCGACTTATTGTGTCACCGAATCTGCAAATGGCGCAATTCCATCTACACGCGAGTTAAGACTATTTGCCGATTGTCCTTTTTTGTGCTCATTTCCCACTTAATTGATAAGAAACATAACCTTGAACAGTCCTAAAATCCACAAAAAAATGTCCGAAGGTGGTTTTTCTCCTCTTTTGCCCGGCAATTCGGCAGGTCAGCCATATGGCGTGCGCTCAACAATTAATTACTCAGTTCAAGATAACTACACGCTACCTATCCAGCTCGCTCCGTAATTTCGGATGTTATACTCCTGTATTGCTGGGTTGTAGCACGGAGTAACTATCCGATATGGCGTTTGTTCTGCGACAACCTGCCAGGTTAGAAGTTGGGGTGATACACCTCAGCAAGCAAAAGGAGGAAACGTTTGCAGTAACTCGACGACTTGGGCACTCCAAGAGAAATGGTTCTGACAGGCATAGAATGATGAATGCATGGGATTGTTCAAATCTGCCTACTTGAACTCTGTCTCTTCAAGACATTCTCAACAAGCTCATCATCAACCGGTGTCCTAACACCAAATATCTGGGCCCCATGAGAGATCACAGATTTACGGCAACTGGCGTGATAATTGAAGCGGCAATATTCAGCATTATTACAAGATAAAATATAATGACAAAGGGTAATATAGGCTTGATGCATGCACTATATACTGTAGTGATAGCCTAACTATCCTATAAACTGGGTGTGAGACACGCGCACGGGGTGAGCTTCAGTGTTGAACACGTAGGCATTCTTTTGGCCCTTTTGAACTTGCCATGGGGCATCTATACCAAAATTCAGCATTAGCAATGTTTTGAGAAAAGAGAAAGATGACAGGAAAGACTAGCAACTTACCCTCTGCATGTACAAGGTACGCGTATTTCATGACTTCGGCAAATAGGAAGCTCTCCTCATTATCGTACTTCGAGCCACCGCCAGCTGTATTCACATTGCTTACAGCAGCAAAGCCTGAGCCAGTGCGGCAGGTAGCATTGATTGCCTTGAAACCGTTCCACACCCAGTCGCGGTACTATATATGGATTAGTATGTTTGGAATATCAGTAAAAAGAAGAATGGCTCACGATTTCATTCCCCGTGACGCGGTAGGCGTAGTAGAAACTCTCGATCACTTCAGGGCGCAAGTTATACGCGCCGTTGTTCATGTAGAACCCGGCCTTCTCGTAGAAGTCCTTTTGGTCGGACGGCACTTTCTTTGGGTCCCAGCCCCATGAGTCTGGTCCGATGCCGGTCAGGGTCTGGTTGTAAGTAGCCTCACAACCATCCACAAGCTTCAAGCCGAAGTCTATGAAATCTGGCCGATCCAGCACAGTGCCGCCCAGGATGAAGCTACCGCCATCGAAGCAGGTCAGGTGCTGTGAGCTGAGATCATATTGGCCGTTGTAGTATGAGGCCAGCCAGGTCACTTCCGGGCGAGGAGCGGGATGCGATTGGAGGTGTTTGATTGTCGACTCGGCTGCGAGGATCCAGCGGTCCTTGTATGACGCGAACCGCTTGGGGTCATACACGTACATTTTAATCAGGTACTCGTAGAACGAGTCATCACCGCCGTTCCAAGAGACGGCACCGTCGGTGAAATGGCCGTTGGAGATGTTGATGTTGCTTCCCACCAGGCCGGGGAATGGCTCTCCGCTCGAAGGCTGAGGGTTCAAAAGGTATGACTGGGCCTTCTGGCTTATCTTGGCATACTCATCATCGCCAGTCAAATCGGACAATCGGGTCCACTCTAGCACCAGAGTTCCAGTCACTGCAAGGCCATTCGTTCTCGAGCCATCATTTCCCTTGGAAGTAATGTTAAGATTATTGTAGGGGACACCGGATGGTGTATCAAAGGCAAACTTTAACACATCACCAAGTTTCTTGGACTGGGTAAGCAGGGCATCAACTTGGGCTGATTTGGGGGCAAGATTCTTCGTTGCAGGATCTTTGAGCAAATCATACCCGGACAACATGCCACCCAGATATCGGATAGTCGTCTCAAACAGGCTGACCTCGTCCTCAGTCTTCGAGAAGTCAATGGTCTCAATGTGGTCCAGGATCTTTTGAACAGCATCCTTGTTACCCATGACAATGGCGGTTGAAAGTGCATCGACAGCGGAGGCTCCCCATCCATTCCTATCGCGTGTGAGTTCACAGTACGAACTGTGTAATTGGACATTCTCACCTAGAGTCACCATAACTATTGCTCACGGGGTGCAACTCATCGTGAGGGAAAGCATGTTCAATATATCCATTCCATGCATGTTGGAAGGCTTCCTTGACAGCATCGGCCTTGGCCTGGTTCTCCGACTCGCGACGCAAGATCACCTCTGGCTCAGGGTGGGGATAGGCCGCAGAAGACCCAACGAGGCCCAACACCAAAGGAAATGACAGATAGGAGATGCGCATGATTACGCGGTGGACGTGGTAGGATATAGATATACGAGTTTATTTAGGCACGATCGCTCGGTGCAAGGGGCACCTGTAGGAATAACTTCAACTGCGAACGAGGGACCACCTGAACTGCAACGCAGCAGGTCAATGCAATTGCTTAAATATGATGAGAGAGTGTGGAATGAGGATACAGTCAGGTTACAGTCGACAAGAAAGAGGGCGAAAGGGGAAGGCACGCGGGCACACACGCGACCCCGACTTGTTTACTATTTCTCCATGTCACTTGCATTCTGATCTCCATAAAATCGGGTCTTGTACATTTTGCATTGCCATTCCTGTAAAAAGAAAAGGGTTAAATCGGACAAGATTCAGGGGCGTGCGTTGATGATCTGCAAGGGCGATGCCAACTATTGGCGCGCATCGGAGAATGCAAGTGGCCGAAGTATCTTTGGTCTCCATTTTCACATATTTGAGATCTTATTGAATATATCGAGCACGGTCTCATATTCTAGATCTTCCGTCGACTCGGATTTCCCCAGAAACTATTAGCTATACGAGTGATCAAGCCAGACGACCACTTGACGTGACGAGAAAACATGACGCCCGTCTTCGAATGCCTCATATACAGGGACCAGGATGTGCCTGACTAGCACAGTCTTGGCCGATAAAAGCCACCTGCTGTCACGCCGAGTGCTTTGACATGCAACATACCCCTCAAATGTGATGAGGTTTTGTCACCAGACGATAGTGTCTGACCCTTTCAACACATCCAAGTCACCATCCCCAGGTTTCTAGATCCTTATGGACTTGGTTGATGTCCAACTGAGAAAGATTTATGTCGATAGTGGACAGGCCCGTGTCGATGCATTGGGCATTTGAACTCCAACCACTTGTCTCAAGTACTTGGTAGTTCGGAAGTATTGGTTGAAAATACAACATATGTACCCCCTTCCATAGCCCGGCATCCATATGAGAAATCGCCAGAGAGTAACCTTGTGTTTTGAAGTTCTCCTACACAGTTACAATTTATTCGTGATATGTGTTCTACACATCATCTGCATCTGTCACTATTTCTGACACTACCTACATAGACAGGCAGTTCCATGTTAAGTCATCAATTTAGCCAAATCATAAGATCACAGGATCAAAGAACTAATCTAAAACTTTGTACCCTTTTCCAACAGACTTTCCATCAACCTTGTTGAGAATGAGTTTCTCAATATCAACGTCCTGTAGTAGTCGGACCTAATATAATTAGGACCTGCAATATAACATCGGCCATTCGACTTACATTGACGGGAGTGATGGGTGGAAATCCCTCTTCTGGAAGACGGATGAAGCAACTACTTCCGCACTCCCCGCAAAATTGATGCTTCACCTTGCGCTCGGCAAAGCGATAATCCTTTAGGACATCCTCCCCTCTTTCGATGGTAAAATCCTTGCTGAGCGGGTACACAAGCAAGTAACCGTTCTTTGTGCAGATGGAGCAGTTGCAGTTATTGGTGGGGTACTCGTGCAGGGGTGGTGATATCGTGAAGGTGAACCGCACAACACCGCAATGACAGTTACCGGAGTGGGAGCTGCTCTCGCCTGTGGGGGTGGGTGGGAATGGCATATTGACATTAGAATAGAGTTGACGTTACCCACAAGGTACTTGCTGGAAGTTGAACGGCTTGTAACTGACGGGCTTACGCTAAGCCTGCTTATCTTCGGATCCTTCGCGCTAGGCATCAGTTTGATGGGAACAAACCCCGAGATACTCCGAAAGGGACATTGGCACGGAGTAGTCGCTATGGCATTCATCCGTTATACACCTTGTCTTACCTGTTCTCTTCTGACGCTTCGGGACCTTGCATCCGATATTGACCCGATGACTTTACCCAATGGGTTTTGACCATTCTAGCATATACTTCTTCTCTCCTCTAGAATTCTAGCTCAAGATACCTCGAATAAGTCTCAGCACTTACAGTTACACGCACCTTCGTAGCGATCTAAGTGGAGAAACCCCACTTCCAAAATGTCTCCGACACTTCTACTTAAATTTGTCAGCTTTCGAAGTATATAAATTTGACTGGATTATGTCTACATGAGAATGTTAAGCAATGCAAGTCTTGAGTTAAAATCATTTGCCTTCAAGTCTCCGCATCCTACAACATGGCATCATCCAACACGTCGCTGATTGTCCGGGTTCCAGAAGGACAGCCCAAATTGGTCAAAGAAGAACTTCCCTTACCGAAACCAGGCACTGATCAAGTGCAAGTCAAGGTGTCGCATGTGGCACAGAACCCAACGGATGGTATAATCTGAAGCCCCGCCCCTTCAAGCCATGTAGCTCATGATCTACAGTTCAATGCTTTGATGTAAATGCATTTGGCGATGGGGCCGTGCTCGGGTGTGATTTTGTCGGAGAAGTCACCGAGTTGGGAGGCGCAGTCACTCGACTCGACAAGGGTGACACTGTGGCTGGACTGATCTGGGGTGGTGAGTGGTGACCTCAAAAAGCAATGTCGCCGTGACAGATGGACAACCTTTGACACATACTAGGAGAAATACCCGGGCTGGGCGGATACAGTCAATATACCATCGCAGACCAACGCATTTCCTTCAAGGTTCCTGCCAGCATCTCGAGGGAGGAAGCAAGCACCGTTCCTCTTGCTGCGGCAACAGCATGGCTCGCCTTGTTCTCGAAGGACTGCTTGAACATTGATCGCTCAAAAGTCCAAGGCACCAGTGTCTTGGTTTGGGGTGGCAGCTGTGAGTGTTACATTTCAAAAAATCATGAGTTGTTCTGGTTGTATTAACGTCAACAGCAAGCGTGGGTCTGTATGCCATCCAGCTCGCCGTCATCTATGGCCTCGACGTAATCACGACTTGTAGTCCGCACAATACAGATCTTGTCCGATCATACGGCGCCAAACATGTCTTCGACTACAATGATCCGAAGGTGATTGAGAAGATCACCGAGGCTGCGCCCGATCTTCAATATGCCTTTGATACCATTGGAAACACCGCCTCTTCCGCTCTTTCTTCACAGGCCTTCGGCGACCGTGACGGCCGTCTATGTACTGTGCGGCCAGGAAAGGCAAACACAGAATATGTCGCTGCCAATACGCATGTCACCGATGTGCTTGTTTGGACTGCTTTCTTAAAAGACCACGGCTATGGCGAATTCCACTGGCCAGTAAGTAACTCTTTGGTGATTTTGATACCAGTGCTAATCATGATTAGGCCTCGAAAGATGACCATGAGTTGGCCAGCGAGTTGTTCGAAAATCTGCCCTCGTGGTTGGAGCAAGGCCAGATCAAGCCAAACAAGGCTAAAGTTTTGCTTGGGTTAGATTCTGTCCCCGAAGGATTCCAGGAGTACCGGGATGGTAAGATCTCTGCCTATAAAATTGTGTATGAGGTGGTTCATGGTAAGGCAGACATCCATGGATAGATTCAGAAATGAAACAAACATTCCGATATAGACTGCAGAAAATGCCGAAAATGCAGAAATATCACAATTGTATAGATCACAAAATCCAATCACAAATCAAAATCGCATGATAGAGCGACCCCGGCGGCTAATCGATGATTCAGCGGGGCCGGGAAAAAAAGGTTGCACAAGGAGTCATCGCTCTCCTCCACAATTTCCCGTTAATACAAAGGGTCCTATCTTTTAGGGGATTTAATTCTCCTTTTCAATCTTTCTATCCTCTACAACTACACCTGCCCATCATGGCGACTCCCTTCCTTATCTCCCACGACCCCTCCTCCCCCACCTCCGGCTCCGGACTTTCGCTCAAGCAGATCGCCTACTTCGGCCGCGTATTGATCAAGGTCTCGAGTCTCGCCCAGGCAGAGCAATTCTTGCGCCAGAACTTCCGCGCCCTCGATATCTTCGTCGACGCAACTGAGATCTCTTCCTCCGGTGATCTCGTCGATATCCTCAATGCCGGTGCCGCCAAGATCTTGATCAACTTGGACCAATTGACCACTCTCTCCGAAGAACAATCCGTGCCCTCGTCCCGCCTGCTTGTCAACGCCCTGTCAGACTCTGAATTGGATACTTTCCAGCAATGGATTGCCGTCAATGCTGAGCGCGGCGAAGCTAGCGTCTGCACTGCACCTTCTACCGTCCCCGCCGCCGCCGAGAAATTGAAGATTAGCTCGGACTCCCCCCGCCTCTTCACAACCTTCGGTACTCAGACAATCTCGGAGGATGCCATTACACAAGTCACAAAGCAGGGTGCGATTGCCGTCATTCCCACACAGGCATTGACTGTTGAGCGGGATGTCGCTGGCCAAATCTCTGCTGCTAAGCTTATTGCGTCGACCGCTGTTACCGACCAGGCCAATGGCTTGTATGCCACTTCTGTCACCGATGAGCGCGGAGCTTGTCTCGGCTTCGTTTGGAGCAGCGACGAGAGCATTGTCGAGGCCTTGCGCACTGGCACCGGTGTTTACCAGAGCCGTAAGCGCGGTCTGTGGTACAAGGGCCAGTCCAGCGGGGATGTGCAGGAGTTGATCCGCATTGGCTTCGACTGTGATTCCGACTGTTTGGTCTTTGTTGTCAAGCAAATCGGACGTGGTAAGAATCAACTTTCTACATCAATGAATGATGTTTGTATACTGACCATGGTGACTCATTAGGATTCTGCCACCTTGGTACAGAGACCTGCTTCGGCGCATCTGCCGGTCTGTCTCGTCTCCAAAAGACTTTGGACGCCCGCAAGGCGGATGCTCCCGCTGGATCATACACCGCACGTTTGTTCAACGAGCCCAAACTCATCGATGCTAAGATCATGGAGGAGGCTGATGAGTTGTGCCGTGCGGAGACCAAGGAGGAGATTGCTTTCGAGGCCGCCGATCTGTTGTACTTTGCCCTGACCAAGTGCACTGCTGCCGGTGTTAGCCTGGAGGATATCGAGCGGAACCTTGACCTCAAGAGCTTGAAGGTGAAGCGGAGAAAGGGCGACGCTAAGGGACCTTGGGCTGAGAAGGCTGGCCTGGCTAAGCCCGAGTCAAAGCCCGCCCCTGCCCCTACTCCCGCACCCGTCCCGGTCGAGGATCGCACGACCCGAATTGAGATGAAGCGTGTGATCACTGCCTCTACTACTGCCCAGGTGGTCACCGATTACCTCAAGCGTCCCTCGCAGAAATCTAACGAAGCCATTGTCAACCTGGTGAAGCCAATTATCCAGGATGTCCGTGACGGCGGCGACGCCGCTGTGCTCAAGTACACCCACAAGTTCGAGAATGCTACATCACTCACCTCCCCCGTCATCCACGCGCCTTTCCCCGCTGAACTCATGAAGCTGTCCCCCGATGTCCAGGAGGCAATTGATATCAGCATTGGCAACATCGACCGCTTCCACTCCGCGCAGAAGGGAAGCAACGAAACTCTCCAGATGGAGACCATGCCCGGTGTGGTCTGCTCTCGCTTCTCGCGCCCCATTGAGCGTGTCGGTCTGTACATCCCCGGCGGTACCGCTGTGCTGCCCTCCACTGCCATGATGCTGGGTGTTCCCGCCATGGTGGCAGGCTGCAACAAGATTGTCCTGGCCTCGCCTCCTCGTTCCGATGGCAGCATCTCCCCCGAAATCGTCTACGTAGCCCACAAGGTCGGTGCTGAGAGCATCGTCCTGGCCGGTGGTGCCCAGGCTGTGGCCGCTATGGCCTACGGTACCGAGAGCATTACCAAGGTCGACAAGATCCTTGGTCCAGGCAACCAGTTCGTGACGGCCGCAAAGATGTTCGTGTCCAACGATACTTCCGCAGGTGTCAGCATCGATATGCCCGCCGGTCCCAGTGAAGTCCTCGTGATTGCCGACAAGACCGCGGTCCCGGCCTTTGTCGCATCCGACCTTCTCAGCCAGGCCGAGCACGGCGTCGACTCTCAGGTGATCCTCATCGCCGTCGACCTGAACGAGTCCGAGCTTCGTGCCATCGAAGACGAGGTCGATGCCCAGGCCAAGGCCCTGCCCCGCATGGATATCGTCCGCGGTTCCCTTGCGCACTCAGTCACCTTCGTCGTTCGCGACATCAATGAGGCCATGACCCTCAGCAACGACTACGCGCCCGAGCACCTGATCCTGCAGGTCGAGAACGCCGAGTCTCTTGTTAAGGATGTCCAGAACGCCGGCAGTGTCTTCATCGGTGCCTGGACCCCCGAGAGTGTTGGCGATTACTCCGCCGGAGTCAACCACTCGCTGCGTAAGTTTCTCTCTGCAACTGCTTTCCCTCTTATCTCCCTCATTCAGTCTTGCTAACATATTCTGTTCCAGCTACCTACGGCTACGCCAAGCAGTACTCGGGTGTCAACCTCGGCTCCTTCCTGAAGCACATCACCAGCTCTAACCTGACCGCTGATGGCCTGCTCGGTCTCGCCAAGACGGTTGAGACCCTCGCCGCTGTGGAGGGCCTGGAGGCGCACAAGCGCGCCGTCAGCATCCGTGTTGCCCACATGAAGAAGAATCAGTCATAGGTCAAGTAAACCATGCATATTCTTTTGGTTATCGTTTTCTTTTAGGTTTTATCATGATTGGATGTGCCATGAACACAGAAGCATAGTTAAAAAGCAACTCGCCATTTAGTTTTAAATTGATTTATGTACAGCCAATCAATAGAATGCTTTGGTAGTATATAGTAAATATGGTAAATTAATTAATTATATCCGGCAGATCAACGGCATATGTACTCCGTATATGTACTAGGCCGATCATCCCACTATCTGATCTAAGACATGACGTTGGGCTCCACTCAAAATTTCAAAATCTTCAGGTGAGTCACGATCAGATAAAAGAATATAGAAGAATACCAAAAAAATATATAAAAAAAAATATGATCAAATTAAAGCCAGACGCCCCTAGCATAATTTTATATGTAACCCCGAAAAAATGAATGCCCAAAAAGAAAATGCTCAAAAAGAAAACCCAATGCTACCGAATACCCCCACTTTCGTCATCAAAATGAAAAAAGTAGCCCACAGTCGTAAAGTCGAGGGTATATCTCAAAGCTGCGCAACATCATTGAGAATCTGGACCTCCTGTCCAGGCTTAAAGGCAGGAAGACCCATGTAAGGACAACCGTCACAACGGAAGGCATCACCCAGAGCACAGCTTCCACATGAACCAGTCTTGCCCTCAACGGTGAAGTCCAGCTCGGCCAAGTCACCCGTATCCAGCTTCAACACATTCAATTCCTTATCTGCGTTTGCGCGGCGCTCCTTATCCTCTGCTTCGAGCTTGTCGGCTAGACCACATGTGCAATCTTTGCAGGCGCGTCGCCGGCGGCCGGTCTTGGGTTGGCACTCTGGGGCTGAAGAAAAGATGTTAGATTATATAGATCTTGTAGAAATGCAACATGCAAGGGTTGGAAGGGACGGGGTGTATACATACGCGGCATTATGGGTCTTGTTAAATCCTCCTCGGAGAGGAGCGTATCTTCATTAATGAGCTCATCATCATCGTCGCGGTCGTGATTCGTTGGCGAGTCTATTCCCATTGGCGCAGCGAAGCCTGTGGGGAAACTGGGAATAACAGGGACCGCGGCTGGCGGGGTAGTCTTATTCTTCTTCTTCAGGCCGAATTTTAAAGGGACCGCGGCGGAGGGATCGAAGCTTGGTTTTTCGAAGCCGTTATCGGACTGCACGAGACCAGCTAGGACGGCTTCCATAGCGTCTGAGGCATTGAGGGCTGAGTCTTGGGTTTGCAGCTTCGCACCGGGCTTCATGGCAGGGACGAGGGTGGAGTATACATCTCGAGTGAGGAGTTTCAGCGCCTCGGAGCGCCGTGTGCCGTCTGTGTCGGTGAGGATGAGGACGAGGTCGTAGGTTGTTGCGGGGAGGGAGACGTGGCCTGCGGAGAGCCGGTCGAGCATTTGGAGGTCTGTGATTGAGCGGTCAAAGGTGCTGAAGAGGCCGCGGAGTTTGTCCTCTTGAGTGGCAATGGAGGGGGGTGCCAGGAGGAGGGTGCGCTTGGCCTGGACTGGCTTGGGGGTGGAGAAATCCACGTCCATGTCGTTGGAGTCAATGGTTATAAATGAAGGAGCCATTGTTATTTTTTTTATTTTGAGATAAGAAATGTAGAAAAAAGGGAAAAAGATGGAGAATATAATGTTCCCTTGGAGGGGTGGCAAATGATTATTAAGCCTTGTGGATGTCTCCGCGGGCCCTTCAGGACTGCCGATTAGAGAGATTGTCCTATCAGCGATGGTGTGATTACTTGAACGTTTTAGACTCTTTGCGACAACGGAGGATCAGAGGACTTGGTATTTGAAATTTTGGATGCCAGTCAGAGACAATGATTAACAATTGATTAGAAATGTCCCGGTGTCACTCGGGGACACCTTGAAGACTCTATCACATGACTCTCATTCCGACTCTTCTTCCTAAATAGGGCAATCGAACCCGCCTCCGCATCTGGTAGGTTGGGGGTTGGGGGTTTGGGGCTTGATTTAGCCTTTATTCCCTCCATCTTTCCGACTGTTATTGAGTTCCTTTCGTATTTCCATAACATACAGGGTCTTTTCGGGGTTACTCCGTATTTAGGGCAACGATTTACAGTTTCCCAAAGGTGCATAGCTGTATATTCCTCCTTGTGTCGAATATATCCTATAAAATGAAGGCCGCGAGTGTATAGAATAGGACATTTTCTAAAGGAAAGTGTCTATCGGACTATAAAATTTCATGCATTACCTCTAATGTATAGAATCAACCCCTACCCTCGAAACTCCTCAGATATTCGATTAATGGCGAGATGATAAGTTGAAATATCTCATCTTGCATCTGCTCGCTTTCCAATGTGGAGTCTTTGGTACCAGGCCAAAGGAGGCATCTCCTCGCTACCTTTTCATATCCTGCACCACTTTGCTCCTCCACCACCTGCAAGAGGCGAGTTGCAGTCTTTAGATTCACATATGCCTCCACTGGATCGTCATCCTCCGGCATACGTAGTGCCTCTAGTGTCTGGCATAAAGAAAGTTCGATCAAGACCAGGCCCAGGGGAAACAGAATCTCGCTTTGGATGAGCGAGAATGTTGGTTTGTCTCTGCACAGGCTCCAGGCATCCAACTCACTGCCGACGTTCCACAGGACGTATGGCTTATCGATATCCCCAGATGGATTCCTGGTAAACATGATATCTCGTGATCTCCACTGTGTTTTCAGCCAGCTTCCATGGAATTGGAGCACGCTGCAGGCGAGATTAACCGCAACGCGCAGACGGTGGCCCCATGTGAAAAGAAAGTTGCCGCCAATAGGCGCCTTGGAAATATCACTTGAAGCTGCGATGAGCTCAGCGAGCGATTGTGATCTCAGATTCCCGGCGAGCTTTCGAACATAATACATATTGTGGCGGTGGTTTTCATCAGAGATAAACCCAATAGGTGCATTTGTCTCGCCACTGGTCCCCACGGTAGACAGCGTCGAGCAGATGTCTACAATCGGAGGCACCGAAGACATATCAGACATCATGGGTGATTTATCTTCCCATGATTCATCGAACGCAAACTGCACTTTGGCCTTCTTTTTACGGAAGGGAACTTTGTCTTCATTGCCCTGGGGTGGAAATCGGTTCAAAGTATCCACGCTCGATTGAAGGGTATCCGATTCGGCTTCAATCTCACACCATCCCTTACCAAGATCTATAGAGCTGTTGGACGGGAAAATCATTCGGAATCGAGGCCCATGAGAGGACTCTTTAGACCCATCATTCATGTCCTCTGGTGGATAACTAAGAACAAAATGGATTGAGTGTTGATCCATACAAGCACATTTCCAATACTTGCCCCGTATTATTGCATTGTGCAGACTGCGGGCTGATTTCTGGGCCCTTTTATGGCGCAACAGGGGTCTTTTTGATATTCTGTGTTTCTGTACTGTGCTTCGATAATCGGACTGCTCCACCAAGGTATTCAGGATTTTATTGGCTGCGTCGAGACGAGCGAAGAGATCGAGGTAGGTGCTTTTCGAGAAAATGTCTTTGAACTTCTTGACCTCCTTCTTGATAGCGGACTGGTCGACCCGATGGTTCTGTAGTATGATCAAGGTTCTGGTTAGCCCTAGACCTCGGGAGCGGACCTTGAGAGAATCGAACTATACTCACCACCGAAATATTCTTGTCCAATCCTAATTTTCTTGATAATTCCTCCAAGAGAGTCGCGACCTCTATCATCATCCGGTTGAAAGGGTAGAAGTCTCTTCCTAGCTTTTCATGAAGACTCGTTTGCAGACTCTGTCTTTTCCACAAATTCCCGAGAGGATTGTTCCTCAGTTCATCCAGCCCGTCTTCGTATTCAACCACTCCATCGAGGGCCCGCTCCAGAGTATTGACGAAGATGGCTTGTTGGGTTCCAAGGCTTGATGAATAGCTTTCAAGTTCCCTACGGTAGCGCTTGGCTCCGAAGCTCTTGATGGTCTCGAGACCCTGGACATAGTTATCAAGCTGGTTGATGACCAGTGGTAGAATTGCTAGGGCAACGCCTGCAGCCTCCATATTCGAGCAGTCGGACTGAACAAGATGAACTGGGGGTCAAAAGAGCCCGGAGGTCATGCTGTGTAAGCGCGGGGGCTCTATCTCAGCCGCAACCCCGCAGCGACAAGATCAACCTCAAAACGTCTGGTCTCGCAAAGTTCGATATTATTCTGGCCTAAAAGTCCCACACGGTCACAAGGGCATTTGCCCCAAATCTGCCCAAAATGATGAAAGATCCGAAGGACCCCAAAGCCATTGTACAAAGGCGAAGCATCAAGCGGAACCTGGGGCAGGATACATCCGATAATCTTTTGTCAAGATGGACTCGTGAAGCGGTTGATAGCAATTCCTCAATCGAAGAGACAGTCCTTGGGGATGTATCTCAAAGAAAGGGAAACGCTCCTCAAGACGCATCCTTGGTCACTGAGCCAAATTTTGACGAGCAAGCGGCCTCGCCAGCGAAACCAGTTGAGAACCATGAGCAACCCGTGATGACAACGACGACATCCCCATCTGCGAGCACCTCTATGACAAATATTTCGTTTGTCGTGGCTCAGTGTCTCAAAGGTTTAAGTCGGCTTGTTTCCGAAGACTTGTCATTATTCGCGTCTGAAGTCCCTCCAGCACTGTGGAAGGATGAGCTTGGTCGTTTGCGGGTTTGGGCTGCCAATATTGGGGCGCATCAGACCGGCCAATCGTCATTGGATCATCGACTGCGGGATGCGTCGCACATTAAAGAGCAGACACTTCGCGTCCTTCAGCGGCTGCAACGAACCACCGAAGATATGAATGATATTTTGCATCACTCACCCGGAGATGACGATTTCTCGGATCTAAGCGGGGATGAAGATGATGACGAGCATCAAACAGAAATTCAGTCTATTTATCATGCTCTGCGAGATACTATCAACAACCTGTACCAAATGTCAATGCTCATCCGCCAGCCAGCTCAACATGATCGCCTTATTGGCACCAAAAGATCGGATGCAGTCTTTTATGAGCAGTTTGACCTGCGACATGTCTCAGACAAATACCCCCAAGCGGGGGAGGATATCTCGAAACGTCTTGGGCTGGCAATATCACAACGTCGAGCCGTTATGCAGTATCGTGAGCGTCACCGCACCAAACTTGGTCAGGGTCTCGATCAGGTTATTGAGGATCAGACAGACGGGCAATCAGCCAAACTATCAGACACAGTTGCAACTGAGTTTGTAGAAGTTTCACCAGCGGCAAATGACAACTTAGAGTTTTTAACTGTCGCCTCACAAACATCTTACGCTCAAACCATATTGAACGGGCCGGAAGGGGCGGTTATCCCATCTCCCCCGAAAGACTCGGCTGATGGAGCTCCATTTGAATGTCCCTATTGTTTTGTAATCATCACCATCGCAAACCGGAGGGCCTGGGCTCGTCATATCTTCAATGACTTGATGCCATATCTGTGTATCTTCCCTAGCTGTCCGACACCCCATCGATTGTATGAAAGTCGCCGGGAATGGTTTTCTCATTTACAGAGTCAGCATTCCATATCTAAAACCCCAAATGCACATGTGGACTGCCCACTCTGTCTATGCTCGCTTCCATCTGGGAAGCAGTTTGAAAGACACGTGGGCCGGCATCTCGAAGAGCTGTCGCTCTTTGCGTTGCCGCGATCCGAAGAAAACGACGACGAAGGTGCAATTTCTTCTGATGAGCATTCTGATAAGTCGCACGATCCGGTCGATGAGGGGCGATGCCCTCAATGTGATCTAGTCTTTGTCGACCTAAGAGCTCACGCCATGACGCACAACGAAACTGAGCATGCAGAAAAGTGCCCTATTGTAACGTGCGACTACCACGCCAAGGGGTTCGCTCGCATATATGATAGGAATCGCCACCTACTGACACACTACAAGGGCGTCATGGTGTGTCACTTTTGTCCAGGCGCTGGGACACCAAAAGAAAAGAGCTTCACTCGGGCAGATGTGTTCAAACGCCACCTTGTGACCGTCCATGGGGTGATGCAGCTGCAACCAAACCAGCTTGATCAAAGCCCGGCTTCCTCCATCAAAACAGATATGGACCACACTGGCGATTCTACTGGAAATTGCTCTATCTGCAATGAATCCTTCGGGGACGCCCAGGACTTCTATAAGCACATTGACAACTGTGTAATGCTCAAGGTGATGCAAGGATCCTCCGAACCCGTCAACAACATGCGCCTCCCTGAGGTGAGCGAAGTCGAAGTTGAAGAAACGGTTCATGGTCGCCGCTACTCTAGCAGTTTTGTTCGCAGCCAGAGTGAGGAGAAGCCTTACCCGCGCAAAGGGAAGACCCGTGTCCCTCGTCACCTTGCTCATATCCATGCCATCATGGATCTAGGGTATCCGTTCAAGGAAGAGGTTAGTGTTTTGTTTTCTAACAATACTATTGTCGGCTACTGACCTAAGTAGGAGGATGTGATCGTCATTCAAAAGGCATTATCAAAGGCCCAGATCGACGAAGTGCTGAGCCTAAGCCGCGAGTTTAAGCAGTCTTCGCCCGCGGGAGGTGAGTGGTATTCGTATCCGTATTCGTAAGTCCCCAAGAGGAAGATCACTACTAACCAGGACCAGACTCCCAGTCTACCAAGGAGGACAAGCTGTCTGGGGAGGTCGATCTTGAGATGCATGAGCCAGCAATCGGCGTGGACGATGCACTCAACTTTGGGCCCGGCTCGTCAAAAGATCTCTCCCAAATTAACGAGGATATTGTCGCTTATAACCCGGACTCTCTTTGGAAGGATCATCCAGATGAGAGTGAACCCCATGAGAATGAGCCCAACCACGATATCATCTATCTTCGTTACCGTGGAGACAAATATTCGCTCCACTTCCGCGCATATGCCATTGAGGACGGTGTGCTCACTGTTGGCGCGCTGCGACTGGAAGCTGCGAAGAAAGTCGGAGCCCCTTTTCCGAACCTCGTTAATTTACAATATAAGGGAATTAGGCTAAGAGACGACAATCAAGTGTGCAAAAATACTGGGATGAAACAAAACTCGGAAGTGATATGTGTCGTTTCCAAAACAAAGTCCGGTACACTGAGCAACTCTTCCGACAATGCCGACGATGAAAGAGCCCATGCGAGCAATCCGTCTCAAGCACAATCCAAAATTAATGTCAATAAGAAGGACAATCAGGATAGATATAGTCCTCCTCTTCGCCGTACACCCCCATCATCGCTTGCTTCACCTGGCAACATACCTTCGCCTCCGCCGAATCTTAAACTACTGCATACACCGATGGAGCAAGTGACTGCCTTGGCCGGGTGGTTTGAGCGTGAGCTCATTCCGTTTTGTGACGACTTCATTGCACACCCACCGGCCGACATCAGGAAGCGGGAATACGAATATAGGAAGCTGAGCGAGACGATCCTTGCGCAAGTGATGATGAAAGTAGATGGAATTGATGCAGACGGCGATGATACTGTACGCAGTGCGCGCAGGGCCCTCATCAAACAAGGGCAACAGGTTCTGAACCAACTGGATTCAGTTGCATGAGTATAGCTATATCGATCATGTCCAGGATTCCTGTATGTATGTACCTTTTGTGGGATTGTGACCTTTTGAGATGTGCATAGACGTCCGATTCGCATAAAGTGCGATTCGCGGGATTTATTCACTATTAGATTAGATGAATCAAAACTCCAGTAGGGATACAGCCCCCTGCTGTTGTCTTTATCTACATATCATAGTAAATGAAAGAGAAGCCAGCTTTGATATTATTTCAACAATCATGCCCAGATGTAGATGTAGCGATGCCACAGTACTTTTATATGATGGTCAAATCGACCGGTATAAGCAGCGGTGTCTTATCACAGGTCTCCCAGCTATCGCCTGACACAGGGCTTGATATTACCGGGCTTTTCCAAGAGTCGATGGCCAGGACTGAAGTGGGTTCCTTGGATGCTACTGTATGCGCCGGACTGCCTCTATGGTGGTTGGTATCAATATGTACAAAAAAGATGATAGCGAGTCATCACTCATAAACTCCGTCGAAACAAAAAAAACAATCAGCGCTTGCGCTCACGGATCTTCCACTTGATCCCGTCCTTGTTGGTACCTCCCACGGAATTTTCCATCTTAGCCCGCTGCCAATCAAGCTCTTGCTCCGCAGTCCGGATTTCAGCGTGTTGCTTGTGCAACGCAGTGAGCTTGTTGTTACGAGCCTCAATGGTTCGTTTCCGGAGCTTGCGAGCCCGTCGAGCATCTGCAAGTGCCTGTCGCTCAGCCTGAAGCTGCTTGGGTGTCTTGCGGGTCTTGCTTGACGTCTGATCTTCTTCCTCTGATTCCGAAGCAGGTTCTTCTTTCTGTATCCTCTGCTTCTTCATTGCCAATTGGTCTTGTCGATCATCGGCAAACACCGTCCTGGTGGGTTTCGGTTGCACCGGGGCTCCGAAATCGAAATCGGAATCGTCGTCGAACCCATCATCCTCGTCATCGCTCTCGTCCTTTTTCCCATCCTTTTTGCCGAGGGCCTTGTTCATGCCATCTTGCAATTCCACTTCGCGCTCCAGGCGCTCGATCTCACGGCGCACCCGCTCGCCAACCGTCCGAAGATAACCCTTATCTTGCGTCTTGAGCAGCTTGATTGCCTCGTGGCTCAGTCCCTGTGCCGCGGCAGAGTCTCGTGCTGTGCCTTTGCCACGTCCGTGCCGACCTTGGGTTCGGTTCTTGTCTCCCATCATACCAAAGGCGAACTCATCAGGGTTGCGATCCCGCGCCTTCTCTTCGAGGCGCTTCAGCTTAGCCTTCTTGGCATTGTAATCTTTGGCACGGAGCGAGTAATCCTGTTGAAGTTAGAACGTTTGTTTGAAGATTAGGCATAAAAGAAAGCTCGGATCATTGGTAAATGTTCCAAGCGCTCCTCTGCAGGAACTGACCTTGTGCTTCTCGAGGAGACCCCATTTCTCGCGACCCTGAACCTGGCCACGCTCTTTGTGGTTCCGCCGTTGGACGGCGTTGCGCATGGACGACATGCTGAGTTTTGGTGTTGATAATTCCCGAGACAATAAATAGAGCACAAGAAGGTGTAGAAAAAAGAAAAATCTGAAAATCGAAAAGACGCAAGTCTCCAGCAGAAGAGTGTAAGTCAAAGTCGAGATGCAAAGTCGGAGAACTTTTTTTTCTGATTCTGCCAATAGTAACATTCTCTCCGCCCGAGCTCGGCTCACTCGCAATCAACACTCCCACTTGGCCTCGATCTTCTCTGCAAAGCCATTCAGTGAACCCCTCTCGGAACTATTTCTACCTCTCTCGGTTCGTTTTTTTGGGTTCTGGAGCAGCTGAACTCACATCTTGTCCCTCAACAACCGGGACCAATCCCTCTCAAAAGCAAACTCTCCGATCAACCAACCCATACACTTAACCCCGATCAACTTCGATCTTTGCGATCGACATACAGACCCAATGGCTACATCTTCCACATCCCCCGATACCTCCTCAACAAGTGTACCCAAGAGTGCACCCAAACAATATAATCTTCGCAACCCGCTTCCGCTCTCAGCCCCCCAAGAACAAGAAGTGAAACTGCTGTACTACAAGCGAGTGCGCGCCCATTGCGCCCCCGAGATTAAAGGTATGCAATTTGCATTGCTTTATACACCAAATCCATCACCTCTTTACGAATAATGCATAGCTTTGGCCTTCCTTGCAAAAGCCGGTCATGGGTGTCAAGCGGAGGAACAACTCCGGATCGCATGGCCATGATCCACTTCCCACACCTGGAATATGCCTGAAACAACCAACTAACCCAATTATGATATAGCATTCGCCGAGTGCGCCGTTAACCGCACCGTCACTGCAACATGGATCTGCCGCCAGCAACGTCTTGCAATGAATTCATGCATGGTCGCCCACGCGAAGCCGGAAGAAGAGGACCGCGCACGTGAGGAGTGGTTTGCGGGGTATGAGGAACGCCGGCGCGCGAAAGAGGAGGATCTTGCACGTGTTGAGAAGCGACGTGAGGAAGTTATTCGCATGATGCGCGAGGATGAAGCGCGCGCGCGAGCGGCGGGAAAATGATTGGACATTCTCCCTTGTACTCCATGGATCCCTCCCTCTCTCGCTCTCTTCATTTCTTGTGTGAGTATTTCTTGTCTATATGGGTTTCGGCGTCTTGAGTATTCTGCTTCTTGCGTTTATCCGAGGTCGGAGGGCGAGAATTTTCGCATTTTGGGCCGAGTCTCTGAGCAAGGGGAAGGGAGCTGGTAGACTCTTACCTGACCTGACTGCCTGATTGGCTGGGCCTTGCATGTATCAAGGTGCTCGGTCCATAATTCACAGTCCTGGCAGTCAGCCCGGCCTTCTTCCCGCCCTCGGTTTGATAGACAGATATCAAACTGATCTCGCCGGACAGGCCCGCCCTGGACTTTCTTGGCCAATCCGGACTCGGACTTTATATCTTTTCTCTCTCTCTCTCTCTCCTCACGGCGCACAAAGGCAGACAAAGCAGGCGTTTTGCTGGGCATCTTTATTACATTGCATGATCATCCCGAATGCGAGCGATGGGATGGACTGAATTATGTACAATATATACACACAGACGATTTCATATCTTGGTTTAATTGACCAGAAAGATGTCTTCTTTATCGGTTTATTTGCCTTTATGATCAGGCAAGGGGATTTGGACCCTGATTTGTAGACACAGGTCATGAGATAGATGCTCTCCATGATAGTAAAAGCCAGGACACCGTCCTATGGTAGATTAGAGAGAAAAAGGAGAATGACAACACCAAGCGCCAGAAACACCACCAGCCCAAGGCCAAAGGCAAAAGAACCCCCGGGCATAAATGCACTCCCTTAAACATCAGTCATTTTCCGGTCCTCGTCCCCATCACCTGCCTCGCCCATAGTGGTATCTTCGCCGAAAAGATCCTCCATCTTTCCATCATTATCATCCTCGTCTTCATTATCTTCAGCTCCATCACCACCAACACCCTTCCCAACCCCAGGCTGCTGCATCACATCAGGCATCTCATCTTCCTCGCCCTCACTATCCCACTCATCCTTCATATTCCATCCCATTCCAGTAAGACAGAAGCGCTCAGGAGGTAAACGCATGCCACCGATAACAACACTTTGGTTCGCCGCAGGAACAGCGCCATTGGCGCCGGCAGCAGGATCGAAGCCACGCGATACACCGGGCAAAGCAATACGATTTCTCTCCGACGCGACCTCCATAAGGAACTCCTTCGGCAACCCTGTCTGGAACTGGAAGTGCAAGCGGGAGGCAATGGCCAGTCGCAATGCAGGTAGAGAAACGCTATTCACTTCGGCGGAGCCCTTTGCGCCCGCGGTACCATCTGTGGCCGCGGCGTATCCTTCCGTCGCAAGGTGCACGGAGTCTTGTAGCACATTAGCGGTATAGCGGTATGCGAAGTCGAGCAATTGGAGGGGCACCCGGTCTTGGTAGGAGGTTACCCCGAGTGAGGCGAGGAGCATGTGGACCAGCCGCACGTCCCGTGGTCGTCGCGTTTTTCCGCTGTCTTGGGTTGATATTCCGGGGACTGGTGGCGGTTGTGGCGTTGTTGTTGAAGGGCCTGTCGCTGGGGCATTGGGTTGGGTCTGAGAGCTTGTTGCGGCGGGCGCGGAGGCCCCGTTCGCGGCGGAGGAGGATTCAGCGGGAGGGGTGAGAGGTTGCGTTGTGGGCGCTGAGCCCTGTGTTTGGCCTGGGGATGCCATTTTGTCTTGGATTGCTGATCAAATATCAAGCAGGAGGCAAGAGCGAATTGCGGTGTTGCGGAAAGTGGTCGACGTCGAATTAAGTAATGATTAAAAGGCCTAGAAAAGGTAGTCGGGGATCATTCGTAGCACAACGCTCAGAGGCTAGGAAACAGCCAAAGATTCGAGCAGCGTTCAGTGTAAAAATGGAGAGAGAGAAAGTGATGGCTAAATGAGGCCGAAAAGAAGCATGAGCTCCAGGGCTCCGGCCAATATCACGATTAGGTAATCGTATTGCCCTGCACCTGGGTCTGAAAGACAATCATATGTAATGCTTTTATTATACTACATTCTACGGAGTAAAGTATCCTTAGATAATGTTTTTGAGCCCTTCAATGTGTTTGCGCAAGTTTATTCACTTGTTTCATTCATTACTTCCTATTCATTTCATGGTCCTATTCAATCCTCCAAGTATGTGCGCCATGAATGTACAAAAACAAATCCAGAAACGCCATGAATGCCATGAATTAAAAAGAGTCAGGCACGAACGGCCGTGTATAATGCAGTGTCCAACTCCAGGTCTGCATGCAATAGTGTTGAACTTGAATATATCGCAGTCTAATGCAGAATCTGACTTTGTAAAGCACTCGCAAGACGGGTATCTATGACGCAAGAAATGCCCCGGGATAAATCCCTTGTCAGAGAGGCATAGCAGTGAGTGTATGTTCAAAGGTTATGAGGCATCTTGGGCCGGATGGGAAGAGAGGTTGTGGTCGGCTCAGTTGCTTCTTGTGGGTTCTCGGCAATGGGAGAGAGTTCCTCTTCACCGATAGCCCCTTCCACCGACTCAAGTATTGAGCCTGCTGGATTGGACAAGGCAACCGTGTCCTGCGACATGTAGCTTGCGGCGAGATCCTCCTCGGCCAACTCAACCTCGTCGAGGTACTCGCTACCTTCACCCTCGCTCAGGTCTTCATCGTAGTCTTCATCATCACCATCTTCGTCTTCTTCGGCCAGGTCTTCATCGACATCTTCCTCGTCTTCGTCGTCCTCTTCGTCTTCATCTTCCTCCTCACTGTCTGTTGTCGAGAAGTCTGCGAGTTCATGCGGTGTGTCTCTCCAGTACGTGAAGTCCGTATATTCCTCGCCACCGTCATGCACAAGAAGGCTGGTTGGTGGGAAGAAATGGTCGAGTAGCTCTTGCATCGTCACATAACTGCTCTTGTACTTGTTGAGACTAAGCAAATCCAGAGACACTTCAGCGTTAGAGTTAATTGTGAAAATCCGAGTAGACGGAATGTTCACAGAACGATAACTCAATGCGTCGGTCAATCGATTTCCGAAGCCAGCATAGAAGGGATTCTCTTTACCGCAGAAGAGGTTAAGAATATCCCGCAGACATGCCATCTTGAAAACTTCTGGTTTTCTCAGGTAGATCTCCCGCCGCAGAGCGGCCATCGTGCGATCGGGGCTGCAGATCACTGGACCTCTTGGTAGTCTGTATCCATCTTGGCAAATGCCGTGAAGATACGCCCGTGTGGTATCTGTCTGGCCGACAGACCGACTCGTAAGATACATGATATTGTACCCATTGTTGGCAATGTCGGTGTACAACTTGGCGACTCCCGCATGCGTCCAATCTCGTCCGATCATATTGAGAACATGTCCCAACGCATCGGACTTAGTGATAGTTCCATCAATATCAGAAATCACGATCGGGGTGTTGCCATTCCACAGATACATGTTCGCAGTGCAAATTGCTCTGTTGACGCTGAAAGACATTGTGTTGGCGCCGGCCTTCAGTTGCAAGGCTTTGAGTTGATCACTTGTCAAGCGGAGTGTCTTGGCATAGTTGCGGGTTTCAACGGGGAAGGAATCATGCAAGGGTGAGTCAGGAGGTGTGGGAAATCCGGGTTGGACATCTGATTTGGTTCGATGATGGCGCGTAACCAACGACGGCTCCAAGACACCGTGTTCGCCTTCACTGTGGTATCCTGGGTCGGAGAGAGCATCATCGTTCATTCCCATGTTCGGCCGCATGGAGTGAAGAGTGGCTCTCCGGTCGGCTAGTTCCTTGGACTCTTCGCTGCTGTATATCCATAGATTGCCGTGTTCATCGGCTCCAATCAGTGCTCCGATATCATAGCTCCCTTCAAGCTCTTCCGCAAGAATCTTACGCGCAACAACCTCCGCGCGGAGGGCATCTTCTTCGTTGCTCTTGTAGCCAGTCATATCCAACATCAGATCTCCAGTCTCGGTGACATGTGATGGAATATTGGAACCAGACAGCTTCTTTGACAACGAAATGGCGCGAGACACCGCTTCCTGGGGAGACAGAGGAGGGCTGCGAGAGCGGTGGTGTGTTTCGCCCTCGACATCGATATCATGGGGTGCATCATTCCCATGTGCAGATTGACCGGACAGAGAGTGTTGAGGAGAGCTGGTCGAAAGCACGTTGTCCGACAGTGTGTGACCAAATGGCGGCTTAGCGCTCAAGGAGCCGTGCCGTGAACGGGCCACGTCCGATTCGTCGGGAGATCGCGATAAGGGTGTTATTGTCCCTGTTAAAACAGTCAGTAACGAGGGACTTAGATCGAAACTAAGGGTTAAAGATGTGTCCTACCTAAATCCGTGTTTGCACGTAGCTTGTTCGATGGCATCGCCATCGCCGGTGGGGTCTTTGCGCCTTCTGATAATGCATCCCCGTTTCCTTTGTCCAGGTCAAGGTAATCTGGTTCCTGCAGCGAAGGGAGAATATCTGGTTCGCTCTGAGCTCTCGGGCTGGCTGCTGGAGACACCAACGGCGAAGTTTGCAACGATGCGGGGATGTCATCGGTCGTTTCAAAGACAAAGAATGCTTCGCCCCCTTCTCCCAGTTTCATGGCATATTCTTGTTTAATGCCATTCACCTGGAATTCCACCTTCTTCTCAAATGGACGCAAAAGCGAAAACTTGCCAAACCGGACATGAAAGGGCGAACAAGCGAGGGTGCCTTGAAAGAGAAAAGCGAAATTAGTATCTTGCGTGAATCCCACCTCTCAAAGAACTGTAAATACCATCTTCTTGCTCTATGACAATGACATCAATAGCCCCGCTAAGGGTGGCCGGGTTGATAGAATTCCATGTCTTGGAGACGGAACCACTTATAGAGCGATAGAGCTGCATCCCGCCAAATGGGTGTCTAGCACCTTTGACAGTGGAACTGGGTGAAGTCAGGCCAATTCGAAGCAAATTCTAGAAATGCAGAGAGGTAAAAAGAAGGTCTGAACGATCAAAAAAAAGACTGAGACAGGTTTTTGGAGAATCGGGAAGTTAAAAGGCCCATGTGACTGACACTTGGAGACAATGAAGGCGGCTACATAACCATTGTCACGGGATAATATCAGCACAATGTCAGCCACAAAAATGGTGCTATGAAGTCTCAACCGGATGATAAAAGAAGACACATATAATTTCCTCCGATCTACTCCGTACTCCGTACTTCCAACATCCAACATTTGTTGATTTCGCCAACAGCATTCAACGCCCAACAATTGTGATTATGTCAGCTTTGAGGAATGCCGAGGTCCCGTAGCGGCTGATCTCCGTCTGGCGCTAACCTGTTTTGGGTGGCTAAGATTCCGGATCACGTGGGGCCTATCCCACCGCCCACTCCGGAGAGCATTGGCGATCCTTGCAATTCTCCTGTATCCCGCTGCCCAAGTCCAATGGGTTATAGACGTTGGGATGTATGAGCCGCTGTACTTTGCATTTGACGCTTACCCAGCAGTGGTCCCTCGCGTGAGAGTGCGAGGCGTCATGGCACTCTTTCTCGCCGTCTCGATCTTGTGGGCTTTGATCTGGTAAGTCCCTTGTCTATTCCAGCGTTTCCTTTGCTCGACTGACTCAATGTATGAAGGCTTCTCTACCGTGCGTGGCAGGTATGTCAAACTTCAAATGAAGTCCTAGTCGAGAAGCTCGGTCTCGACATTCCTCCGCCACCAGAGGTCACCCTCGAAGAGATCACAGCCCGTGAAATCCGCCTTGCTTGGAAACAGCCTGACTTCCACAATTCAATACATAAGCATATCATCCAGGTGAATAATGTGAAAGGTATAATATATGCGTGATGCTGTCCTGTCACTAAACAAACCACTAACGGTCTCTAGTCGGTGAATCCAAACGAGCAGAAACCGCGGTGGAAATATCAAATTTGCTACCTGGGAATATTTATCATATCTGTGTTCTTTCCGTTAGCGCCGCCAACTTTCAGACTCCCAGTGCGATCCTCCATGTCCGAACAAAATCTCTTCCGCTGTCCGAAGCCCAGCAAAATGGCAACGCCGGAGGTCCAATTATCCGCGCCTCGATCCCCAGGTCTACAGTAGGCCTTCCAACACCATCTGCCCCGATAATGTCTCGCGAGCATAGTGCAGGCCAATTACCGGGGAAACGGCCCTCGGCCGGACGGAAAATTTCGCCCGCGGCTGGAAGCACGGACGTTTCACACGGCAATTTCGAAGAAACACTCAAGACCAGAGCAAAAAGCGCCAAAGATGAGACTTTGGAGCAGTTAGCAGACCGCTTGAAGTCGTTACAGCACGAGAACGAGAACGTGGAGAAGCAGGGGGCAGAGGAGGAAGAAGAGCATATTGCACTGTTGAAGGACCTTGAAAAACAGCGCAGTGAATTGCGAAAGCGTGTCAGGGAGAAGGATGAAGCAAGCGGTGACTTGAAAAAGCATGTCTACAAGCTAGAAAGCGTCAACCGGACCGTGCAGGGCGAAAAGTCAAAACGCATGCGACTTCTTCAGCAAAAAGAGGCAGAGCGCAAGAAGCGCAAGAATGACATCTTGCGATGGCAGGAGAAGATTTCACGCATGAACTCCGATGCTATACAAGCCAAGGATGACAAGGCCAAGATCGAAGAAGAAGGGACGGTGCGCGCAGATGAGGTCCGAGCCAAGATCGCGAAAGAGCAGGGGGAGATGAAAACCATCGATGATGAGATTCAGGATAAAGGAGGACGGGTCAAGAAGCTTGAGGAAGAAAGAATGGGATTGCAAGAAGGCGATAGTGAAGATGGCAAGGAGCTGGATCGGATCGACAACGAGCGAGCTCGTCAGTGGGAGCACAAGCTGGGCAACCTACACGCACGTTACGCTACACTTGTGAATCTGCACACGCAAGCCCAGCAACAATATCAAGAAGCCCAAGAACGTCTAAAGTGGCTTACAGCCCAACGACCCAGCAGCTCAGGACCCTTTGCCTTCCCGACCTTGGATCTTGATATGTCGAATACTGCCACTATTCGTCCCCGTCGTCATCGCAGCTCACTCAACAGCAATATGTCTTCCCCTCTGAACTACCCGGGCGTCGAAACGTCGTTTCCAAGTACCGTCAACTACAACCCGTCCGGTCACTCGCCTACATTTGCCCCCAGCTCTGCGTTTTTCAATATCAATAATGGTATGGCCCTTCCAGGCTTGTCCGATCCCCCTGAGATCATGCGCTCCGATACGGAAGTCGCTTTCAACAACCCGCAAATGAGTCCCCGTGCGGATGCTCTCTTGCCATCCGACCTCCTTGGTGACGAGGAGTCGCCCGAATTCCCACGATCTATAATTCGTCCAAGATTTGCGACTATGGAGGCATCCAGTACTCCCTTGGACAGCTTCGGACACGGCCCAGTATCGCCTGTCTCTTCGGATAGTCGAGCTGGCAGTATATTTGCCAGCCCGCTAGAGACTCAAAATCGGCAGGACGAATCCCAAGGTGTCCATTTATCTGCTGCTGGGGAAGCCCCGAAAAGCGCTTCCCGAAAGCTTTCTGGACTTTTCGGTTTCCACCGGCCTCGTGGGAAAACCCTAGCAGATGAGTCTCCTATGCTGGGTTCTTTGAAACCCGGTCAGAGTCAATCCTTCCCTCGCAACATTGACGAGTTGGATCCAATCGGTGCACGCCGGCGACGATCGAGCTATACTGGTAATTGGGCCAACCCGATGTCATTGTTCCCTCGAAGCAACACGGCTGGTGTCACCATGGACAGCTCTTCTGATCATGCGCCCTCTCGACGAGCTGCTTTCTCCAATATTTTCTCATCCAGCAAGTTTGGCTTCGGCGGTGCCGGCACCCGTGGGAATCCCGATCTTAGCAGTGGGTACAACCAATTCAGTCCTCGACATGATCCTATTGATCCATCGTCACTTCTTGGTGGCGTTCGACGCGGTTCTTTATCCCCACGACCTTCGTCGACCTCATTCGACACACCAAATCAGCTTCCACACCCCTCAACAGACAACCGCCATTTCGGGTGGCCATCGACTGATAATGCTGGACACCGCAACAGCCCGCTTGGATTTGACTGGGCCGCGCCATCCAATTGGTCTCGAGCTCCTTCTCGGCGACCTTCAATCCAGTATGGATCGTCGGGTCATCTTCCCCTCGGTCTAACCGGCGAGCCTGATTTCGTGGAGGACACGTTTGATCGCCATCATCGGCCCCTCCAGGCACCGATTGGCACTCGTCCATCATCATCTCATCGACCGTTGACCCCAAAGCTGAACCCCGCTGCCCCGGCGTTCACGGCGGTTCTCACGGGCGAGAAGTCTGAAATAGACACAGATAAGAGCAATGATCCTGATAGTCCATTTGATATTCACGAGTACGACGGATCTCCTTCGGACTCTCGCACGTCTCGCTCGCTGTCCCTTTTCACTGGCGATTCGTATGAATCCTTGGAGCGCATGCCATCCGGGGCTTCCATGGACAATGCCTCCAAGGAGTCGTTCATTCGCAAGATCACGCGCAAGGGCAGTTCCAGCAAGTTCAGCTCATGGAAGGATCGCTCGGGACTTTTCTCTAAGAAAGGTGAATCCTCGCAAGGTGATATTGACGAGGATGCGGCCAGCGAAGCGCAGCTCGGCAAGAGTGTCGATAGCACTGTCTCGAGTGTGACATCCGCCGACCGCTCCACCCGCAGCAGCCTAGGGTTCTTTTCTCGTAAGTCTCGCAAGTCTGACAAGGCCAGCGAGACTAGCGAGCGAGCCAGTGAGACTGGCGATGAAGAGATTCCTGAGATTGAGCACTCATGATTCTCACATGTATCTATAGACCATCTTGGTTCTGTCCTTTCGCTTTCATTTCCTAGATTCTAAAGTATCCTGCTGTCTTAGGTTGATATGCATCTCAACAACATACTAGTTTTATTTATGGACTTTTTATTATTATACATAGCAATTACCTAAGTACATATAGGTACTTCTAGGTACTGTAGTGACCTATCGTCTTCACAGAAAATTATTGTATTATTCTTATCCATCAAACCACTTCCAGTCCTCAAAACCGAACCCCTCGAGTGACTGGGGCAAATGCGGGCGGGCAGAAATCGCACAAAATGACAACCTTGGAACTTCCATTCTCCGGGCGTATTCATCACTTAACATCAAAGTCCAGTAGATCAAATAATGGCGAACTCAAGGTAAGCATTGAAATTTCCAAAAAAGAAAAATATATAGTCCAGCTACTAAAAGAGCACAGATTTGAGTACGTCAAGTCCTTCGAGCAGCCGGATGTGCTGCTCCCCAATACATGGATTGTGGTCCGCATTGATGGACGAGGATTTCACAAGTGAGTCTCCATCTCATGTTACTCATGGGGATGCTCTATGCATACGGAATCTTCATGCAAGAAGTATCCATCTTCATATGCATATCTTTCACCAACATGTGGTGATAGGACTGCAACAATGCATTCATCTGTGTATTCAGAGTCTAACATATATAGACTCTCTGATCACTATGCGTTCGCAAAACCCAATGACCGCCGGGCACTGGATCTGATGAATGCTGCGGCAGTTGAGGTCATGAAAGAGCTCCCGGACCTATGCATCGCTTACGGAGTCAGTGACGAATTCAGGTATGTCCAGCTCGTTTCATCGATATCCTCGCAATCACTAACAGTACTCCCTCAGTTTTGTCTTCCACCCCAACTGCCAACTTTTTGAGCGGCGCAATGGGTGAGTATTTCCTCTTTACTCGTATCTCCTACGGTGTAATTTGCAAGAACGGCCGATAACAGGAGTTCTGTTCTTCTATCCAGGAAACTAGTGACCACCATCGTCTCTACGTTCACAGCACACTACATTTACAAGTGGAGCGAATTCTTCCCTGAAAGGCCTCTCCTGCCACCATATCTGCCCTCTTTCGATGGGCGTGCGGTCATTTACCCAAATAACCGTATTCTCCGTGATTATATGAGCTGGAGACAGGTTGATTGTAAGTGACTGTATCATGGCGATATGGTCTCACAATACCCTGGTTTCGAACCACATATGGCTAATCCAATATGACTAGGTCATATCAATAACCTCTACAACACAACCTTTTGGACAATGGTGCTGCAAGGTGGAATGAGCAACACAGACGCCGAGCAAGAGTTAAAGGTAGGCTATTGTTCTTCCAATTCGAAGTATAGGTAATTAATTGACTTGATATCAGGGTACTGTGTCTGCGGACAAGAACGAGATTCTCTTCAAGCGGTTTGGTATCAACTACAATAACGAGCTAGAGATCTATAAAAAGGGCACTGTTCTCTATCGCCAGGTATGCGCCAATTCTATGATGTGGCTCTTTCTGTCTCGATCTGTTCTAACATATCTTAACAGTACGAGCTGGAGGAACCTAAGCCTACCAAAGCACCTGCAGACGAAGAATCACCGGTGGTCGAGTCTCAGCAGTCAAGGTCACAGCAAGACAAGATCCGCAAACTGCGCCGGAAGGCACAGGTCGTGATTGACCATGTCGATATCATCAAAGATGAGTTCTGGGAGAAACGACCTTGGATTCTATCCGGTAATCCTGGAAAGCTACCAGCGTAGCTTAGAGTCAACACAAAAGCAAAAGATAGACATTTACATTTCCTATGGTTGCAAGTCATGATTTCGCCAAACAAAAAGGGTATCTTGGTTTCTAGATGGCGTAAGATAAAACTAGTATATGCAGAAATTTTGTACATGGTCCTGACATGCATGTAAAGCGCTCCAATATCAAAATGGTTAGAACAGAAGGGACACATCAAGCTTTAGCCTCCTTCTTGTCCTTCTTCTCCTTTTTAGACTTCTTTTTTGAGTCTTCCGCGACCCCATCACTCTTAGCCTTCTTGCTCTCCTTCTTCTCCTTTTTCGCCGCCTTCTCTAACCGCGCAGCAACCTCATCCGTCTCCGTGTTCTCCGCCCCAGTCTGATCAGACTCCTGATCAATCGACGTAGGCGTCGGATAATCCTCCTCAGAAGCAGTACGCTTCTTCTCCTTCAAAGCCTTCTTCGCAAGCTTCCCAGCAATCTTCTTCTCCTTCCTCTCAGCCTTTGCAGCCCTCTTCACACGTCTCGCTTCCTTCCTCTCGGCTTTCTCCACCTTCCGCGCAGCCTTGGCCAATTTCCTAGCCTTGCGATCGCCTTCATCTTCATTCTCGCGCTTGCGCTTCGACTTGGAGGTGGAAGTAGACGTCCCGCTCTCGTCTTTTTTCTTATCGTTCCCCTCAAGCGTACCAGCCAACCCATCGCCCCTCACAAAATGCCGATAAAGTTCGCTGGTCAGCGCATTGTTCTCGCGCGCTGAGTTGGCTTCGAAGCTGTCGTTCCCGACACCCTTCAGTGCGTCTTCGAAGCCGCGTAGCCACCATTGGTTCGTCGGGTCTTTTGTTGTCTTCTTGCCCACGCCGTGGTTGTTCGCTTTGCGCGATACGAGGAGTGGTCGGGTGAGACCGAGTCCGCTGTGTGCGCCCGGTCGTTTGTTTGGGTTCAATGGGTTGCCGGGGCCAGACCAGCCGTGCTTAATTAAGTAGGCTTGGGCGTCCATTTTGTGGTGGGTGATGTGTTTGCCCTTGGGTTGTAGGGTTTGAGAGAGCAATAGAGGTTGGCTTTTTTAATCTTGGGTATTCCGGTTGGGTCTTGGTTATGTATGTTGTAGAATTGAGGAGAGGGGATTTGAGGGAGTCCCTTGTGCAAAAAAAAGTTTGGATAAGGAAAAAAAAGGTTCGAGATAAGATTTCTTGTTCAGATTCACGTGACGGGCGAACTATGTACTGCATTCTGCGTTTGTTTTTGTTTTTTTTCTTCAATTGGAATGGATGTATAGCTTTTTCCGTTTAGAAAGAGAAATTTCCTTTCTACATAATGTAGATTCTGTTGATTGCAACGTTCAAAGAAATACATGGGGTTCAAAATCAAAATTTAAACCTTAACAAAGGTCATAGTCCAGAAATATATTTCAACCTGCAAAGTAAATACTACCACCCCAATAACTAACCAACCAATTAATTCTACAAACCACAATAATTCAAATGATAACGACATAACCTCATATGACCTAAGTGCAGGACTATCTATTTTTACCCTTTTTACCCACCCAAACACCCAATGATACACAACAGACAACCATCAGCAGCAGATGCAAATGCATTCACCCGCACACAGTATACAGACTAGTACGGCTTGAACCTGTCCTTCTTCTTCTCCTTCGGGCGAGCCTTTGCAGACCCAGACTGGACTGGAGCATCACTCCCCTCAGCAGGTCTCCATGCCCGGACGAAACCATCCTCACCACAGGTGAAGACTGATTGACTCTGATTAAGATAGTTAGATTAGCAAGGGTTATAAAGAATGAAAGCCGAGTAACACATCACAAGAAGCATTCCCTGAAAAACGTACCTGTTCATCCAAATACACCGAACGCACAACCTCCTCGCAATGAGCACGGGGCAAGCGCCAAAGATTGTCCCGGTCTAGCTTCCACGACGGGCTAGAAACGAGTGGGACAAGATCGAGACGGTTGTCACTGCAAGACATTAGTTAGCAAACACCCACGAGCCCAGCCCAAGAACCCAGAAAAAAAACACAAGCACAACAGCACGTGTGCGTGCCACGACTTCTTCCGAGCACCGAACACAATAAAAAACACAAAACAAGACAGGAAACATACATCTTATTTCCAGCGGCGATATACGGCCCCTGTGCACCGACACAGAGTTGCGCAACATACTCGCATCCCAGCGGGTCGCGCACGTCACCGAAATTCACGGGCTCGGGCTCCTGCGAGGCATCGTCCGGGTCTGTGGCCGGGTACACGGAGAAGTGCTCGTCGTGGCTGAGGGCGAAGATGGTGTGCTCTGACAGGAACCCGGCATGATGTACGGAGCCGTGGTTGATCACTTGAACCAGGGCTTCGTCTTCGTCTGTTACGGTCGTATCATAGATGTTTACTAGTCCGTCCGTGCTGCCGGAGAGTAAGATGTTGCTGCGCGTCGGGTGATATTGGAGCTGTGTACCACCGGTAACAGGCAAGGTGCCGATGTAATGGTTAGTCTGGCTGGTACTGCATGTGGGTACTGCATGTGGGTATTGAATTGGATGGTGGGGGATGTTGGGGGCGTCGGGCTTAGAATGGAGGTACACTTACCTCAGTGATATCGTCGTTGTGGCTCTCCACATATTGGAGGCGGAATTCTTGGGGAGAGCGGATGTCCCTATTTGTTGGTTAGTGGGATTTGGGGTTGGTGACAGGGCATAGCTGTTTTTGTCTTAGGGTTGGAAGACAGATCCCGATATAATGATCAAATGATAATGCTGGGCCCAGCATTCAAATCAAAACCGAAGTATAGTATGAAACCTACCAGAATGCAACAACCGCCTGCGAAGAGACAAGCTCTGTTCCCGCAACAATAGTGTTTGTTTCCGGGTTACAAGCCACAGACAGAACAGGCGATTTTTTCGCTAGAAGACATAAGACAATGAATTAGCAAATATGCATTTGATAACAAAGAAAACGAAAACCCCATCCTTGAATCCAAGTGCCGATAAATTCTCCGAAAACCAGTAACAGGCGACCGGGAATGCAGCAGCAAAACACAAAACCGCACTTGTCCAAGCAGGTTCCCGAAGACAACCCAAACAGGCAACAGATGCATAAAACGACCCCCAAAAAGAAAACAATAAATAAAAAAAAGCTTAACCAAAACAAACTCACCCGTTTCCATCTCCACAACCGGACTTCCATTCCCAGCCCGAACATCCCAAACCTTCACCTTCCCATCACGGCCACCGGTAGCTAAGAGGTGGGACTCGCCCATGGCGAAGCTGCGCAATGCGGTAACACCGCCATTGTGAGTAGCGTTTGAGATGACAGATCCGCGATCGAGATCGGCGGCGTCAAACACGCGCAGCGAATCATCTGATGAGATGGCGGCGAAAGTCCCCGGCGCTGAGGGGACGATCGAGTAGATGTAATTATCTGCCGGCAGCGACAGAGTCGATGAGGCCACTGCTTTGAGTGTGTGCATTGTGCGATCTAGGGGAGCTGATCGTCCCGTTGCCTGCTGTGTGGCTGGATCTCGCTCTCGTCTTTTGAATTTGATATAGAGATGTTGATCTCTGGGGTGATCCCGCTATGGCTGATGTGAGGGGCAGCGATCAATGTTTCCGAATTGGTGATTAATGTCTCTGATGATGTGTGTTGTGTTTTGATATTTGAGTGTTTATGTATTATTGGAGCGTTTTACTCAATTTGGACGGTGAGGTCGGAGTTTGGCCAGGGAAAATTTCCTGGCGGGACGTGGGGCCCAATCTTCTGTGTACGGAGCAATGTACATCCAATGTGTACATCCCGAGAGTCCTGTAGTTCTTATAACTCACTAACTGGTCTACTCCATACTCAAATAGTATACAATATATTAACAAAATTCAAATGATTCCTTTGGCTTATCATAAAAACCTCGAAATTGAAAATACATTTGCTTCTAGTTCAGAATAAGGGGCAAAGAAAACGGATGTACAATGTACGCTAGATTTTAGTCCCTCCCAAATAACTCACTAATGCACGATGCACTTTGGTTAAACCCAATCCCATGAGCTGTCAGTACCAAGAGAGTTGAGCAGATTTTGGACGATCAATATCCCTCAATGACGAGTCAGTCTCAGCTGGAAAGTTCAGCAAACAGCGCGGCAAGCGCTGGATCGCGTGAAATAGACTCCGTATATAATTGTACGGGGTATGTAACATGCAAGGAGACCTCGGGATTTGACCATATTTCTTTGTATCCTATGAAGAAGGAGTCCCCCAACAATTCCCGGGGCCCAAGGCCGAATATGGATAATATGTTTTATTAGTAATGTGAATCACCCGGGCCGGGATGGACCCGGGGTCTTGGGAAAGCCCCAAATCCCCCAATAGGGAAAGACCCTGGACCATTATTGGGCTTGGGGGGGATGTTGACACGTATAATGCATGATATATACGGAGTACGGAGGACATCCGGAGAGGTGTATAGGTTAGAAAAGAAAAAGTCAAAAGGTTTGACACGAGTCATGACCTGACCCAGCGGGGTGGTCTTAGGGTCATTCTTACATATCACAAAAAGAATCCGTCCAAGTAAATGATTACCAGGGCCAAGGTGCAGCCAAGGCGCCGGCTAAAGTGTTGGTCAAGACGTGGTATCCCACTTCATTCGCTCCAATGTCACATCCACGGACCCAGGACTCTGGGTTGCGGCGAGGGGGAGATTTATTAGACATACGGAGTACGGAGTACAAATTGCAAGGTCAGTCTTTTTTTTTTTTTTTTTTTTTTTTTTAAAAGCAGAATGCAGAGTGTGTGTGACAGAGTACATACACATTCCAAGGTTGCCCCAGGTGGCACAGTCAGAACATATATTTATATTTATATTATGTACTCCGTATAATAATATATAATACAGAGTATACATTATGTTACTAGGCCAAGGCAGAAAGTGAATAGCGCCACGCTTACTCTGTACCGTAGGTTACCTCGATTGACCTGGATTGACGCCTTTACCACTCCGTTGGGCCCTCACCAAAGTGGAATCCCTGGAAATGAGAGGCCCAGACGGTCCGCATCCCGCTAGGGCGTGGGTCGACCTTTTGGTCCACGTCGATCTAGCTCTTCTAGAGTTAGTGATTCGTAAGTATTTTCTATTTCTAGGTATTATTATACAGAGTACGGAGTAGATAGAATATGAGAAGTTCAAATTATATATTCAACATAAAAAGCCAGAAAAAAAAGCAACATACAAAAATTACTAGGATTTAAGGACCCGAGCCCTAATTGGTTTAGCTGCTCCTTCAACCAGTGCTCTGGGATGCCTGTGCATCAAAGTCTTGTACATAGATACAACATAATAGATTCGATTATAGGATTACTCTGTACGGTGTATGTAGTATAATCGATATAAAGGAACTGAATTGTCAAATATTTCATAGATTGACAGATAATAAGATCAAAGATTCCAAAAAGTATTCCAAAATATTCCTATTAAAATGTCCAAGTACCTCAATACAACGAGTACCGGTAGCGCGGTTCGTACTTTTCTCTTGTACGGAGTACTTCTGCACCGAATTCTGCACTAAACTTCTTTTCTCATTTCCCCTTCTCTCATCCTTGTTCTGCCATTCTCTTGCTTTGCTGGCTGCTTTACCCGCACCCCGCTACCCGTGGGCCCCGACGGGAAGGAAACCGCAGCTTAACAACCTTAAAGACCTCCTTCTCCTTCTCAGCTTTCTCTTTTCGCTACCTAGGTAGAAGTTGGAGCTGACGCTGGACATCAAACCGCCCCAATCTGTGCCAATCTGTGCCAGTTTCCCGAGAACCTCGAATCCCTGGGCTTCACCCGACCGTGCGATCCGCCCTGTCGCAGAACCTCTCATTTGGCCCGAGCTCATCACACTGGCTCGTGTGCTTTCGCTGTGGTTTAGGGTCTCATATCTAACTGGTTCTTTTCTGCTGGTTTCTTTTTCATGATTGGCATGACCGGTCGACTCACAACTGCCTCGGATATCTTGCGCGATCATTGATTGATTGCCGATATCAGCATGTCTTCTTACAGAGAGTCGCCTGGGTCCTTTCCCGCGCCTGACCGCACATCGCTGCCGAAAATGTTTACGAACGGGGATTCCAGGATGCGACACCTCCCTCCCATAAATTCCCCACCCCCGCCCAAGCGATACAAGTCCGAGTCAACCCCAGCGAGCGATGCCGGCCACTCTAGATACTACTCGCACTCCGTCGCGAGTGATCGAGTCCGATCACGACAACCGTCTTCCGCAATGGATTTGTACACGCTGATCGACAGAGATCCGGTCGATAAAGATCCTCGCAGGAACGCCCGCTTTACTAGCAATGGATCGGTGGCCACACAGGCATCCCACACGTCGAACGCATCTCAAGTATCGCGATCATCTCCGATTATAATTTCTGATCGCAAGTATGTCACTCCATACTCAATTGTGAAAATTCAATTACTAATCTCCCGTCCGAACAGGATACCCGAGAAATACCCGAATCACAAAGAGAACGGCCGAATGTATCACGGGTATCGGAAAGGAGTCTACCCGCTCCCGTGCGACGAGGAAGAACAGGACCGTCTCGACATATTCCACAAACTGTTCACGGTTGCACGGGCCGAGGATGGCTTGATCTATGCACCACATCCCCCGGGGTCCAGAATTCTCGACCTGGGTTGTGGAACGGGGATATGGAGCATCGAAGTTGCGAACAAATTCCCGAATTCCTTCGTGGTCGGTGTTGACCTTGCGCCAATCCAACCGGCCAATTTCCCAAAAAACTGCGATTTCTATGCCCCCTTCGACTTTGAGGCGCCTTGGACCCTGGGAGAGGATTCATGGGATATCATCCATATGCAGATGGGATGTGGTAGTGTCGCAAGTTGGCCAAGTCTCTACCGACGAGTCTTTCAGCATCTCCGGCCGGGTGCCTGGTTTGAGCAAGTCGAAATCGATTTCCGACCCCGTGTTGAGGACAAGGATGGTGAACCGGGACGCGCTATGGCTAGCTGGTACTCGACCTTGAAGCATGCAACTGAAGCCACAATGCGGCCCCTGGCCCACAGCTCCAACGACACGATCCGGAATTTGCAAGAAGCGGGCTTCACCGAGATCGACCACCAGATTGTGGGATTGCCTATGAATCCATGGCATCCTGATTCCCACGAGCAGAAGGTTGCGCGCTGGTACAATTTGGCTATCTCTGAGAGTGTTCAGCCATTGTGTCTGGCTCCTTTCAGTCGGGTTCTTTCTTGGTCCCGGGAGCAGATTGACCGTATCGCATTCGATGTCAAGCAGGAAGCTTTCGACAAAAAGATCAAAACATACAACCTACTGCACATTTATCAAGCGCGAAAACCTCTCGAGGAATAATCTGGTGAATCCTACCCACATGGAAATCGACCAAAGGGCAGCTCCTTCAATTTGAAGAAGGAGGTGATCTCACCAGCGTTGGCTTCGTTGCCTGAAAACCACACCCGCCTTGCCTGATCATCAGATTTAAAATAGACCAGATCGCCGCTCACAGACTTTGGCTGGCCCAGAGTGCACTTGTCACGCTATGTTGAATGTGCTTCTGCTGCAAGTGATTGCAACTAGATGTTCGCTCCAGAGCCAACGGCTTCACAGCACAGCTTTATGATTTTTGTTTTGTTTCTAGTCCGGGTCTGTATGAGAACCGAGATACTATCTCTGGAAAAGTAAAGGCCTTTTTGGTCCCAACAACCGGACTGGGTATGAACATTGTTTAATTGACTTCCTAAGGAGGTTTGGGGGATTGACGGCTGACACGATGTGTATGTTCTTTCAATGCGCTTCTTTCTATGCGCCCACGGCCTACTCGGGTCATGACTTTTCTTTTCTTTTCTTCTACGCTACTCGATCTTTTTTCTTTCTTTTCTCTGCATGCTGGACTTTGCATCTCGTGGCGTTTTGGGCTTTCGGCCGAGGATTTCAAATCCTTCAGGCTTGTGATATATACCCAGATTACTTTCCTATAGTTTCTGACACTTCCATTTGCTACCTGAATGACGAGTCAATATGTCTCTTTGGAATCTACTTTTTGCTCTTTGTATGCTTCTTTCCTATATTTTTCTCTATTTCTGGTAGTAATGGTCTAATGATCCGATGCGTTAGCTCGATACATTTGTAGAGACGGACTAGCGTCTGGAAGACTGCACCGTCAAGTCTAGTTCTACTATACCAGGATTTTATTTACCATATTGTCAACCGCATTATGATGGCAGGCTCTATTAGTCTTTGCAATCATTGCTGTCGACATTTCCCTAGTTATAAAGACCCCGAGTCTTACAAAGATATATGTATGTACTCCGTAGCTCTATTGAATACAGTAGCACCTGGACCATTTGAATAATCATACATTCATTCATTGACTACACCACTAAATCAAACAAAGCGCAAAAGCTTTTGCTTCCAACGCCAGATTGTAGACCAATCACCCCCGCCTTAAAGATGAACGCCGCAATGCAAGATATGCTAGTACAGCCCCAACAACAACGGAAATGTAGGAGGTAGAAAAAGGTATCACACACGTAAAAAAAAAAAAAAAAAGAAAGAAACCAAGAAAGAAAGACAGACCTGCCAACTAGCGGCGCCGATTCCGGGTAGCACCCCTAGAAGTCCCATTACCCGCAGGCTTCTCCGCATCGCCATTGCCATTGACACCGTCCCTGCCAGCTCCAGGAGTCCTGCGTCGCATAGTTCCGGGCCCAACAGTAACGACATCCTCACCAGATTCACTGTCCTCAACGTCTAGCAAGACCGGAAGATTAAACGGCTCAACGCCGTCAGCATCTCCATCACCCTTCACCGAATCAAGCGTCACAGCATCCGGAATCTCATCCTCTTGATCCAGTCGTCGCTGATGCACCTGCTCAGCCGGGTGAACATCGAACTCATCTTCCGCCTCCATGTACTCAACGTTTTCCTCGACCTCGCCGAAATCAGGTGCTAGAGCTGACCATTTCTGCGGCGACACGATGGACCAAGTGTAGATGCATCCAGTCTCCAGTCCACATGCCACAACCATTGGTCTGCTGGGGTGCCATTCCACAACGCCGAGTTCTTCGCGTGGTCCCTCCAGGATCTTGACTAGCGAGCCGTGGCTGCGTTCCCACACATAGATATCCGGGTTCATGAAAGTTGTCGCGGTGACGAATTCGCCTGTAGATGAGAATGTGACGTGGTTCCAACTGAGGCGGTTCACCACGTCTTGGAACTTGTGCTCAACGTGTAGTTTTATCGCGGATGGTTCTAGGTCGATACCCAGCTGCGAGAGATCGGGCATTATCACAGTGCGGATTACGCGATCCGAGCTGTTGACTAGGAGGTCGCGTCCGTTGCTGGCTAGTCGGAGGAGGATGACGACTCCGTTGCAGAGACGCATTGAGTGGATTGTGGTGCAGGTTTGGGTTTCGATTATGTTGATCCAGCCCTTGGAGGTGCCGGCGATTATGTGGTTGCCGAAGGCTGTGAAGATGGTTACACATGTCGAGTGTTTGGCGTCTTGAGCTGCTTGTTTCGCGGCTACGGCCGGGTCGACTTCTTCGCCGCCTGGGGCTTGCGGTCTGAGGGGGGCGGAGGGGAGGATTCGTTTGATTGGTTTGGTGCCGGAGACGTCTACCAGTACTGGTTGGTCTTCGAAGAGGGAGGCGACAAAAAGGAGGCTGGAGAATAGAACTGGTTAGTTGATATGCCTTGAGGATAGTGGGGGAATTGTGGTAGCTGTACTGGTTGAATGGGTGTAGCTCGGCGATGTAGACTGGCGCCTCGAATCGGACGGTGCGGATTCGTGAGCCGTCGTTGAGATCCCAGAGGATGCATTTCCAGTCTTGAGAGGAGGTGAGAAGGTAGCGACCATCGCGAGACCAGCTGGATACGTAGTTAGTATTTTGGGGCTCAATGTAGATCGGGGTGTTTAGTCTGGGGAAATTGTACCTAAGAGACTGGATCTGTCGCGTGTGGCCTTGCAATTTGCGCGCTACGCCATTGGTCTCAATGTCGAAGATCACCACTGTACCATCCACCTATAGCATGTCTTAGTCTTCTGGCTGTTGTGGTATATGTCTTTCTTGGTATTGGGGTCCACGAACTCGTCCAGAGGCAAGGTAATCGCCTTTGTGGTTGAAGCTCAAACATGTCGCATGACCGCTGCCTATGTTGTGTTGACCCGGTCAGTAGTCTTCATTGCCAGGAAGCGCGGGTGGAACGTACTGAGTTTCTCAGTCAAGGTATCAGGGTATTCCTGCGCTAGGACAAATGGATCGACGAGTGAGAGATTCATTGCGATAGATGTATGTAGGCAGAGGTGGATATTTGAATTCAAAGTGAATCCTCAGCCAGTTAGATAGGCCAGGATAGTAAGTGGTGTTCAAACATCCAGTGTGAAATCCAGATTGAGTGAATGAAACAGTTGAAGTAACTTCTCTGTAGTGACAATAATCTTGGTTCCTTCTGCCGGTGTCGATATCCATAGAATCTGGAAGATGCTAGGGCGGTGACAAAAGCTCATCTAAAACAAACCCAAGTCGATGCCTAAGATTGATGCCTGCATCATTCACCGCTCTCATTCACTATAGTGGAAGGTACATTAATTCTGCCGTTGCCTGCACTTTGGGGAAGGTACCCACAGTTCTGCCAAAGCGGTGAGCTCACGTTTAGACGGCAAGCATCGTCCAGGGAAAACTCAAGCCCCATCACGGTGAGGCAACCTCAGAACATCACCCTTTCATCTCCCCGACACGCCATCCACCCACCGCCTCCACAACCCAGGAGGATCGCGCCTTCTCATCGCGATACTTCTTCAATATACCGCGAAGACGATCTTCTTTGCCGCGCTCTTTTTCTCCTTCTTTTTTGCTTCGTGACGTTCGGGACCTCTAGGTCGCCGGCGCCCTCGTGGCAAGGGCTGCCCAAGGCCTCAGCCGGCCAGCTGCTTCCACATCACTTTCTTTTCATCGTCGCTACGTGTAAATCTGACTCTTAGCTTCCGAGCGAGTCCGTTACTTCCTTTTTCGCGATATTCACGAGCTGAGCTTGGTCGTTTACACCGGTTTTACGACACGCCTACGTGACCCGTCATCTCCGCCTTTTTTTCATCCTCACTTTTCGACAGAATAACTCCGCCATCATGTCCAACGTGTTTTTCCCTTATTCCAAGGCGCCTCTGCGCACTATTAAGGAAATTCAGTTCGGTCTCTTCGCCCCCGAAGAGATCAAGCGCATGAGTGTGGTTCACATTGAATACCCCGAAACACTGGTGAGTAACTCTTGGTTTTTTTTTCCCCCGGCGGACACATTCTTTTTTTTTGGATGAGGTTTCTTATTCCTATGCGCCTCGATGACTTGATTGCTAAGTGATCAACAGGACGACCAACGTCAACGGCCTCGGACTAAGGGTATCAACGACCCTCGCCTCGGTACAATTGACCGTCAATACAACTGTGAGACTTGCGAAGAGGGTCCAAAGGAATGCCCTGGACATTTTGGTCACATTGAGCTCGCGTCTCCCGTGTTCCATATTGGTGCGTAATAGATTCGCCTCTGTTTCCTCTCGTCTTCTCTGTTCATGCTAACTCCTGGCCCCACTCTAGGTTTTCTGACTAAAATCAAGAAGCTTTTGGAGACAGTTTGCCATAACTGTGGAAAGATCAAGGCCAACACGGTTAGTCATCCCTACTGGGATGGCAATCTTGAATGGTTTTTGCTGACATGGATACCAGGCCGATTCGAAATTTACAGACGCCCTTCGTTTCCGCGACCCGAAGCGACGCTTTGATTCAATCTGGCGACTGTCCAAGGATGTCCTGGTATGTGAAGCCGACGCGCCTGCTGATGATGAGGAATTTTCGAAGGACTCCCAGAAGGGCCGCTCGCATGGCGGCTGTGGTAACGCCCAACCCACCGTTCGGAAGGAAGGAATCTGCTTGGTTGGAACATGGAAGCCTAGCAAGGCTATGATGGAGGATGAGATGGCTCAACCGGAGAAGAAAGTCATTACTCCCACAATGGCCTTGAACATCTTCCGAAACATCTCCATCGAAGATGTCCGCATCATGGGACTGAGCAATGATTACGCTCGTCCCGAGTGGATGATTCTGACTGTCTTGCCCGTCCCTCCTCCGACCGTCCGCCCTAGCGTCGTGATGGGAGCCACAAGTGGCGCTCGCGGTGAGGATGACCTGACTTATAAGCTCGCGGAAATTGTCCGTGCGAACCAAAACGTTCAACGCTGTGAGCAGGAGGGAGCACCAGAGCACGTTATTCGTGAATTCGAATCTCTCCTTCAGTACCACATTGCCACTTACATGGACAATGACATTGCTGGTCAACCCACGGCGATGCAAAAGGGAAACCGCCCCGTGAAGGCTCTTCGCAGTCGTTTGAAGGGTAAAGAGGGTCGTCTACGTCAGAATTTGATGGGAAAGCGTGTCGACTTCTCTGCTCGTACCGTTATCACAGGTGACCCCAATCTGAGGCTGGACGAAGTTGGTGTCCCATACTCAACTGCTCGTATTCTCACCTACCCGGAAGTTGTCACACCATACAATATTGAGAAGCTCCAGAAATTGGTTGCAAACGGACCTAACATTCACCCTGGTGCGCGATACATTGTTCGTGACAACGGTGAACGTATTGATCTTCGCCACGCTAAGCGCGCGGGTGCTCAGCAACTGCTGTACGGTTGGAAGGTCGAGCGTCATCTTGACAACGGCGATTATATTCTGTTCAACCGTCAGCCATCTTTGCACAAGGAATCTATGATGGGTCACCGCGTCCGCGTTATGCCCTTCTCTACATTCCGCATGAACTTGTCGGTCACCAGTCCGTACAACGCCGATTTCGATGGTGACGAGATGAACTTGCACGTCCCCCAGGGTGAAGAGGCGCGCGCTGAGCTTGCTGAGCTCACTTTGGTCCCGAAGAACATTGTTTCTCCGCAGCGTAACGGTCCCCTGATGGGTATTGTGCAGGATACTCTCTGTGGTATCTATAAGATTTGCCGTCGTGACACCTTCCTTACCAAGGACCAAGTTATGAACCTCATGCTGTGGGTCCCTGATTGGGATGGTGCCATTCCACCTCCCGCAATTATTAAGCCTCGCCCCCGTTGGACTGGAAAGCAGATGATCAGCATGGCTTTCCCTTCTGGTCTGAACCTTCTGCGTGTTGACAAAGACGGCTCGCCTTTGGCTGAGAAGTTTAGTCCTCTCAGTGATGGAGGTCTCTTGATTCACGGCGGACAGCTGATGTATGGTATGCTTTCCAAGAAGACGGTTGGTGCCAGTGGCGGTGGTGTCATTCACACCATCTTCAACGAGTACGGCCCTGACACTTGTGTCAAATTCTTTAGTGGAGCTCAAACCATCGTTGGATACTGGTTGCTGCACAACGGTTTCAGTATTGGTATCGGTGACACCATTCCCGATCAACTTACTATTAACAAGATCGAGGAGGCCGTTCGTAACAGAAAACAGGAAGTCGAGGAGATCACGGCTAGTGCCACCGAGAATACATTGGAGGCCCTCCCTGGTATGAATGTGCGTGAAACATTCGAGAGCAAAGTCTCTCGTGCTTTGAACAATGCCCGTGACGAAGCTGGTGATGCCACAGAAAAGAGTCTCAAGGATCTGAACAACGCCATTCAAATGGCGCGGTCCGGTTCGAAGGGTTCGGCAATCAATATTTCGCAGATGACTGCCCTTGTCGGACAACAGTCCGTGGAAGGCAAGCGTATTCCGTTCGGCTTCAAGTATCGTACCCTTCCTCACTTCACCAAGGACGATTACTCTCCCGAGTCCCGTGGATTCGTCGAGAACTCATACCTCCGTGGCTTGACTCCTACCGAGTTCTTCTTCCACGCCATGGCTGGTCGTGAAGGTCTGATTGATACTGCTGTCAAGACTGCCGAAACTGGTTATATCCAGCGTAAGCTGGTCAAGGCCCTCGAGGAAGTTATGGTCAAGTATGATGGCACTGTGCGCAACTCCCTTGGAGATATCATTCAGTTCATCTACGGGGAGGATGGTCTCGACGGTGCCCACATTGAGAACCAGCGTGTCGATCACATCAAGTGTTCCGATGCGAAGCTCATGGACCGATTCCGTGTTGATGTTATGGACCCCGAGCGAACCCTCGGCCCAGAGATTTTGGAACAAGCCAACGAAATTGCCGGCGACATCGAGGTGCAGAGATACTTTGATGAAGAATGGGAGGCAATTTTGAAAGACCGTGACTTCCTGCGCACTGTGGTCAAGGAGGACGAGGAGATGATGCAGCTTCCCATTAATGTCCAGCGTATCCTGGAAATGGCTCGAACCACTTTCCGTATTCGCGAGGGCACAATTAGTGATCTGCACCCTGCTGAGGTCATTCCTCAAGTCCAGCAGCTCTTGGATCGCTTGGTGATCGTTCGTGGTAACGATCCCATTTCGCAAGAGGCTCAGGTTAACGCCACTTTGCTGTTCAAGGCGCAACTGCGCAGTCGTCTCGCTTTCCGCCGCCTTGTCACCGACTATTCGCTCAACAAGCTTGCATTCCAGCACGTATTGGGTGCTATTGAAAGTCGTTTCGCTCGTGCGGCAGCCAACCCTGGTGAAATGGTCGGCGTTCTTGCGGCTCAGTCTATTGGTGAGCCCGCGACTCAAATGACACTGAACACTTTCCACTTTGCTGGTGTGTCGTCCAAGAACGTCACGCTTGGTGTTCCACGTCTCAAGGAAATTCTCAACGTTGCCACGAACATCAAGACGCCATCCATGACTGTGTACCAAGAAGGCATGAAGACCCACGATAAGGAGGGTGCCAAACTCCTTCGAAGTCTCGTAGAGCACACTAGCCTGCGCTCTGTGACGGAGTCGACGGAGATTTACTATGATCCCGATATTCAGTCCACTGTCATCGAAAACGATAGGGATATGGTCGAGTCATACTTCATCATTCCTGAAGATAATGCCGACGACGCATCTCAGCAGTCGAAGTGGTTGCTCCGTATCCTCCTCAGTCGCCGCTCTCTGCTTGACAAGGGTCTCACGGTGCAGGATGTCGCTACAAGGATCAAACAGGCATATCCTCGTGATATTGCAGTTATCTTCAGTGATAACAACGCTGACGAGCAAGTTATTCGTATCCGTCAGGTCCAAGACTACAAGGAGGACGATGACGAAGATGTTGAGTACGACGTCACCTTGAAGAAGCTTGAGCAGCACCTCCTGGACACTTTGACCCTTCGCGGTGTTCCCGGTGTGGACCGTGCGTTCATTAACGAGAAGAGCAAGGTCCGAGTCATCGAGGATGGTACGCTTCACACCAGCAAGTCCGATCCTCTTTGCAAGGAATGGGTTCTGGAAACTAGTGGATCTTCCTTGGCTGCTGTGCTTACGATTCCGGGCGTCGACGCTTCGCGCACCTACTCTAACCAGTTCATCGAGATTTTCGAGGTCTTCGGTATTGAGGCTGCTCGTACGGCTGTGCTTCGCGAATTGACCCTCGTGCTTGCCTTTGACGGTTCTTATGTTAATCACCGTCACTTGGCTCTGCTGGTCGATGTGATGACTGTGCGTGGTTATCTGACTCCTGTTACTCGTCATGGTATCAACCGTGCCGACAATGGTGCCCTCATGCGTTGTTCGTTCGAAGAGACAGTTGAAATTCTGCTCGAGGCTGCGGCGTTCGGAGAGCTCGACGATTGCCGCGGTGTGTCAGAGAACTTGATCCTTGGACAGATGGCGCCCGCCGGAACGGGCGAGTTCGACGTCTACCTGGACCAGAGCTTGCTCAACACCGTCGTGTCCAACAATGCACGCTACGGCCTTATGGGTGCGGTCGGCGCGAAGGATGCTATCATTTCCGACGGTGCCGCCACTCAGTATGACACTGGTTCTCCCATGGCCAGCTCCCCGTCCATGGCCAGTAGCGACCCCTATTCGACATTCTCGCCTATGCACCAGATTGGCCAGGAGCCTACTGGAGGTCTCACGGAGTACCAGGCTAGCGCTAGCTTTGGTGGTGGGTTCAGCCCCGCGGCTCGCAGCCCCGGTGGTTACTCTCCGACAAGTCCCTTCAATACTAGCCCAACGTCTCCTGGATACTCTCCGTCTTCAAGCTATTCACCGACCTCTCCTGGCATTGGCATGACAAGCCCGCGAATGATGACCTCTCCTGGGTTCTCACCCTCTAGCCCATCGTTCCAACCCACGTCTCCGGCCTACTCTCCGACCTCGCCTGCGTACGGCCAAGCGTCGCCTACATCTCCTTCCTACTCTCCAACTTCGCCTGGGTTCTCACCGACGTCGCCTAACTACAGTCCGACTTCCCCCAGCTTTAGTCCGGCCTCGCCGGCGTTCAGTCCGACTTCGCCGAGCTACAGTCCTACCAGTCCCGCGATTGGTGGTGCTCGGCACCTGTCCCCAACATCTCCCACCTCTCCCAAGTACACACCAACTTCACCTGGTTGGTCTCCTACGAGCCCGCAGTCATACTCGCCGACTTCTCCAAACTTCTCTGGTTCCCCGACGTCGCCTACCTCTCCGGCGTACAGCCCGACATCCCCGGCGTACAGCCCTACGTCGCCTCGCCAGTGAACATGGTACGAAGATGGCTTGCCTTTCTCAGGCTCGTGTTCCACATCTGTACCATCATCAACTTGAACCTCAACCGCTAAACAAAAAAGATCTTTTCGCGCTACACATCTCGGAAATGATTGATAATTTTTTTTTTCACGATATCGGGGATCGCTTCCCATTCATTGTATCTGTTTAGTCTTTTTTTTTTTAACCCAATTAACCCAACAACACGTGCCAGTTTGGTTCCAGCCGCCATCGTTTCGAGATTGCTTTGCTTTTCCCGGCGCACTACTCCCCAATCGTGAATGCCAGGACCGCACATACTTCGATCAGGATTGAGGACACTGTCCATGGATGCTGTGAGATAGGAGTGTGGGCTTTGGTTGCCGTTGGGGAATTGCCCAAATCCTTTTTATTGCATGGAAAGCGCACCGGGGATGTATTTTGACTGCTGCTTTCTGTTTTGTACACACCCTCTAGAAGGGACGAGTAGATTCCAACAATGTTTATGACATTCCAACCTTTTTCTTATAACTCGTAGTAGAGAACAAGGGTGTCTCTAGATTGTGGACTTTGACAGCTTATAGATTCTCACCGCTTCTATAGATGGCCTATAGAGAAGTTTAGGTTATGGAAGCTTGTGTCATAGTATTATGAATAAGATAGACAATAAGGAGCTTCGTATACATATTGTAGAAGAAATGCGTAGGTAGGAGGCATACACACATAGATACGATGTAGTGATTGGCCCTCGGCAAAATGAAGCTCCGTCAAGCCAAGTGGCCCGTACTCTGGAACTACATCATATCGCGATCCCCAGCTCTGTCGCTTTTGTGATTCACATTGCTCTAAGAGTCGCAATGTGCTTCACACTCCGGCATAACACCAGTAACTTGCAGGCATTATGAGGACGCCGGTCTCACACTTTCTCTCGGCCCTGCGTAAGATTTGCCCGCACCTGCAGGGCCGCAATGGAAGCTGACACCCCTTTCTAGTGTTATTGCAGACATGCGCAGCTGGGCCTGGCCAGCCGCTCACTGATCAAACAGCGTCCGGGGCGATCGGCCACGATGCAGACCACGAATTTACGTTCCAGACAGGGGAAGCAGAACCCCGACCCATGACTCGTGAGTAGAGACAGCTTCTGTGCTTCACGCTTTATCGACCGACGCTTGATACTGATCGACCTTATTGTCTGATGATAGAACGAGTTGAGAATGCCTGGGATACCCTTCGCACAATCAAGAACCCGGTCATTCAATCCGACAAGTCGAGAGGATTACTAGGGACGGCTGTGTACTATGGGCGCCAAACAGTCCGACTGCTATTCTTGAATGGCCCTTCGACCGAAAAACCCGAGCGAAAACTAAACAAACAGCTCGTGGGAGCAGTGGAGGAGTTAAGAGCAGCCGCAGACGAAGACCGGGACCCGAATGCGATGTTCTTGCTAGCGGAGATGAACTTCTATGGAAACTTTACCCACCCCCGCGATTTCAAAGAAGCCTTCCGCTGGTACCATGAACTTGCATGGCTGGACGGAAACAACACAGCACAGAACATGGTTGGGTTCATGTATGCGACGGGAATCGGCGGTGCGGTCGAACCAGACCAGGCAAAGGCCCTGATGTACCATGAGTTTGCAGCTGAAGCAGGAAACATCCGCTCGGAGATGACACTTGCGTATCGTTACCACACTGGCATTGGAACACCGAAGGATTGTGATCACGCGATCCATTACTACAAGAAGGTTGCGGACAAGGCGATCGAGTACTACCGTTCAGGCCCTCCGGGTGGTAGGGCTTTGGTTCGAGAATCTTATCGCTGGGCAGATGAAGAAGGTGGCGTCTACGGTCCAGGAGCCAGTGTGTCGAGCTCGGGCCAAAATGCGCGGGACCCCGCCAATGCCACTCCTGAGGCCAGCGTGGAAGATATTCTGGAGTACTTGGACCTCATGTCCCGGAAGGGTGAGCTGAAGGCTACGTATACCCTCGGTAAAATGAATTTCGAGGGCGCCCGGGGCCTGCCGCGGAATTCCCGACGGGCTATGAGGTATTTCAAGGTTGTTACCAAAAAATATTGGAATAAGGATGGATCCGTCAACTCAAACCCTCCTGCAGGGCTTGATAAGCTGGCGTCCAAGGCCGCAGGACATATTGGTCTTATGTATCTTCGCGGAGAGGGGGTTGAACAACACTTCCCGACTGCCCTCACATGGTTCCGGCGGGGTATTGCGAACGGAGATTCTCTGTGCCAGCATTGGATGGGTCTTATGTATCTCAAGGGCTATGGGGTTCCTGAGGATGGCTTCAAGGCATCTCACTACTTCAAAGCAGCGGCAGAGCAGGATTCCCCAGCATCAGAATCACGATTGGGCGCTCTGTTCTTGGACCAAGGGGATATCGCAACAGCAACACGTTACTTCGAGCTTGCTGCCCGCTGGGGGTGGATGGAGGCATACTATTACCTAGCTGAAATGGCCCACTTCGGTGTTGGCAGACAGCGGCACTGTGGTGTGGCCGCCGCCTACTACAAAATGGTTGCCGAAAAAGCAGAGATCGTCCACTCAGCCTTCGTGGAGGCAAACGCTGCTTACGAGTCTGGTGATAAGGAGGGTGCTCTCATTCCATCGATGATGGCAGCAGAGCAGGGCTATGAGAACGCACAGGCAAATGTGGCTTATCTTCTTGATGAACATCGCTCTGTGCTCTCGCTCAGCTCCATTCTCCCATGGGCTGAGAAGGCTCGGTCCTCCTTGATGCGCAATGCTCGACTGGCGTTGATTTACTGGACCCGCTCTTCCAAGCAAGCCAACATTGACTCCTTGGTCAAGATGGGCGACTACTACCTATCTGGAACGGGTACACCCGTCGACGCTGAAAAGGCCTCCACCTGTTACCATAATGCCGCTGAAGCCCACCACAGTGCACAGGGCTATTGGAATCTGGGCTGGATGCACGAGAATGGCGTGGCAGTGGACCAGGATTTCCACATGGCCAAGCGGTATTATGACTTGGCTCTCGACCTCAGCCCCGAAGCGTATCTGCCAGTGAAGTTAAGCTTGATCAAACTTCGAGTTCGAGGATACTGGAATCGTATCACCAACGGGAACATTAATCCCATCCATGAGGAGGATGGTAAGCTGCTATTTCCCACCGACTCGTGAAATACATCGCGTCTTTCTAGTTTCTTACTTACGTTTATCCACAGACTCGAAACCCCGCCGCACCTCTAAAGAATGGGTCAAGGCTTTCATCGAGAACGACGAGGAGGGCTATTACGAAGACCTTTACGAACAACAACGGGGAGAGGATGATGAATATCGTGCCTTGGAATCTGAAGGCCATGAGGATGGCTACTATGACGACCTGGACCTCGATATCGACGAGGGAATGCTTGAGGGCCTGCTGATTGTCGGATTGGCTGCTGCGCTGTTGGTTTTGGTTTATTTCCGTCAACAGCAGCAGCGTAACCGACAGAATGAGAACGCCCATGCCAATGCCAATGCCAATATCAATGCCCAGAATGGAAATGGGAACGCCAATGATCGTGGATTATTCCCTCAGCCTGGTGATCCTGATTTTGGGCAATGGGTGGCAGGAGGAGTTGGTCATTGAGATTATAGTGTATGCATTTCAGCGTGACCCTTTTTTTGTAGATAAATTCCAATTGCTTATCGATAAGACTACATCTCCGCATTTCACTCGGCTTCTCCAACTTTTTTTGTCTTCCTTTCTCTCTGAATCCATCGAATATCTGAGGTCTGCATCCAGTTGATGATGGACAAGCAATCTAGTAAACGTCGTCGCACCGACGCAGCTACTGCTCTCTCAAAGCCGTTCAAGTCCCCGCTACGCAGACCTGCACCAACAAACACAGACGACACGCCATCTAAGCCTGTCGCACCCAGGACTACCGAGGACACCGAAGTCCCAGCGACTCCTACCATACCTGTAGAGCCGAACTCAATATCGAATTCACCGAATCCGACAACAACTCCAGTACCTCCTAAGCGCAAACGCGTGCTACAACTCTTTCCCCAATTCCCCTCACAATCGTTCCAAACCTCCGACCCAGAGATTCTAGAACTGCAAAAACAGCACCGAGAGATCAAGTCAAAGGTCGATGCATTGATCAACGAACTCGAAATAGCAACTCAGGCCCTCAACCTCGAGACCAATCCCAGATACATCGAGATTCCAACTCTAATTACCAAATGGCGGCTCGCCAGTCAGGACGCAGCAGATGAGGTATTTGTCGGTGCCAAGGAAAGGGTTAATAGCATGGGAGGGATAGCGGCTTGGAAAGAGCGGTCGAAGCGTGATGCAACTCGATGGGATTTTGATGAGGAGAATCGTGCGCGGGGGCACGTTGATGAGGAAGAAGATGCTGAGAAGTACGGTGATGAGGACTCTTCTAGTCATCCATCAAACAAGAATAATGCCGAGGAGAGTCAGGATGAGGTACGTGTTGTGATATCAGTGTGCTTTGGGGTCCACGGGTGGAATCTGTGTGCTGACATTGTTACTTAGGAGTTCACAATGGAGTTCATGCTCAAGAGTCTGCATGTTGATCCTAAGTTGATTGGATATGATACAAAAGCTCAAAAATGGATCAAAAGCTGATTGTCGCTGCCGGCTGCTCGATCTGGTGATGGTTCTTTATGGACTCAAGATGATCACATGAATGTTATGACCGTGGACTTTATTTCGGACCTGATGTGACAACTTGAGAATGCTCAGATCTTACAATTATATAGTTAACAGACAGTATATATAATCAACAAAGCATTTCTTATCAACATCGCCTAGACCTTCCTATTACAGCAACCTAACACGAAACTGATATCGCATCGGCGCGGATCAACTCCGTTATCGCGAGTCTCCCCGCATTTCCTCTCACTTCCTACATGTGCCCAATTGCTGCATGTCGCGCCCTCTGAAGCATAGGGATATAGCATGCGCTCGCTGTTTCCGACATAAGCGGAAATGTGATCATGCTAAACCTTCATGTGGCGAATGTCGTCGCAAGGGTGCTGAATGCTTGCCTGCCCGGTCTCGGAAAGCGGGAGATAACATCACAATCCCTCTGGAATACTTGAAACAGCTCGAGAAACGGGTCGCGGAGCTGGATCGTGAGTCCAGTGCCACAGAAACAACGGTGGAGACATGTGATGTGGGAGTCCAGACGGATTTTGAGGATCCAGAACACAAGCGCAATCAGCTAGGCAATGGCTCGGACTACCTGATGGTTGGTCATAATAGTAGCGGAGTAGACAATGACGGCTCTCTCATACTTCTATCAGACTTGCAACACAGCAGCCAAAGATCACCTCGAGCATCTCCATCATCCTTCTCGCCTGGCGCATTCTCTTTATTCCCGGAGACAACTTTCGACGTTCCGTGGATTGACTTGGCACCTTCATATCCTTTGACTGAAGATGACTCTCCTTGGCTGAAAGAACTCTACACAAATGTGTATTTCTCCGTGACTCACCGCGAATGGCCCTTCTTGAACGAAGCAGCTTGGAAATCATGGCATGCCGAAGCAATCCTGGATGGCCAGGATGAATGGAAAGCCTTCTTTCTGCAGATGGTATATGCTATCGGTTCATCCCTTTGCAGTATTCTACAGCGAGACCCCTCGCACTCCGTCCGGTCAAAGGAGTATTATGCCTCGGCTATGAGATATTATCCATATGTTGTAGGGCATTCGTCTATGGTCTTACAGATCCAAGCTTCGCTGTTCATGATACTCTATGCGTTGCATTCTCCTTCTTCCGAGGATATCACAACGATCGTGTCTTCTGTGTTACCTTTCTGCACAGCTGCCATGACAGAGATCCAGAAGCACGTATCGATATGCCGCGATAATGGGTCCATGACTGAGTCTAGCGAAGTTTTACCTGAAAACATGTTCATCACTTGCTATATGCTCAACGAGGTCATTGTCTCTGGGTGGGATCGACCAGTATCAGCTGCCTACAAGGTTGTTGACGATGATGTGAGTTATTCCCGAATACCTTCTAAATGGCTTCTCACAGTCACTAATAATTTAGATGTGCACCCTTGGAGATACCCTCCAACCAACCCTAAGCACAAACCCGGCTATAAGCCACTTGTTCCGACTACGAAAGATCCAAGCCAACATTAGAAGATCGCGTGAGAACCGGGCTCGCCATCCCTCCGCCAGATATAGCAAAGACCATAGCTCCTCATTCAAATCCGCCCTTGATAGATGGCGACAAGAGATTCCACACTATGAATCAGACAATGACCAGCACGGCTATCTCCATCCTATATGGATGCGAAAGCTTTATGTTTACAGTCTCTTGATCTTGATAGACGAGAAACGCGATTTCATTGAGATGGACGGAACAGAGGAAATTCTCGCGACGATTGCGGAAGTTTGTCTCAATTTCCGGCTCTTGCAAGAGGAAGGACATGTGATGTGCTTTACCTGGTCTGCAGTATGTGCCAAACCCCGATGTCTTTTCCTTCTATTGCGGTGTACTCGAGGTGGTGTGGCTTTACTAACAATCTATCATTAGCTTGTGTTCCAATTCCGAGCAGGCATCATGATGCTTTACATTGTCTGGGCGACAACCCATATCACTGATATTCAGGATCAACAGCGCATCAGACAGAACAACCAACAGGCTATTGCTACATGTGCAGCTAATCTGGCTGGGTTTGTCGACCGGTGGAAGGACGTAACGCCGTACATGAAGGTCTTTGAGTTCATACGACAGAAGATCATGTGGAATACTGGTGTATTTGGAGTCAATTCCAGTGCTCTGATATCACTGGAAGAGGCTGAATCGCACTTGGAGCAGCTGAGGAAGAATTACTTGCACCGAGCTGTCTTGGGAATGATTGAAGATATGATGTATGGGAGGAATATACATCAAGACTTGTTAGAGGATGATTTTAAATAGAGATTGTATTATGAGGAGGGCTTTGTATTTAGTTTTACGGGTTGTACATACTCGAGTAATGGAAAGAAAATTGTATTTCTTTTTGGTTACACTAGGTCTTCATAATAAGATCAGCTTGCCCGTTGTCGAGCCGGCCTCCGTATGAGCTGTAATAACTACGATAGTCTGCGTTAGAGCAGTACTCGACCATCTCTTCCAGGGCTGGTCACGTTCCGATGCGGGATAGGAAGCTATGACAAACCATCTATCACCCTCTATGACCGGTTTGAATGGTTGACCGTTGACATGACATTCCATAGTCCTCAGCTGTGAGTCCCTGGGCACCACTGATCCCTGGATCTGGACGACAACCGTGGAATCGTGAATCTCCTTCACTTGAGTCTCCACTACCAACTCAACAGTCGATTGAGAGGCCCATGGCTGAGGGTCTTGATCACCCTTGGTGCAATCAGAGTCAAGAGCAGGCACGAGCGGTGGCTGAACACGGCCCTTCATCGCCGTCTCAAAAGCAAAGCCATACTTAAGCAGACTGTTATCATCATATGCTTTTCCAGCGAAGGTAAGATTAACTGGCATCCCCGTATCTTCCATGATACCCATAGGAACGGAGATAGTAGGAACTCCAAGATGCCGGATAGGTCTGTTTCCATTGGAGTACTTGACGCCATTACTCCACGCAAACAGCGAAGCCATCTCATCGCAGTCCGCATCAGCAGCCCCGATATCACCATTCGCCGGGAAAACCACAGCATCAAGCGCAAGTCCATCCATCCAGTCCTCAAGGGTCTCCTTGCGCGCATTCTCAAGAGCCTGGATTCCCTGCTGAATACCAGGGATGTCATAAATAGACGCTGGCCTCCGGTGCGGGTATTTAACCATCTCATCCCACCGCAGCGCATTAGCGGCATCGGGCGCACCCTTCAAAGACCCCGGCGCAAGCGGGAAGATAGTCGTCGGATCAACCTGGGAAAGAGTCTTGAGGCCCTTTTGGCCGTTGTTGATCAGGAAGTCATCCCAGATATGCGCGACGAGCTCGCTCCGCTCCAGTGCAGACCAGCCTTCTGGTAGTCCCGCGACGGTGACGAGCTGGCCCTTGTGTGCGTTCGATTCGTAGGTTGTCACGAGTGGGAAGTCCGTTTCGATTACCTCCGCACCACAGGACTCCAGAACCTTTCTGGCGTTCTGCCATAGCTTGATTATGGAGGGTCGGGTGTTGACTTTGCTGGCTGGGGGTAGAGAAGAGTCATCGCCTCCGATGTACATTGACGGTACACCAATGCGCCTCCCGCGCAAGGATGTGCTATCTTGTAATTCTGAAAAGGATTGCGGTCGGAGTGTATTGATGGAAGGGAGGGGGATGAGCTTTTGTTCCTGGTAGAAATCTCCTATCGGGGCTTCGTCGGACACGGCCAGAACATCTAGGATATGGAACATATCTGCCACAGTCCTGGTATGAGGCACGAGGACATCGCAGGTCAAGTAGAGTGGCCAGACACCACGGAGAGGAAGAAGGCCCTTTGAAGGCGTGTATGCAACAACGGCATTATTTGACGCCGGCGAGCGACCCGATGAAACAGTCTCACTGCCTAGAGAGAAAGCACAAAAGTTGGCCGCCGTCGCAACCGCCGATCCATTTGATGAGCCGGAAGCATACGCCGCAGCCAGGTATGCAGGATTATACGGACTCTCCGCACGTCCATAACACCCACGTTGCATACCACCGTACGCCATGGCGGGCATGTTCGTCCGGCCAAGAAGCACGGCGCCGGCCTCACGGAGAAGTTTGATACAGGCAGCATCCTCGTTGGCGATGAGGGTCTCGAATGCAGGTGATCCGCTCGCAACGGTCATGCCCTTGACTTTAATACTGTCTTTTGCGAGGTAGGGGATGCCCTCCAATGGACGCGGGGGCAGACCTGCTGCGCGCCGGGCATCTGAGGCGGCTGCTTCCTCGAGGGCGGATGGGTTTAGGATTGGGATGGCGGCGAGCTTTAGATTGTCTGCATCGTAAACGCTGATTCGTCGTAGGTATCTTGCTGCCAAGCCCACGCTAGAGAGCAGCCCTGACGAGAGCGCGGATTGGAGCTCGGAGATACTGGCGTCCAATAGTGAGAAATCTTGAGTTTGGTGAGCCATAGCGTTGAGGGGTATTGACTTTCTTGAACTGCAAAATGCAAGTAAAAAACGAGTGATAGGAATCGAATGCTTGAGTGATATAGAGACTAAGTAAAGCGGAGAATAGTCCGCTTTCCCCACACTTTACATTGCGGACTATTGCCCGCCGCTCCTATCTCAAAGATAACCTCGTTGAGGGGAGAGATAATAGAAATAATGTTGGCTTATCTCTTTAATTTGATAGGTTATGATCATGCTATGGTTATATATAATAACTAGACGTTGGACTCGAATCCGGGAACTCTTCAGTTTTGTTCAACTCGACCTATACCCATTATGAGCCTTCAAGATACAAAGGTGGATCAGTCCACTGCGGAGAAAGATGTTGCTCTCGGCGAGACGCACGATATCGGAGCGAATCTGTATCTGGAGGCAGACCAACTGACTGCTGAGGAACTGGAGACTGAGGGTGCCGCGGTGCTGAGAATTATCGACTGGAGGATTATGCCCATGGTGAGTGATCACTCTGATACACTCTGATATTTTTTGATGAGCGTTATTTCTGACCATCTCTCGTGTTCTAGCTCTACTTAACCTATGTTATTCAATTCCTCGGTATGCAAGAGCATCTCTCCATGGTTATTCTATGAGAATACAAACTAACATGTCCATGTAGACAAACTATCACTTAATTATGCATCGGCATACTCCTTGATCCCAGACCTTGCTCTTGAAGGTCAACGATATTCATGGGTTGCCGCTATTTTCAACTTCGGTTATCTATTCTGGGCTCTCCCAGCCAACCTCTTAATCCAGCGATTGCCAATCGCAAAATATATGGGCGGTATGCTTCTGATCTGGAGTGTACTTGTTGTTGCACATGTTGGAGCAAAGAACTACCCCGGAATTCTGGTATTGAGATTCCTCTTGGGCATGGCAGAAGCCGGAGTCAGCCCGTGTAGTGAGTAGCCCCTAGCACAAATTGAATACTTGAATGACACTAACATCATTTGTTCTATCTAGTGATGAATCTTACATCAATGTTCTACAAACGCTCCGAACAACCATTGCGCATGGCTGTCTGGCTCAGCGCAAACGGTATGGCCACGATGGTAGGAGCACTACTAGGATTCGGCCTCGGCCATTCACACAACACCGTGCTCCGCAGCTGGCAGTTGATTTTCCTAACTATCGGACTACTCAACTTCCTTTGCGCCTGTATCTTCCTCTGGGTCATGCCCGATTCCCCCAGCTCCGCCCGCTTCCTGACCCACCGCCAGCGCGTGGTTGCCGTGCAGCGCGTCGCTGAAAACATGATCGGCGTGAAGACCCGAGACATCAAACCGCGCCAGGCACTGGAGATTCTCTACGATTTCAGAGTCCTCTGCTGTGCGGGAGTCGGCATCGCCTGCGGTGTGATCAACGGTGGCTCATCGAATTTCGCATCAGCCCTAATCAAAGGCTTTGGCTTCAGCGGGATCAACGCTACACTCCTCCAACTACCCACCGGTGCATTCGAAGCAGTGGTTGTCCCAATTTGCGGTATCATCGCTACATACGTTAAAGATACGCGCTGCATCGTTCTCGCAGTCGTCTGTCTAATTCCCTTCGGCGGTCTTCTGGGTATCCGCTTCACCAGCCTCGAGCATCCTTGGACTTTGGTCGGTTGCACCTGGCTGCAGTATCTTATTGGAGCTCCCGTCATTATCTCGTGGAATTTACTTGCCACCAATGTTGCCGGCCACACGAAGCGTGCAGTCGCTAACGGTCTCTGGTTCTCGCTCTATGCGGCTGGTAACGTTGCCGGAGCGAATATCTTCTTCGCTCATGAGGCCCCACGTTATTACTCGGGTTTGCTGGGCCTGCTCATCTGCTATGCGGGTATAATTGTTCTAGCATGTGCGGCTTATATTTCGATGAAATGGGAGAATGGAAGGAGGGATGCTGCAATGATTGCGGCTGATACTCAAGAGACACCGGAGGATGTTACCTCTCAGGGTATTTTGGATGGCTTTAATGATTTGACGGATATGGAGTCCAAGCACTTTAGGTATGCGCTTTGAGCTTAGCCTCGCGCTTTCGATTTATTATAAGAATTACTTTGGGATACAGCTAGGCAATGGCAAACAATAATTCAAGAGTAGCAGGTATTCTACGATATCTGTAAAGAACGCGAGTCCTACACGTTAAGTCCGTTAGTTTAAAGGTGTTAGCGATGATATGTTCAATACATTCAATTCCACCAGCTAAATCGTTATGCAAAAAGGAACAATATGGCAAATTAACAACAAAGTTAACACAGAAAGAAACCACTCCTTTGTCATTGGCTAGCCATCGACCATTGATTAACTTCCGAGTGTTAATTCGCCGGAACAGATGATGATAACCGGACGAACTCGCCAAGGCAGTGGCAGGTCTAGTATGTATACTAGTCGACCGACTCTTTCGGCGACTATAAAGAGGCATGCATATTGCTGACCGAGCTTCCAGGATACTGCGTCGTTAACCGGGATGTCATAGCCACGGCCGATGCGTAGCAGGACTTTGTCGCCGACAGCGAAGTGCATCGGTTGGTGCCGTCCGTCGTAATAGTCCTTCATCCCCATCGCAGTATATTTGAGACATTCGACCGCGTTTTGAATGTATACCATTGTCTAGGGTTTTGCTTTAGTCCATAGATAGTCTTCATCAACAAGCCAATGTCGTCAGGATATCGTGGCGCAAGGTCATTCTGGGTGTGAAAAGCGTTGTACAGCAGGTTCCATGGCCTGTGAGGAAATGCAGCGCCCAGAGATGTTTTTCAAGCTAGATCCCTCATATAGCCCACTAGGAACATTGCGCTTCTGATCCATAGAATCTATGGAGTTACTCCTCAATCCTATCCCTGGGTATGATCAAACACACGCCGGGTCAAGATGGCGAGGGATCCACCTCTGGCAAGGTAAAAATGTATTTGGGTGTAAGCTTAAAATACCCGAGTATCACCCTTGTTTTCTTTGGGATGACCTCTTCAAATATCTCAAGGATATCTTTGGGCGAGTATTCCCCAATAAGCTGCGTGAAGTCCCGACAGAGCCGCGATTCGGTTGACTCCTCCGACGCTGTTCTTTTTGTCTTGAACCCCAAGATGCTGCCTAGCCTTTGATGGAATTTTTTCAGGCAGACATCTTTTGGTTCTTCATCAAGGTCAAAGGTGATATTCCTTGGGCAAAATGGGTTACTGATTCCCCGCCAGGAAAGATTTATGTGGGTGCTGTCCCCGTTACCTTCATCATCGACAGTCTCATGAAACAGGCAGGCATCTAGAATGCCTTGGTAATCTCCTAGATCATTGGAAAAAACCGGGGATATAACTGAGAGTGATCCGTGATGCGGTAAAAAGCAATCTGAGAGAGAATCCAGTGTCAGTACGTAAAATGAGTTGACTAGTAGTAATGAGTGATGATATGACTTACTAAATGAGAGCTGGGGGCTGTAATGGGGTGTGGCGGAAAGTGAAGAGAAGTGAAGCACAGTGAAAGGGGATAGTTAAGGAAGAGTGAGAAGTGGGCGAAACAGCCGAATATAGAAGGAGCAGAAGGATTTTGGATGTCCACATGTTTGGGTGAAGTTATAGACAACTAAGACTGGAGCCTTATAGGGTGCATAGTAAATTATTTAAATAGTAGTAGATGTGTTCGTATAAGTTGTGCGTGGGGGTAAGTAGGAGAAGTAAGAGAATAGAGTAGAAAAAGTGATATTCAAAAGATCAAATAGTGTTAATGATATTGAAATGATAGTATAGTAGAAAGAGGATGCCACTTGGTCATTGTTGAAAATCCACGCAGGGTATGTTTGCCTGCATTTCCCAGTATATAATAGAGCCAGTCCCCCAGTGTTCAAAAAGATTCCAACTTTCATCCTTCATCACCTTTCTACATGTCTTCATCATCTATATAATTATCAGAATGGGCCCTGGTCCTTGCCCATGGTTACAGGACACCGATTTTTTCCAGAGCAGGTGTCTCCCACTTCTGAAATGAAGGTGATCTAATAGCTAAACCCCACGCAGAGAAAATCCATATAGCTACCGTGATATAAGACTAAGGGACAGCCCCATGTCAATCGTGCGGGTGTGCTTTGCATTGCCGCCGAGATAGCGCGCACCACGACTCTCGATACATACAGAACTCCGAGAACTTGAATCAATACAGAGTAGCATGCCTCTATGTGATTCTTGTCGTTTCTGTCTATCGGTCGCCTTGGCCTTGTGATATGAATGTTCATGATAGGAGCCATGCGTTTCTGCTGGTTGTTTCTTCTGAAATCTCGCTCTCAAGTGACCGAAACTTTCATAGTCTTAAAAAATCTCTTGAAGACTCAGTTCGGGTACTCGGTTAAAAGAGTTCATGGCGATGATGCTCCAGAACACAAACCACTTCACACATACCTTACACAAGAAGTTGCTTGCTTCTCGCGTATTCATACAAATAGGGATTTGTATTCTTTGAATTCTTTGCAATACAGTATCCTTCGGTTTATGCCTCCACCTTTCTTATGTCTTCATATCTATTTGAACTGAGTGCTCTTTCTTTAGATACCTGGCTTGTAACGGCATCCATCTGCGCGTCTCGCACTATCCTACGTCCGGCTGACCGACGAAGGGGTCTTCTATTGTATCTGCACGATGACGCCACACCATCGTAGCGCGCGCTTCCAAGCGGATTTCGACCAGCACGGAGACATCCGCACCTCGTGCATCCCCTTGGATCCACCAATGGTCATCTGGGCAAATGGCCTGCCCTGGTTCCCGGTATACAAAGCGTTTTACGTCCTCTGCGGCAGCTGGAACCTCGCTTCATACGAATCATACCTAGTTGGCCGAAGGTATCGCTCGAGTGTTTCCGAATTCTTCATCGGCGCAGCGTTAGCTCCGCTAGACGCAGTTCAAGCCTGGAGGACTCACTTACTCGTCTGAACTCTTCGAGCCTTTGACTCTGACGACTACCCGAACCCCGACCGTACGGGCGGACCGATTGACCTAATTCACGTTGCCACAATCAAACGCGGACAAAACAAAGTCCCCTGCCGCTTTACGATGAACAAGAACCCAACCGCTTACGCACTGGTTTACCAATCCAAGGACAAGAAAGATCTCGCGTGCTCTCGTCTGCAGGATTTGGCAGGGTTTACAGAGCGAGTTTGTCCCACCAGTCATGACTTCTCAGACTTGGCGTTTACCACCGCGATCTAGAGGCTTCTTTTCCTGATATGCTTCCTCGTAGATTCATTCGGTTCAATCTGCTTCGCATGTCTGTTCTTCGATGGTTAATTTCTTCTAAAGAAATTCATTATCTACAGTCCATACCCAATAGTTCAATTTGTTCAAAGCTAGGTAGTTTCTTATGGTATGTAAATGTATAGAGTCCCAAACCTGTTCACGGATTGACATAAGATCTGCCATTCCTATTCCACCCCTAGAATATTTCATTAAGCTTCCATAATATTGGATATAAACTGAAGCCAATTGATTGTAAAATTTAAAAGTCACAAGCAAACAATTCTTCACTATACTTCCCAAAACAGTAATATTAGTGCCTAAGGACACAACATCTGCCTGAGGTATACCTGCCTGAGGATTCACTTTTCCACTGAAATGTTCTTGATACTTCGAATGTATCCTTTCGTTCTCTAGGCTACATATATTCAAGCTTTACTTAGACCCAAATGTGAATTGGAAACTACATACCTGATGCAAATCCTGATACCCGGGAGCTAAGTAAATCCGCCTCCGAATGAGATATTCTCTCCATTCGCGTAGAGCTATAATTTACTCATCAAGAACAACATGAATATATCCCAAATCTCCAAGCAGCTTTTGCCAGAGCCCAAAAGATTTCCAGACTGCTGCTTGGCCATCTCCAGCACTCTGATCGCCTACCTGGCTTCGCTCCTCCCAAAAAAGCCCGCATTCACCATCTCAATCGGCAGCGGATCTGGTCTCCTCGAAGGTCTCATTGTGCATTACGACAAAAATGTCTCGGTGGAGGGTGTTGAGGTGGATTCAACCATTAATCGGTACATCGCTGAAGAAGATATGAATATCGTTGGCGGAGGTTGGGGCCTTTGGTCTGCCGCCCAACAAGCTGCAGCGTGGATGTTCGTCTACCCACGCGATCCAAAACTGATCACCAAATACATTGATACCTATGGTGATCAAAATGTTGATTTCATTGTCTGGCTCGGGCCTCGAGTCGATTGGCCAGATTATGAGCCGCGTTTCTGTCAATCTCCATTCTCCGAGCTGAGTTTTCCAGATCATATCGGACTAACACCATATGAGACTGTGGTTGTTGCTAGAAGACCATGTTAATATGATAAGATATATGAGGTGTCTCTACCCAATGTAGATGGGGACAGTCCTCAGGTTCTGTAAATGTTTCCACTCATTTGCCCCCTTTGTCTCTACGTAGGTCTACAAACCTCTATTATATAAAGATCCAGTCCTCTATTCTTCAGCATCCCATACCGTTTCCATATTACCTTCATCCTTATTTTTCACAACCCTGCAGGTTCTGCTATACTGGATACTGAGCTACACGGCCCGCGGCGGAACTAGAAAATCAAATATCATGTGCATTCAAAAACTTCGTATAGGATCCAGGTATCATGGCAATTGCCGGAGTCCACCAGCATAAAGATCAATCATCGCCCCGTCCATCTCAGGCCTTCTCGATCAACCGATCAAAGATATGGCTAATCTCCTTGGCGCTCTTCTTTGGGATTCTCTTCTGGTCGTTCTCATAGTCAACAAAAGTAACACCGAAGCGGGTCTCGTAGCCCTCAGCCCATTCGAAGTTGCTGTAAGTAAACAAGTTAGTCGGACATTATACCAAAATAATGAAGGAAACAAGGTCCAAACATACTCCATAAGACTCCAAGCCATGTAAGCCCGCACATTGACACCGTCGTGGGTATACGCATCAGCTACGGCACCGATATAATCCCGGAAATACTGCACGCGGAACTCATCGTTGAGCAACTCCTCGAGCGGCATATCGTTCTCGCCCAAGACACTAGTTCCATTCTCGGTGACATAGATCTTAGGATAGCCGTATCGCTCACTGAGCCACTTGAGCAGTTTCCGGAATCCGATAGCAGATGGTCGCAGCCAGGGCGATTGTGTGATAGGTCCGACACTCACACCATTCTTGTCTTCCAGCAGGATATCCAGGTTACCCGCGATATCATTGATATCCGGTTCTCCGGTCTTGGCGCGGATGAAGTTCGCGCAGTAGTGGTTCATCCCGTAGAAGTCATTGCTACCTTGGACGAGGGCAATGTCCTCTGGTGACCAGGTTGGCAGGCGGTCGCCAAGTTGCTTGATCATACTGTCTGGGTATTTGCCGTGGTAGATTGGGTCAGCGAACCATGAGATGGCGAACTCGATCTTGCGGTCGCAGGCTTCCACATCGGCTGGGTTCTCAGAGTCCCAGGGCTCAGCCCAGTCACCTATTTTATGGGTTGATTAATGAAGGTTCTGTATACGTGCGAGGGGAATGGGGCCATACCGTTAAGCGTAATGCCAATTTCACCACCGTCGCGTTCTTTAAATTCATCGCGGTAAATCTTCACTGCAGCTCCGTGAGCAACTAGCAAGCTGTGGCTGACAATCCACGGCTCAGTCGAGCTATCTCCCACCGCGCTCTTAGTGCGGTCACTCGTGTGGCCTGGAGCGAAGGAACCATTGTTATATCCAAGGACACTAATACACCAAGGCTCATTGAAGGTAATCCAGTACTTGACCTTGGATCCAAAGGCCTCGAATACCACACGAGCATAGTGTGCGAAGTCAGCAACGAACTCCTCCTTGTTGAGAGGTCCACCGTAGCGCTTATCGAGCTCATCCGGAAGATCCCAGTGGAAGAGGGTAATCATGGGTGTAATGCCCGCATCAATCAGGTCATCCACAAACTTCTGGTAGAACTGTATGCCTTTCTTATTGATTGGATCGTTCCGCCCGCCGAGGGGGATAATGCGGGACCTACATGTATAGACAAGCTAAGGTTAACAACGATCTAAAGATTCAAGCTCGAAGCGGGGGACACAAAAACACGAACCATGACAGGGAGAAACGGTATGCCTTAGCACCGCATTCTTTCAACAACGCGATATCCTCATGTGTGCGGTGATACGAGTCGCAAGCTACATCTCCAGTTCCGGCGCCGGCAATCTTGCCAGGGATCTTGCAGAATGTATCCCAGATCGACGGGGCGCGGCCATCTTCATTAACTCCTCCCTCAATCTGGTATGCGGCAGTTGCAAAGCCCCAGAGGAAATCCGAAGGAAGACTGGATTGCTCGGTGGATCCCATGGTGAAGTGAATGTCAAAGGAATAACAGTTGAAACCGTGTGCTAACCAGATTGTTTCAAATCCGAGCGTCCATCGATATTTATGTAATTTTGAGTTTCCATTTTTATTTTGTTTGAAACCCCCGTAAGAAACTATGGAGAGCTTCCTTATCGTGACAGGAATGACCTCCGCGATCCGGAGTCGACTCCGCGTCAAGAACGTCGAGAGGCTCCACATCTTGTGACGAATGAGCTCAGCGCCAGCCCTGGAGCGGCTGAACGGCCCGGTCACATTGAAAGAAAAAGGTGTATATTCCAAAACTTGTTATATGAATGCGTAGATGCAAATACAATACAACCTGATAAAAAGGTCCCGCCAAGAACTCCGGAATATAATGCGTGCCCTATTCGTGCAATTCATGAGATCTCCATTCCTTCGTCGTCCGCCTCAACCTCGGACATCTCGTCTGCAGTAGATCCCAGCCGCATTCGAGAGCTTTTGTCTCGGTCACCTAGGCTATCTGCGCCGAATGTGACCATCTCCAATTCAGGCCCTGCGAAAACGCGACCTTCTGTATCCACCACCTCACAAAGTTGAATCAAACTCTGGTGGCTGAGGGATTTGAAACCGTCTGTCCGCACCACGCGACCCCAGTATGTCATGCAAAATTGCGCTGCTCGGCGCATCAGCCAGTGCTCATTGGTCCGCCCCGCACGCTCCCAGACGATGGCCGCGTTGTCTACATCAAGCTCTTGGCCTAACCTATTGACACACAGGAGGCGAAGCTTCGGCATGTCATAAAGATTGGCCATGACAAGCATACCCGCCACGTCAATAACACTCGAGCAATAGTCTGGATGGCCAGCGATACTGTCTGTGTATAGGTAATAGAGAAACGCGCGCACGACAGAATAAGGCTCGGGAATGTGCATCCGCTTAGTGTGGTACTCAGCCATCTGGGCGGAGTACAAGCGCTTGAAATGTGGCCACCTGAGCTGGAGAATGATACGGTGGACATGGATGGGCTCCGAAGTCCAGGGGTTCTGTTCCACAAAGGTCGGTTGGGCCTGGGTTGGGGAAACGGACGGTGTATCGCCCATATCTTCCGAGACGGACCCGTCGTGATCATCACGAATAGCAGTGATGACAAAGTCCGTGCCACTCCCAGATTCAGGGGGGTTGTCAAAAACAGCGGCTAGATCGGTTCCAAGCCCGGAAACCTGAGAGCCAATTTGATCAGACGGCCAAGGTGCACCTTGTTCGGGAGGTTCTGCCGACAGGCCGTTACCTAGCAAACCATACTTTTCCAGGTCGATAGTCAGGACTTCACTCATATGATTCTCGTCGCTACCTCCCGGTACATTCGCGACATCAAGACTACACCCCAAGAGCCATGCTTTGGTCCCCGCGTCATTGACAGTGCAGTAGTGCCAGCGATAGCCAGGCCGGAAGATCTCTTGACCATCGGCCAACCGTTGCCAGCGCAGCGAGTTCAGGTCCAGAGCCGACAGGTTACAGTCATGCGATCGTACGGTCTCGGAGGGTGTGATGAGGTCAAGCAGAACACCAGAGGCAAATGAATGAAAATGAGTACCAGAAAAGAGGGAGGGAACATGAGGACCGGAATCAAACCTAAGACAAGATATGGCACCAGGCGCAACTGGCTTGCGTCGGCCCAAATTGCGTACCTGCACACTTCCTGAATTGGCGGCGTATATTCCGGAGCGGGGAGACATTTGGTGAGGGCTGCTAGAGATAGAGTCTGGAAGATGAGCCGCAGAAGGATTGATGCCCATGGAGTTGACTCTACCTTGGGGAGTGGTATTTCCGGCCAGCGATGGAGATCCCTTAAGGTCGAGCCACCAGATATCAGTCGTCCGTTCCATGTTTGGACCCAACCCACCAAATATCCAGAGCCGGGTGCCCCAAACCCAAGCTGTATGGTCAAAGCGAGCAGTGAAGCTCCATGTTCGAGACCAGGTCCATGTTTGTAGATCCAAGTAGGTCAAATCGTCCAGAATCACATTCTTCTCCCCTGTTACGCCTCCTACGCCCGTCACCCCACCCACAATAAAAAGCTTATCTTCATGAATGACAGCAGCATGGCGGGCTCGTCCGCGCGGGACCGACCCGCGAATTTCGGGAAGTGCCCAGGTGAAGGTATTGAGATCTAGGATCACGACGTCGGAAAGGTATTCGCGATGTTCATTTTCGCCTCCAAACACGATCAATTTATCCCCTTGGTATAATGTCGCCGTGTGTCCTATCAAAGAAAAAAAAAATTAGTTGGAGTGTCTATCATTAAATATGGACGAATGAGAAGAGAGAATCGTTACCCATGCGAACTCCGGGGATATCGCCATAGTTGTCAACGAGCTCCCAACGCAGAGTCTCCAAGTCCAGCCTGAGCACGTGGTTATAAACTAAAAAAAAAATCATTAGTGCCATTTTAGAGATTATAGGTTAAGGAGTATGTGAACCTTCATCAGTAAACTGGTCAAACCCGCCGAATGCATAAATGCGATCATTGCTGCAGTACGTCACCGAGGCATTGACCAGGCACGCAGGGACATGGCCCTGGGCCTTTTTTATGCCGGGTCGATAGTCCGCGCTGGTCCGGCGACCGCCAGTCTGACTGGCGGGCATCAGAAAGGCGTCCTGCATTGCTATAGAGGGAGTACAACAGGATATCGGGTTAGAGACCCTCAAAGATCCCGGCCAGGCAGGGAGAAGTTGTGGTGGGTCTCGGTGGAACTGAGAGGAACGTGGTGGGGGTTGCAAGAGAGGAGATGGATGCGCCATCCCAGTGGCAAAAAAGGGGGGCCTTAAATTATATCTGCAACTGACACAATCGGTTCATGACATTTTCTCCTCTTAAGGCTTATGGAAGATTTGTTCTGTATAGGCTTTCACCTTCCTAGTGTTTGCCTCAATGAATCAGGCAATTGTCACGAAAGAAATGCCAAGACAATTTGTCACTAAGAAAAGGCAAGCGCGGTATGTCAACACTAGTCCCAATATGGATTAGTGCACTAGGTATTGTAGCTCAGGTAACCGTTGCTATGGGGAGAGCCTCATACTTTTCAGCAAGCATAGTACCTACCTTCTATTTATTCCATTTTCTCCTGAGCTCCTTTTCCTTTTCTTCATACCTCAATCTCACTATCCTCAATTGTCTGCATACTTTTCTGTTGGTTGATCTCACATTAACCTTTGCATCGATTCGGATTGCATCTTCTATTGGGGTTGGTCCCATTACATCTACTCTGATCATATATCACTATGGCTTCTGTTACTGCTTCAACTCCGGTGAAGAGCCACCATGGACTCTTCTCCTCCAAGACTGCTGGAGGCCGTATGCCTCTGAGCCCTTCGCCAAACCCCCGCGCAAGCGGCCACTCGTCACCCTTCACCCCTCCTCGCCAGTCTGATGCTGGCCGCAATCAAGCTAAGTCAGTATACGGCGGAAACCTCTCCGCCCACTTCGCCAAATCCATCTCGAAAGCAGCCCGCACCACCCACCGTGACTCTCCCAAGGCAAACAAGTCGAACATTGCTAGCACCCGCACCCGCAAGTCACCCAAGCACTTGGAGCTCGGTGTCTCGGACTGGACTTTGACTGGTACAAGTGCCACAACAGCCAATACTCCTTCCAAGGAGCACGTCCGCCGGGAGATTCCTACCCGCTCTCGTGCTAGCAAGACAACTGTGCGCATTCCTCATAACGCTGGTGACCGTTTTATTCCCAACCGGAGCGCAAGTGAGGGTCTAGCCACTAGCGGGGCAGCAAAGCCAGAAGAGAAACAGCGCCCAAAGAGTGGTAGTACCGACGGATCGTCAGTTCTCGCCTCGGCGGCCAGCGCCTTTGACATTGGTGCACGTGGATCGGATGATGACCTTACTGCTGCTTTGGAGAACTTGGGTCTGGATGACAATGAGCCTCCTACCTATACTCGCCCAGCTCCTGATGCTGTGGCCTACAAATCATCTCTGGCCGAAGCTTGTGGGGTAAACATGAACACTCGCATCCTCGCTTTCAAGCCTCCCCCTCCCGAGTCATCGAAGCCTATTGATCTTCGTGCTCAATATAACCGGCCCCTCCGCCCTGCCAAATCCACAGCTGCCCAGTTCCGTCGCCGGGTTCAAACTGCACCGGAGCGGGTCTTGGATGCTCCGGGTCTTTTGGATGATTACTATCTCAATTTGCTCGACTGGAGCTCTGGCAACCAGGTCGCCATCGGTCTCGAGCGAAACGTATACGTCTGGTCTGCTGAGTCTGGCTCAGTCAACTGTCTTTTGGAAACCTCGCCCGACACCTACGTGAGCAGCGTGAAGTGGAGTGGTGATGGTGCCTACGTTGGTGTTGGCTTGGGTACTGGTGAGGTCCAGATTTGGGATGTTGAGGAAGGTTCCAAGCTTCGCAGCATGTACGGCCACGACTCCCGCGTCGGTGTTATGGGCTGGAATAAGCACACTTTATCCACTGGAGCTCGTAGTGGTCTTGTCTACAACCACGATGTTCGCATCGCAGAGCACAAGATTGCTGAGCTTGTCTCCCACACTTCTGAGGTCTGCGGCCTAGAATGGCGTGCTGATGGCGCTCAGCTCGCGACTGGTGGAAACGACAACCTCGTCAACATCTGGGATGCTCGCTCCCTCAGTGCGCCCAAGTTCACCAAGACTAACCACCGCGCCGCCGTCAAGGCCTTGAGCTGGTGCCCTTGGCAATCCAACCTCCTCGCCACTGGCGGTGGTTCTTACGACCGTCACATTCACTTCTGGAACACTACCACCGGCGCTCGCACCAACAGCATCGACACTGGCTCCCAAGTCACTTCCCTGCGTTGGAGCAACCACTACCGCGAGATCGTCAGCTCCAGCGGCTTCCCCGACAACTCTCTCAGTATCTGGAGTTACCCAACTCTGGTTCGCAACGTCGAGATCCCTGCTCACGAGACCCGCGTTCTCCACAGTGCTATCAGCCCTGATGGGCAGATGCTGGCCACCACTGCTGCTGATGAGAGTTTGAAGTTCTGGAAGATCTTTGAGCGCAAGGCTGGCAGCAGTGCCTCCTCCGCTCGTGAGGGTGGTGTCGGCAGCAAGGCTCAGATGACCAAGTCTATGACCATCCGCTAGACGCCTACAACATTACCCTTTTTTTCTTGTTTTTTTTTTTCGTTGGATACCCTGGTTCATGGTCATATTGAAAGCATTGATGGGCTGGGACATTAATTTCGGTGTAATGGTTCTCTTCGGTGATGATTTTGGTGTTCTGATGGTGTTCTTTGTATCTACTTTCCCGTAAGCTGGCTGTACAAATTGTCCAAATGCCATTCCTACGGTTTCTTTAATTCATTTTGCTCATCCATTTTCTCCTTTATTTGTATCTTGTCTATGCTTCCTCGATTTACTTCTTTTCTACTTAAAAAAGTCCCCATGTGGGTTGGCCGCCGATGACTAAGCCTCCAGGATACAGTGGGATTTCGACCGCAGAGCCGTGACTTTCACCTTCGCCAACCCATCGCGAAACTCACCGTCTCGTTTTCCTCTGACATTTGCACTTGCGTCACTTGTCTTTCAAGTCCTTTCTTCTTCTTTCTACCTGTGTGAATACGTAGTATTCACAAATTGATTGATATTGCGTCATTCGTGGGTGTGATCGACCAGCACTCCGGCAACTTGATAGTTGCGACGGAGCACCTTTACATCCTAGCCAAGCTATCGTTACCCAGTACATTTCACCGGTCACCCTATTCCTTGCTCTTTGTCGCCTTCGCATAATCATCCATCAGCTCATCAAGCCGTTCTTGCTCAGCAATCATGTCTAACCAGCAAGTGGTAAGTTCCAGCATCTTCTCCGACAACCACCCTGTTCATCCTCGGTCGTCGCTCGCATGGAGTGTTTACTCTTCACTTATAACTGTCTTCTCCTGATTTCTGTTGGCAGTTCCTTTGATCTGAGATGAGAGCTAACTCATGGTTTCAAGGGTGCGGTTTTCGAGAAGGTCATCCAGGAGGTCTGTGATGCTTCCCAAGTCGACTTTGAGGAAAGCGGTGTCGACCAGCAGACCCTGCATGATCTGCGTGAGGTTAGTACCATATTTTCCTACTCTATATTGTCTGTCTTGAGTTGTCAAAGCCTGGTGTGGATGATTTCCCCAAAAGCGGGGATGGTCGAGGTGGTGCGGGAGGCGGTGCTTATGGGGGAACACCGGCTTATGAGTCTTCCTTTATATGTGCCGCTCTTACCCGCTTAGGCGCTTTCAGACCGCCAAGATTCTGGCCTCATCATACTTGATTATATCATACAACCTGGATAGGTATACTAACCTTGGAATTATTATATAGACCTGGCAACATAAGCTTTCTTCTGTGAATGTCGCTCATTTCCCCTGGGATCCTGCTCCTCAGCCTCCTCAGCAGCACTCGGTTCCCCTCCCCACGGCTACTGTCCCCTCCAATGTTCCCCGACAGCAACCACCTCAGCAGCAATATGTTCCCCCACCCGTTTCAATTCCCCAAGCTGCGCCCTCGCACACCATGCCCCCCATGGGCGGGCCCCGCATCAAGACCGAGCCAGGAACCAATGGCCAACCCGGAATGCCGCATATGACCACACCCATGCCCCCGCATGGTCTCAACCCTCAGTCGGCTCGCGACCGTGCTGCAAATGCGCTTCACCAGAAATACGGCGCCGCAGCTGCGAACTCCGTCCACCAAATGCAAGCCCAGGGCCAAGCTGGACAAGGATATCAGATGCACCCCAATGCCCACGGACAAATGCCACCAATCAAACAAGAACAGAACTACCCGCACATGGGTCCTGGACAGACCGATGGTGGAGGTGACCCAATGACCGACTGGAAGGCAGAGGTAGCACGCCGCAGAGCAGCTGCCGAGAATGGAGAAGGTGACCGACTTCTGCGCGAGCATCTCAAGCAGCGCATGTCTCAGTATGAGGGCGGAGGTCTCCTTCGTCCCTTGGAAGAGCACGAGTCCTCTGCTAAGGTCGCTCGCCGTGTGGCTCTTACCACACCCCTCAACCAAGACGCTACCACCGAGTCAACTTCATCTACTCCTCGCGTCACTGGCCAGTTTGATGGCGCAGAAGAAGATGTCAAGGAGGAAGACGAAGACGCCATCAACTCGGACCTGGATGATCCAGATGACCTTGTTGCTGATGACCACGACGCAGATGAATCGGAGGGCCAGGTTATGCTTTGCACATACGACAAGGTCCAGCGCGTGAAGAACAAGTGGAAGTGCACCTTGAAGGATGGCATCCTGACCACTGGTGGCAAAGAGTAAGTCAATCCCCGTCTGCCATGTTATGCATATACTAACCTTACTAGATACGTCTTCCACAAAGGTCAAGGTGAATTTGAATGGTAATCGAAACGACCGGCACCATTGCTCCATGTGTTTTTAACCCATCTTCTGATTTCCATTGACGACATCTTTTTTTCCTCGTTCTGTAACAATTTTCTGCTCATCATGTGCTCTGTCTATCTCATGGCACAAACGAAAACCAATGCCTACGTCTTTTCATTCACGCCCTCGAAACGGTTTGTGCAAGCGAAATATTTCTCATGATTCTCACTACCCAAATATCGACATGGTCAGCAACCGGGTCTTTGCTTCGCTTTTTCTTTGATTTTGAGCTTCCAATGGCTCACGGCGCTTACAAGTGAGGATGGGTTCTGCTTCTGCTTTTTTTTACATGCTTCTCTTTGCTCATGCCATGCCTTCAAGGCTGGTTTTGTACTAGCTTGAAAGATCGATCTTAGTAGTTTCAAAATAAGCACAAATGAAACTATGATTCTGAACAACTCCCACCAGCCTTGGTATTATCTCCAACCATCAGCTTAGAAGTTTTTAGACAAAAATGCCATTAATTGGATAGTAAGTGCTAAGACAGCCAATTAGTCTACTAGGGTCTAAGTCCAGAACCTGGATCTACAGTAACCAACGTAACCGAAAACGAAGTCAAGAAAATCGAATGAATAGCAAGACAAGGGGAAAAAGAAGATAAGTGACAATGGGCGGAAAGAGCCAAATCGTATCAAAAAACAATCCATATCTACAATGATCCGACGCCGAGAAACCGCACTTTTTTAAAGATTTCCGGATCCCAGATCCAGTCCCTATCCCGTCCCTAGGTAGAGACGCAGGGAAGAAAAAAAAAACGAACACCGACTGGGCGTGAAAGAGGAGGGGTCTAAGAATAACCAACCCCAGAATTTCGTACCTCGCACATGATTCCAGTCAAAACCCAGCCAAATCCCATTTCGCCAACTTTTTGGTGGTGTTCGGTTCCTGGTGTTCAAGGCGGCATTTTCAGGTGAGCGCGTGAGCGACTGTCGTCGTTGGAAGAAGCACATGAGCGAAAACATGAACGCAATGAACAGGAACGCGAACACGGAAACAAGGCACGAAGCCAGTCCTTGCAAGAACGCAGCAAGAGCAAATGAATAGCAGTATGAGGGGGGATTTTGGGAGGTATCCAATTCCCCTAGTTTATCGCCCATGGAACACGCGAATGCCGTATGATGAAGCGAAACAAGATGAACAGAGAGTAAAAGCAGGCAAGTGCAAGCAGTTCTTCTAGACAGCTCTTTGCTGAGAGGGGAGTCTTGATCGCTCAAGAATTGCTCTATTACCAGGCCAAGTAGATAGGATCTGGAACCGGCGAGGGATATCAAGCGTGGGGGTAAAACGATCATGCCAGTAGGATCTACCAGATAGCAGAACGAAAAGCAAAAGGGCATCACAAAGCCCAGTCAATAAGTAAGCCAGAGGGAACAACTTTCGAAGAGAGAAAAAAGAAAAGCAATAACTCCAAAGTCACCGGACCCAATTCAAAATCATGACATCGTGTGTGTGCAGGAGTGCTCTCACCCCCGAAAGCCGTCGAGATCGTTCGCGTCAATTAGCTGGGAATTATGTATGGACATAATGACATATTTGTTCACGGTTCACAGAAGGCCTTCTTCGCCAATTCCAGGGAGGCCAGCTCCAGCAACGTTGATGTTCTGCCCTTGCATGACTCCACCGCCGAGGGCGAGGTTACGACCTCCAAGCTGGAAATCCGGATTGCAGGGTGGTGAGTGCGATTTATGGTACTTGAGTCCGTTCAAATTCTTGTAGCGCTTGCCGCACACCTCGCAGCGGTAGGGTTTTTCCTTCTCCATGCCAAGCGTGCCGGGGTATGGCGCTGATGTCTCTGGGTTGACGATCGAGAACGTACCATCGGCGTTGTCATGAAGTTGTTGGTTATTATGGCCATGCTATAATGAAAGAAGCAGCGGTTAGAAAAATAAGACGACTGTGGGGGCGTATCAGGTCAAACTTACAGCTTTGTGATATTTGAGCCCGTTCTGGTTCTTGTATGCCTTCTCACAGCCGATAACGGGGCATCGGAACGGCTTGGGTTCTTCGTTGGGAAGAATAACGGTCGTGTCGGGGACCCCAGCGAGCAATTGTTGTTCGCGGATCCGTCGTGCAATATCGCTATTCGGGCCATATTGAGCTCCACTGAGCTTAAAGTGGGCGTTGGGCGAACCCATGCCGCCACTGGGGCTGAACAGCCGCTTGGCCGGTTCATCGATGCAAAGATCGACCATGTCATTATTGTTCCCATTGAAGCGGCCAAACTGATTCTGGTTTTGGCCCATGGTGTTATTTTGCATACTGAGATCACCGAACCCACCCATCATGCTTTCGTCAATTTCGGCCGGGGTCCCTGGTCCGGATGAATCGGGCGTATTTCGGAATTGCGAATTTTGAAGCGGGTTGGCCATCAAGGTCGGGGTGTTGACAGAAGAGACAGTCGGATTGTTCTGCAGTGAAAGTGGTCGTCCAGATCCGATCGGTGTACCAGGTTGTGAGGGTGTGCTGAATCCTTGGTGGCTTGGAAGCATACCCAGATTTAACTGCTGCTGGTTGGAGTTACCATATCCGCCCTGTCCACCCTCATGCAGCTGAGAAGAGAACATCTGCGAGGCTGAGCCGTCTCCGTCTCCCAGGGCGTCGTCCAACTCCATGTCATCGATTGTGTCTAGATCTGCGTGCTGCAATGGTGATGGATTCTGGCCCAATTTACGCTGCATGTCCAGGGTCCGGTCGGGCTGCAGGCCACGTCCTTGGCTGCCATGCTGTTGGTTCTGTTGCTGTGCGATTGCAGCAGCCGCCAAGGCAGCTCGATTCTCACCCTGGCTTGGGCGGTGGCCTTGATTGGGCGACTTGGTGGCATGGGCTTCTTCGTAGTGTTGTAATAGGTCATGGAGCGTCGGTAACGTCACACCGCAGCACGAAAAGTCTCGCATGAAATTCGCTTCCAGCTTCGGGAGATACGATGAGGAATGGAAAGATGGCGACTGGAAGGTAAAAGGTGACGTGCCGGTCATTATGATACTGCGGAAATTTTCCTTGGTCAGCTCTTGATGCAGTGCGACAATAGCAACACACGGTGGGCGGTTCCCCCGCGGCTTCTGGGTCCGAACAGGCCACTCACTCATCACGTATCCAACTCCCAACGGATACACCACCCCAGCTCATACCACCCACCAAACTCCCTGCGAGCGACTCACGGCGACCTTTGTCGCGGGCAGATCCCGACATCGAGATAGGTTTCGTCCCGTTCCCCCATTGTGCCGTGGCTGCTCCAATCGAGTCCTTGCGAGGTGGTGGTGCCTTGAACACGCCGAGTCCTCCCCCGGGGAGATGTGAAAAGCTGCCTGTACGATCGCCGTTGCCCGCTCTTTGCAGCGCCGAGGTCAGATTAGACGCCTGTTGACCCGGCGGCGACACCGAGGTCGTCTGCCGAGTGGAAATATCAATAGGTGTGGCACCGGTCATGGTGACGAACTGCTAGTGTTAATCTTGGGGGTTTAAAATGGTGAGAATTCCAAGTCGAGGTTTGACGAATCGATATCCTAGTTCCCTGTCCGGTCTTGCGCGATGTCACGCCAAACCCGAGGGGCTTATGGATGACAGGGTTTCTTCGAGTCCCGCGTTGAAGCGCGAAGCTCAGACAGATAAAATCCGAAGAAAATAAGAATGCGACTTTGAGACAGTCGGTGCCCCTCGATGAGTGGACTTTTGAGTGGATGGCGGTTTTTGGGCGGGTTCACACGCAGGAGTCCACCCTCGGATGATGTCCCGCTTTGGCAGAAAGTTGTCGAGTCACTTGAAGGAGTGCAGCTCCCTTTTTTTTAAAAATTTTGTTAATCTGAAGACTGGGAGGAAAGGGTTCAGATCAGGGAGAATAATATTGCGATCGAAGAATGATAAGTCAAGAAACAGCAGGGGCAAGGACTCATGAAGACGGGGTATGAGATGGCAACGCTTCCGGTTTGGGACAAGCGTTGTTACGGTATTTACCCACGTGACCGTTTTCCTAGCGGATCTTGGCCCCGAGCTGATCCCGAGTAATTATCCATGGATATTTCATTAGTATAGTACTATGTAACTTGACGGGTTAATTTGTAGATCTTTGACTATCACGGTCAAGTCATTGAAAAATAACAAGTAGAATTACCTGAAAGCGTATATCGCAGTGTAGTTTAATATAGTTAATAACCTCCCTCTACACACCGCTTGCAGGATGCGAACGTCATGATCGGTAATGTACCAGATTACCTGAAACGGCTAGTGTACTGTATCTTATGACTAATTTGGTTTAATTGGCCGGGGACTACCTACCTGGGTAACTGACCTACATAACTAGCCCGGAGTCGATGATGGTGATATTTATTTTAGGTTACGGACTAACGGGGATAATATCTCCTGCTGTTCTGAATAGGTAGCCATATGTTATGGCTGAATTCTGTTGAGTTCCGCAATGAGCTACACTGACTGGGTACCTACTCCATCCGAGGTGGAATGATATTCATTTATTATTATGTCGGCCTCCCGATCACCGCCGTAAGTGGAGCAGCTACCAACACTTTCTTCTACCAATATTATTGAGCTTTTCTCTAAGTTCATTGTGGAAGAAACATTCTCCACTTTCTACACATCTTCACTGGGAATCGTGGCCGTAAGTACTAGATCTATAGATATACAGCGATAGATAGATCGAGGCGCTGAACTCAGATACCCTGTAAAATCCGGGGTCATCTGCAAGGGGTAATCTCAGATAAGAGATCTGGGTGGCGGGTTTGCCTTCGCATTGAACACTTCGTCATTGCATAGCCTTTTAAAGAACAAGTGTCAATAACCGGGGGCTGGTGTTGGTGCTGCAATAACCCGGTGCATATCTACTCCGTACAATATAAGAGATCTCCCCTATTTAAATGGAAGATCTCTTATATTATCCAAAGAGCCGTTGACCGGGAAATTGGCTTCAAAACTATAACTTCCAACCTTGGAAATGAGTGGCGATTCTCAAGTTTCAGTCGGAGCATGACGGGGTCTTGGCTTTGGCGCTAGAAACGCGGCAGAAGCAGTTGGGCAGCCTTCCATCTGCTAGCGCCCCTCTCAATTACACCGCCTTTCATTTCCCTCAAGTTTGGGACTTTTTTTCAAAAGGCATTTCAAATAAATAGAACAATGCCTATTATTAGTATTATATATACTCCGTACTATAGGTATGAAGTACCTCGATAATAAAGTAATATATGATACATAATATATGACATATAATAATAATGTATAATATATGATAATTGTTGGAAGTAGTCACATGACCACTCCTGTCTCCTAGTACTTCAGTCCCACAATCTGTAGATAGTTACTCTCTTCTCTCTCTAGCGCTTCAATATAGAGCTTTCCAGTCCACTACATTTTAGTCGTACTGTCCTCTGCCTAACAATAATAATAATAATAATAATAATAATAATAATAATAATATATTAGCGGGAAACCCGCGTAGTATTCCGGACAAGATGAAACTTCCGAGGCTCGGAGTCCGACCGTTATGCCCGTTGGGTATAAAGAACATGTGTAACACTATAAGCTAGGCCGTTTCTTAGTCTGGGTTGAAACTATAACATACTACTCCGTATGTAGAGATGCCATATACGGAGTACGGAGTACAGTAATATGATTGATAGTTTCCGTTCTATCCGTTCGGGATTACTTCGGGGTCCCTGAGATGCTATTAAAAAGCATTGCCACCCCGCGTAATAGGCAACGTTGTCAGATCCCGAGGTCATACCATCATGTACATATGTATCAGCGTTTTCCGATGACTTCATAAGCGCCCCACTAGTTTACTTGTCCACGATGTATGTATTGAGGTAAAATGAGTTATAGAGTGGTATATTTTCAAAGTAATTGAAAGTAAAATGCATTCTCCTACAACTCATTTTATGTAGCATGTTCACCCAGCAAGGAGATTCCTCCTAGAGTATCTTTTCTCTTACATTTTATCTATGTTCTGTGTAGGCCGCGTTTCTTGCAATACTGAATACCGGTAGATGTTACAACTTGTCCGTACCTTATTTATATATTGTATGATGCATCCCGCAATGGCACGATGCAGGTGTAACAACCTCGTCTCGATTTATTACCCATTACGCAGTCGAATGTGGATGGTGTCCCCGTGTTCTGACATTCTGACAAGCATCGAGGCTCATTCCCTGTATTTGGCTCTCATTCGATAACCCTGGGAATTATCATAGGCTGAAAACCGGCCCGTATCATAGATCATAATATCCCCGCACCACTTTTATCAAGTCATGATTACGGCGTTGCATAGATCTGCAGTCAGATTCAGCTTGATATGATAGATATACCTAGATCTCTTCCGATATCAACAGCACCCCGCTTGTCTAGACTGCTTCCGCCAGAGATAGCAGCCAATAATAGCATCTTGCTTGCTGAGATGCATGATACGGCGAAAATGAGAGTAGATACTGGGATCAATAGTGTACAATATATAATATAATAGATGTTCTAATCGCTTCATAATACTTAGGCCGATTGATCCATATATTGACCTAAGTAAATTCCCGATGTTCGTCAATATTGCCAGATTGAATCAAGCTCAATATCAGTCTTCAAGGTAGAACCCTAGCTGCTAACGAATACTATTATTATTTAACCCCAAAATGTTCCAACTGTTAGATTAGTAGTCACTGATAAGCATATAAGATACATTTCCCTAGGTTGCCATGTAGCTTTTGCTACTATGCCATTATAGAAAGGTCCTCATCCTTGGAGTTAGTTATGCTTAAGCTCAGACAAAATTGTAAATACCGGTGGCCAAATCATCCAAAACACCCTACGCCAGCATATAGTTAAGGTTACTACCAGAACCGTAGGCCTTTCACGGGAGCTTGATTCATAAACAACGAATATGAACTCCTATAAATCGTCTAGGAATAGCATTGGTCTAAAAAAATCTAAATAGTAATCGAGTTTCGCCCCGGATTTTATGTGTCTCTACCTTTAGGTAACGCCAAAGGAATCAAGTCTAATGAGCGCGTCTTCTGAACGTCTTGTTATGGAATATATGTAGACTCGGATACGATGATGTCGTTTGATTTCTCGGTCCCGGACCAAACACAGTTTCTATTTAGTATAACCTGTTTGACATATCATGTTATAGTATCTTAGCAGGCTATTGACTTCTGGTGACTTTTTTGCTATTACTCTATCCATTGGTTTTTGTTGAACTTAGTGTGCCGATATAGTTTATAATCTGAATATTTGAAGCAGGGCCATCTGATAGTAGTGTCAATGCACGGGAGAGTCATACCGATATTACTCGTCTTTTCTAATATTGTAACCGGGTGAGTATGCGTAACGGGTACAATGGGGTTTAGAACCATCATGATAGTGCAGTTTTTTACCGGAAGATGAGTCACCGTAAGGTTATAAAATGAATTATGATATATATTAATACGATCTGGTCTTTACGGGATTCTAAATCCCACTATTAGTTGGATGGGATACCCGTAGATGGAATCACGCTAGGGTAATATAGATGGAACCTAGCATCATCTCGACGACTTGTTCTTGGGTACATTCCTAATGCATCTTTTTTCGGTTTTCCTTTTAAGGTCCTCTTTCATCTTCTAGATGACAGGGTGCAAATAACATACAAAGCAAGAGCGGAGATTATGGATCTACAAAGTAGTGTCATGTCACGCACTATATATATTGGAGCCTGGTCTATCTGAGCGTAACGCTCAGATATAGTGGCCTTTTTGGCCTAGTTCGTAACTCGCCAGTCTAGGGGCAGGTTGTAAGAAGTAGTCCCCCTTGAAAAGAACCAGTTAATAAAAGGCAAATCCCATTATTACATCCCTCCTATCCAGTGGCAACTCTTATATCCATGAGGTGATGCAGACTGTGTTACTATCGCCAGAGTGCTGTTTCTGGAGTATCAGAACACGGAAGTCTTGGTGCCACGGACAAGCATGCTTTGAAATAGGCGCTCTCGTTGCGCCGAACGTTGAGACTGGTAACGAAAGATCAACGTTATATCTTTCGTGGAAATTTGATTTCTTCTAAACAGGAATGCAACTGAGGTTTATTGTGAGGGATCAACCTTCATGTGTGTATGGCCTGAATCATGTCCCTTTTTCTGTTCATGGGGGGTTATTTGGCTGCAGCATATTCTTCAAAGGAATGTGTAGTGGGATGACAAGTGGAGGCCTTATCTGGAGGTGGGGGATTATCCATGTTGGAATGTGCCTCATTCGAGGGTTGAGTATTTTGGTGGAGATCAAACTCAACCTGAGCTTGCGATTAAGATGAGGTCAAGGGTCAAGTCGTAGTCAGATATGGTGCCCTAAATGACCGAGCTACCTACGTAGGTGCTTGATGGGAAAGGGTCTGCGAGGAACCACGGAGTGGGTGGACATGTCAGACTCGCTTGCGCCAATGCTCTGCTTGAATGGAGTTAGAGCAATAGCGATATTGACTCTAGATTGCGGTAAGTAAAAGCAATTAGGAAGTTGCTCTTAATTTTAGAAGCGCAAGGTTGGTAAGGAGATAAAAAAAAAAGAAAAAGGAAAACACAGTGTCCTCGGGCTATATCTTGAAACACCTCAGACGGAGAAACACAACCATTACCCCTTTCCCAAGAATCAGCGGTCTGAAACCATATATAACATGCACGGGTAATATCTTGACGATTGAAGTAAGACAGCGCCTAAGCAAATTCAAAATAAAGTATATACGTGTAGTCCCCACGAGGCTCACAGACAAAGCATATTAGGGGGAAAAAGTTACTATAAGCGAACCAGCTGGGCACATGGTAACACAGATCTACCTATCACTCACAGAACCAGTGATATTGGCAATCGACCGGTGAGAACCTTAGTGTTAGCCCAAGCCCTAAGTACCTAGACAGGGTACCTAATTCTGGACAGCTCGGAATCCGAAAACCGACTCGGCTAATTCTTCTTTTTACAGAGTCCATTTTGCACAATACTGTCATGTGGTTGCAATTAGTGGATCTTTAGACACGGGGAGTTTAAAGTACTCCGTACATAGGCCGAAACTATCGACAAACTAAGCCAAATAATGCATCACAGGCCCGGATTCTTCACCGAAAAACGTGTGGGGAAGTCAATAATAAGCTGATGAGGGGTAAAAGGGGGCACGGAGAGACTGTCTCACCGGGGAAACATATGGAGTAGAATATCCAGCTGGCAATTGTGGACCAAGAAATGATTTGCGACATGAACAAGCCAATCCAATCCATGAAGCAATCAACGTGCAAGGAGAGAATTAAAAAGAAAACAAAACAATTATGGACTGATAAGCTGTTCCAGTAAGATTGGTAACAGGGAGGCTTGGCGCAGGATTCGCAAAACGTCCAAAAATAGGTGCTGTTTGGGTGTATACACACATCCGCGACGTACAATGGGCACTGTTGCCTAGGATGTGGAACACAGTCTGCGATAACTGTCAATCCCTGCCCTCCTGGCCAAGGCGGGAGTATCAGATTACACAAGGCTTGGCGGAAAATCATCATCTTGGCAGAACTTGGCAAGCATTTAGGGGCCTCTCCCTCGCGTCCGGCGGGATGGAGATTCCTCTGCAACCTTGTATTTTGGTCAGGTGGGCTATGTAATGCATAATTTGGTGGCAAAAGTGGAGTGGAAAGGAATCATGCAGATGGTATGAAGTGTTGCTTATTGATTGCTAGCTTTCCGGATGGGGCAATACGTATGCTTCCCAGAAGCGAAAGACGTGATAATGTAGACAAATTTTGAATGAAAAGCATATGGTAATTTGGAAGCGCCGAAAAAAAAAACACCCCTATTCATTTTCCTACCCTGTTCCCATGACAGGGTGCCCGAACTTCCTGATTGGAGTCGCTCAATTGACGAAGATTGCAAAAGAAAAAAAAAGGAAAGAAAAACACATAGTAAGCTCAATAACCAAATAGTTGCTGTGATGGTGGTATATCGTGAAATATGAATGAGAAAAGAAGACTGAAGTGACTAGGCGAGCCAGTGATAGAGCGCCTAGTTCTGCTTCTTGCCATGACCAAGGTAGAGGAAACCACTAGGAAGGGTGGCGGCAAGGTCATTGAGGGAGACTGAAGAGTTGGTAGAAAGAGAGCTATTGGTGCGGGCACGGTTGGTAGGAGCCAACACAGGGCTTTCTTCAATTGAGCTGGTCTCAATCTTGGGCTGGTCTTCCCAGGCGCGGGGATCCGGGCCAGATTCGATGGGAGACAAGACGAGGAACTTGTTGGCAGGGTGGTAGGGGCCAGACTCAGCAGCAGAGAGGACCAAGAAACGGTGGGTGGGGGTGTAAGTGTACATTCTGAGAAAACTTTGGAAGGCTTTGTGTGTGGAAGAAGTAACTCGGTTAAAGACGGGATCTCTGGAGTATTGAAGAGAAAGTTGTAGATGGATTGTTTTGGATGAAAGTGGGAAATCTCAGGGACTTTCGACCTCACTTATATAGTCCAGACTGAGATAAGCCAAGAGGGACCCTGGAGAATAATGAGGGGCATGCTGTATCAACGATAAGCCCGAATCACGCCGATCCAACGCATCCAGCACATCATATCTGGGCCGGGGGTACGGAGCAGTGGATACGCGGTCATGCAGTCAAGCCACTCCCCGCCATTATCGCCCATTAAATCCATAAAGGAGAGTCCCAAACATGCTGGAGAGCTTCACATGTCTTGGCCGAAAAAAGGGGGGGATCAAAGCCAAGAGTTCACTATTGGCCGACTATCACCCTTTCTTTTTCTGAATGCTTCGACTTTGCCTCTCTTGGCGGCTCTGGCATGGTCACACCAGAGTCTGGGCGGCTGACAGTCATTCCCAGCAGCCATGGCAAATATGTTGACTTGGCAAATTAAGCCCTGTGTCATTGCGCAATATGCTTTGCCTAGAAAGACCCGTTGCCAGCCGAAACTCAAGGACCTCGGAAGATCAACAGCCAGGATGAGCGGCTAAGAGACGAAAACTGATGGCTTTCCCAGGCTCCCGTATGCATCCACACCTATGCAGTGTGTGTGTTAATAATGATTTCGGGTGGGAAAGCCTTACACATTCCGAGTTGTTTCGTCGATAGTTCGCTTCGCCAATCATTCTAACCGCTGCTTGGGCGCTAGGACCACTGGTTATGCTGGGGTATTTTTGATCTCCCCGGCCTTTCTCTCAGGGGACCCGATAGCGCACACTTCGTTACCCTATGGGGGTAAAAAACACGAAAGTGACATCATATTCCAATTTTCCCCAGAATCTGAGAATCGAGATCTTGTTAACCGAAATTGCCCAGACTCGGGTAATTGTCATTCCGGGACATCACTAAGCATGTGAGAAGCAGATTGTTTCAAACTGATCTGCTGGGTTATTTCGAAACAGATACCTAGGTAGGGGGCCATCAGAATTAAAATTAGAAATAGAAGTTGTTCTTTCCAAGGTTCCTTCTTCAAGTTTATTTAACCTTGAAATTGAACCGTGGGAACACATATCACGTGGTACAATTCTCATGCAACAAAATCCCAACATTTAATGTAAATAATTCGCGATTTAATTATTTTTTGCCTTGTCTACAATAAAAAAAAAGAAAAAAACGCAAACCAACAGCGGCAAAACAGACTGCTCAGCGACTGGTCTCGACCTGTCGATTGTGTCGCTGTGCCTTGCCTTGCCGCCCCTAGTTTGGCGCGTCTTTACTCGCTCGGAGTTAATATCCCAGTGGGCCGGCGCCTCAGCAATGGGAGAGCCTCAGTCGAAGCCATATGAACGCTACTGTGCCATGGCTGAGGAACTTGGTGCTTGTCACCAGTCGTTAGCGCTCTAGAACCAATTGATAGGCTATCATTGATTTCTTTTTCCCCTGGGCCCTGCAGCACGATCGCGCTAGATCAGACAAAGAACGCCTCCTGGCTAATATCGCATTCGGTACTTGGCCAACACCGACCATACTACGGAGTATACCACAGCACATCTGACTTTTCTTGGCTTATTATCCTTTACTCGCTTAACTTCAAACTCATTAAAAAAGCCTTGTCACCATGCAGTCTTCCGCACTTTAATCGCGCAGAACTTGCGGTTATCACCAACTGCGCCATAGAAATGAGCCTTATTCGCCTACGTCTACAAGTCGAGGCGCATTGCAATAGAGTCAATGAAGTCATCTCCTACCATATCGAGACTGACTTGAGGTGGAGTCATGTTTGGAAGACCACCTTCATTGCATTTCGGTTGGTTCCTGATGCTACTTTCTGTGGTCTGCCTATCTAGCCCTGCGGCACCACATCATGAAGGTCTAGAGCCGAGACTATCTGAGTCCTATGCGAGGGCCCAAGGTCCTCATCGGAATTACGTTGAATATCCCGAGATATGGAATTCAAGAAGAGCCATCGTAATCGCACTGGCATTATTCAGTTAGTCACACCTCCTGCGCCGTCCACAATGATGCGCACACATCATGGGAAAGCTGTGGCAGGTGCCTTTCCCAGAGTATGAGTGATGCCTTTAGGGCTGGGTATCAGGATCATAGAGGTTTGTCAGATGGGACAAACTATGTTCCTGATCCACGTTTCGGCCGCAGCATTGACCCTATGGGGTGCCATCCGGAGAGGGGTCGATGTTGGTGCTCAGAACATGAGTCCTAACACTGGCTGCAGCGCTTTTAGAGTGATGTCAAGTGCTCCTTGCGACGTGCAGTATTTTGAATTTGCATCGGTAGTCATGCTTAGGGCTTCGGTGGCCTTGACCAACCCCTGCTGTTGGCGAACCCCATATCAATAATCGTGACTGTTCCCGGAGGCACACCACACTCTAACGATCCACCTACCATAAACTCTGCTTTCTGTTGGTAAAAGCATATGCCCTGGATATGGCGCATGTGTATACCATTTTTGTGCCCTCCATCACCTTCTCTTTGACTGCGCAACAAGTGATCACCAAGTTACTGCCTGCATATGGCGCATCTGGATGGATGAGTTACAGCGCTTGTGGGGGACGGAAGGACCGAACCGTTTTTGCGACTGTCGATAGTGTGTTCATTTTTGTGATTCTATTGAGTTGCGCAGTCAATTCATTTCTTTTGATGTAACCATGGAATACTATAAAGCTGGACATTGATCCCCTTCTTGCCTCTCATCACATCGATCAATATCTAAAGCTTAAGACTTCCTTCGAATTCGGTTCATCTTCAATTCACGATACCTGCTTCTACATCCTCTGCAACTTGACCTCTTCACTCAATCGTCAATATGTGTTCCATCTACATCTTCGAATACGCCTGCGGTTGCAAGCACCAGGAAGAGGGCGTGGTCCCCTGTGCTAATCAAAACACTCCTGACTGCAAGGGTGTTAAAGAGCAACCTCGTCAACGAGTTGGTGTCCGGTGCGCTCGTCACGGTGGTTAAAGTGGCTTCTGATGTGAGTTACATGTTTTTATCGTTTGAAGCAGATGGCGCTGTGCAGGGTTTGGCTAACAATACACTCCAGGCACTAAATGACTCGGGGCTGAAGGCCGTCTATCGCTATGCCCTATGCTGCCATCGATTGGTTGGCTTCCCCGCCTTGTCTGTGTCTGCTTCAAGATAGAAGAAGATAACACTGTATCACACCTGCTATTTGAGGGCAATCTAATTTGTTCCCTCGCATCGGTCATTCTGGAATCTGGGTGGAAACTTCTCTATGTCTGGAATTTCGGGCTCTCGTTTTGAAATTTCTATGTTTTTCCTGTCATTATTTGCCGGTGTTTCTCTATGTTGATCTGCCTATCTACGCACGCTCGGATCCTCCTCTTTTTAGACAATCCAGTCTCGTGGACGAGTCGAGAGACCGCAGAACTTGATTTTTAATACGCACTCTATGATGTTTTCCTGATTTTTGCAAATGTTTATATCTTTTTATATCGCGATTGAGGCTTCATTTCAATAGCCGATGTATGCGGATTCCAGTACCAAACAACGATATCAAGCAAGAGGCAAATATATCCAGCTTGGTAGGACTTCATGGGCTATAATAGTAGTCTCATGGCCCTCATTAATCCACTAGCCTGCACGGCTGTCGATAATTCCACTGCGTCTTGGCACTTACCAAGTAGTAGCTTAAGGCATGTGTTTCTGTCGGCGGCTTTCGCGGGTTCAAATATATAGGCTAACAATACAGCAGATGGTATCTAGTCTCCTCGTGCCCTGCCGTATTCATGGTCGTCCAAGTTTAAATCTGATTGACCTACCTAGAAGATCTTCGGCATACCGCATCTTCACAAACCCAACACAACCAATACAATACGGCTCATCTCCGTTGTTGGTGGCAATAAAGTTTGCTGGATCATAAGACCAATACCGGATACCTAAATTAATCTTGCAAGGAGAAGTGTGTGCAAGATGGGGGCCACAAATGGGTATGGCGCATGTGCATGCTTATCCATTTGTAGTAAAGTAGGCGCAATTCAGTATATTGGGAATTACTGCGACATTATGTCGACCCTTTAAAGCACCGCAGGACCTTCTCTTGGCTTCCCGGAGAGAACACATAAATGGCAAGGCTGTCATGGTAATCTAGCGAGGATGATGTGACTATGTGACGTTCCTGTGGGTAAAAGCCGGACATATGGAAATTTACTATTGGCGAGAATGCGCTTTGACCATGTTGTGTACACGCGAGTCATGCATCCTGTGGTGTCGATTGGACACTAGATAGTAGAAACACATGCCCTCGGGAACCAGTCACATCAGAGTTACAAGGGTAAAGGCGCGTGGAAATCGGTTCCGTCCTTTGATTGTAGGACCTAAAGTCAAATCAAGCCCAGCTTGTAAAAACTAAAGGTGATGCCAGAGGGCACCGCGCACGAACTGGTGCGTGATCGGGGCCTGTGAGGCTTTCCAGGGGTGAAACCTGGTCAGTACGTTGTAGGGCATGCTAATTAGACGCGGTTATGATCTCCGAGGTACAAGGTAGGCGATAGGCTGCACATACACCTCGTGGGTTGCGTTAGTCCCGCATGTAATTTATATCAGCTGATTTCAAGTGCCGAATCGAGCAATATCCACGACCTGGGGTTTGTTGGTTTGCTGGTTTGCTGGTTTGTTAATAGGTAGTTGTCTCCAGGGTTGGCAACAGGGGGGTTCGCCCCACGCGGCGCAGACCATGTCAAAGTTCTTTTCTTGGCCAATCAATCGGCATTTTGTTGGCGCTGTGTCTGGTTAAATCCAGTAGAACAAGTGGGGTATGTAATTTGCCCCTCAGATTGCCTTGGGGAGTGACCAGGTGGGATGTCAGTCCGTTAGACGTCCATGAACATCTCGTAAAGCCTGTATATTGTACAGAGTAGCCTGATTCACCGCCTCGCTCTCCGCTTATCTCTCAATTATTTATATTAATGGGCTTCATATGTTGTACTCCGTACATAGTATCGCTCATTATATGAGGACCTTTTTTTATGTGTCTGTTGAGGCGTCTTTTACAATGATTTTTCTGCCAGTTGGAAACCCAAAATAGCTGCAACATGCTATTTAACTAACTAGCTAGTTAAATTCTGTTTGTTTACCTTCTCCTCCCTTCTCTTTGCTCCCTTGGTAGTCAGGTCAACCTTTAAAGGCAGGTGATCTGTCTCAACAGCAACCAATCAAATATTGTCCGATGTGCCTGCCTGCCCCTTAGCCATGTTTTGACATGCGCCCGGCCTCCAGCCCTTTCTTTTCACTAAAACTTTTACCTCTTTTTAACGCCTTGTGGACTAAGCGATGGCCAGCGACCCCACAGATCTTAGATTGCACGTCCTCGAATTAGAGGAGAGATTAAAACGGGCGGAAGAGGGCCGTCAACAGGCCGAAGAGCGCAATCGACCGACCACTCTCATAGAACTCATGCGATTTGGCCACACCCTACTCTCCCTACCATTGAAAGTCGGGGAATTATCCAAGTCGACCACAGGGACAATACCCGCACTTGCCGGGAAGTTTTGCCCGACACGACTAGAACCGTGGGTTGATTGTCCAGCTCAACAGCAAGAGCTCTACCGCGCTGTGTGTGGGTACCTACAATCAGAGGATGCGCCGCGACTGTTCCCCCCTTTGATCGAGTTAGAAGGACATCACCGACGCCTTACTAGCCGCTCGATCAGCAGTGAGCAAGACATAGAGCATTACGAGCGGTATGCTGTGGAATATCCCGTTAGTGATATAATCAAAGAATTATGCAAAATTCCTGCGGCTCGAGACGAATTCAGGCTCAGCGATGGAGTCGAATTCAACTCTCATATAAATTCTTTGACCAACCAAGTTGTTGGGGCGGATACAAGTCAGCCCTCGAGCACACCCAATCCGAGACCCGATCAGTTTTGGATTCATCGTGTCAATGGAGACACTAAAACCATTCTAACTACGGTTGAATACAAGCCCCCCCACAAGCTTTCGGTGGAAACTCTTCGTCTGGGGCTTCGACCAATGGACTTGTGGAAGGATATGGTCCATTCAAACAAAATACCTACCGAAGATGCCAAAAAGGTTAGGTATAATGCTGAGCGACTCGTCTGCTCCGCTATTGTCCAGGAATACCATGATGATTCGGAATGGACTAGAATATTCTTATGTGACGAACGGAATTGCACGTGTCCTTCTCCGCGTTCCATACGAGAATCCTAGTACATTGTACTACTTTTTCTGTGATCCTAACAGAGAAACCGAAGTGAATTTCCAACGCCCGAGCACCTCAATTGCCCGTATACTATGTCTCTGTCTCATGGCATTCCGGTCCCCTGTGCGTGATCAGACATGGAGAAATAATGCACAGTCGCGGCTCTATCTTTGGAAGACCAGCTTCGACCATGTTCGTTCTAGGATTCCGGAGAAAGAATTGCAACAACTTCCTCGATCCGCTGACAGTAGTTTCAATTCTGATGTTATGGGACCAGAGTCCGATTCGGAGTATCGACCGTCGTCGCCTCTATCTGAACCCTCCACAGAAGAAGGTCGTCGAGTGTCTACAAGATCCCAACCTACCGGATGTGCCCCATCGGATGTACGACACCGTACGGAGTCGCCAGACTCGTCAGGCTCCGATACAAACCAAGCAGGGCGAAAGCGTCGCATCAGTCAAGTCACATCCTCCCCGTCTACTCGACAAGATGCTAGAACCGATCGAAGTGGCCAGTCACAACGCCACGATGCGCAATTTTGCACTCAGCGGTGTTTACTGGGGCTACAAACTGGTGGCGCTCTAGACAATAGGTGCCCAAACGTGACACTCCATCGACAAAGTCAAGGCGATCTCAAACATCCTATCAACACGGAGGATCTACTGCGTTTGTTGAAAGTCCAACTAGATGAGAACCTTGACAAAGATTGCACGCCTTTTGGAACATGCGGTTCATACGGTGCGCCATTCAAACTTACATGTGCCGCCTATGGTTATACAGTCGTTGGTAAGGGAACGACTGCCGGACTCTGGAAGGAAGTCTCCCGGGAAGCACAAATATACCAGATTCTTCAGAAAGCCCAAGGCTCTGCAGTACCTGTCTTTTTCGGTACAATCGATTTGGCACTAATCTATTTCCATGACGCGGGAGACATTTCGCATATGCTAGTCATGGGCTGGGGAGGTGAGAGCATAGTGAATGGAACTGACCTCATCTCTTCGCCGAGAGATTCACCGGTCGAAAAAGGAAATTCGCGAGCTACGAGTTATTCATGAGGATCTTCGACGTGCAAATATTCTTTGGAACCATGAACTCAAACGAGCATTGATCATTGACTTTCACCGGTCTAGATTGGATCCTCGACCGATACCAAAACGGTCGCGACCAGCGAAGAGAAAATCGGATCGGACAGACTCACCGGATGGAAATGATGGAAAGCGCTTACGTGTGTTATGAATGAAATGTCCTTACATACCCTTATGTAGTTATTAGCGGGCGCATCGCGCATAATGAAATGTCCTATTCACAGCCCTTGTTGAACATTGCTTCCTGTTAGTCTGTAGTGATATCCTTGGGATGAATGCGCCAACTGGTCGGAATGTCATCATGTATATCACGTGGTGATACCGTCACGGACTCCTCAACCTCCAATCTCTCCCAAATCAAACATTAAGAGCTATAACGTTGCATATGTGATGTCAATCGAAGTCGACTGGGCAGCTGCCACCTCCGGCCCGGACGGGGAAGCCCTGGCAGAGCGAATCCGGTCGTTCGTGCACGACAAATTCCAGGAGATCACCTTACCGCGCTTTATTCGCTCGGTCCAGGTCCACTCCTTCGATTTCGGGACCATCGGCCCAGATCTCGAGATAAAAGACATCTGCGAACCGTTCGCAGATTTCTACGAGGAAGATGATGAGGATGCCGATACCTCCGTCGCCTCAGAGGAGCTCATGTCCGAGCTCCACGAATCTCCATACGAAGACGACATGACCTACAATCCCACCGCGCATAGCCTTCATAATTTCAGTCACCATCCATACCCCGGCGAAGGCTTCCAGCCATCTGCGCTTCGATCCCCACTAGGCGACCACCTTAACCCGCATTTCATGCCCCGCGCCAGTACACCCGGAATCCCCGGCGGAACGTCGACATTGGGATACCACATGCGGTCTCTGGGTGGTCTATCAGGCACCCAGACACCCCTCGCTGCCGTAGCAGGTGGGACTTCGTTTGCGAGCGGATGGTCGGACTCGGGTATGGGTGCCGGACCCAGGTCCCAAGCAGCGCGCCCTACTGGCGCACATCACTTCGCAGAGCCAGACCTGGATACCACCAACTCCGCGTCCCGGCCCTCAACCGCCAACACACCCCCCTCCCATCCTTCCCTTGGCCACACCGGCAGCAGCGGGTCAAATCCGCATACTAGCGACCCCATCGATGCACAACCCTCAATAGAGATATCAGACGATCCCGCGGCCGAGGATCAATCGTTCCCCATCCCGCCGCGCATGCGAGAGCGTCGCCCAGAGGACTTCCAGGTGCTATGTCATGCGAAGTATGCTGGCGACGTCCGCATGTCCCTGACGGCAGAGATCCTGCTTGACTACCCAATGCCCAGCTTCGTAGGCCTGCCGTTGAAGTTGAATGTCACGGGCATCACGTTTGACGGGGTTGCTGTCGTTGCGTATATCCGCAAGCGAGTGCATTTCTGTTTCCTTTCTGCGGAGGATGCAGATGCTCTGCTTGGATCGGAACAGTCTCAGGGTAGTCAAAATCCTAGTGATGATGGTCGGCCTCGGTCTGGGGGCGATCAGAAGGAGAAAGATCTGAAGCGACAGGGCGGGTTATTGCAGGAGATTAGGGTGGATAGTGAGATTGGTCGCAAGGAAGATGGGAAGCAGGTCTTAAAGAATGTTGGCAAGGTTGAGCGATTTGTGTTAGCACAGGTTCGAAGGATCTTTGAGGAGGAGCTCGTATATCCTAGCTTTTGGACATTCCTAGTTTGATCCTTTTGAATTGTGCTGTCCAGCCGTGATCAGCTGATTCATATATTATGTACATTTACGAATAACTTATGATCTCTAGACATGACGATCCCTGGCCTAGTCCTTAGCTTTGTTATGCGCTCCGAGAAACTTGCACCTACCACGCCTTACAATGAAGCAACCGAAACCAACAGACTATTTAATATGAAACGGTAAAGTTGAATTGAATATGACATGTGCTATAGAATCAGCACTATGGATCCCAACGAAAAATCCTAAAAGATATCTGCTAGTACATGGAAAGGAATGCAGCGAGAGGCTAAACAGCGATTCTCGCATTTCCCTCTACATGATAGTAGTCCATACATCGAGAAAGAGTAGTTATGCACATTACTTAATCCAGAATGTGTCGAGTTATTTTGTTGCCGAAAGGGGTCCAGCTCCCGTGACAGGGGACGAGGCCCTCCATCGAAAGCAAACATGAAAACCGCGCGAGTGTAAGGCCATCAAAGCTTGGGGGTTGACCGTCTGAGCGGAGGAATCGAACAATGCAACCATTTTACAGGTCTTTCTTGTCCTTCTTCTCGTTCTTGTCGCCCTTTTCGTTGGAAATCTGATCACCCAGGCTGTGGTACTCGCGGGTTAGACCCTCGCACTGCTTCTTGAGAGTCTCAATGTCACGGTCCTTGGCATCAATGATCTCCTTAAGACGACCGATCTCGCCGACTGAGCCAGCCTCTGCGATACGGGCAGAGTCCTTTCCACCGGCCTTCTTGTCGCCCTCGAAGAGACGGACGCGGTCCTCAAGGCGGAGAGTCTCGAGAATCATGGTATAGGTGCGGTTGAGGATCAGGGAGAGGAACAGAGTGAATCCACAGAGATACATGTTGCGCTGCGAGTAGAACTTGCGGGCCTGAACCTCCATGCGGTCGGTACCGAGGTGGGCGGCTCTGTTTATGACGATGGTTAGAGGCTTTGCTGGGATCTTTGAAGATTGGCTACTTACCCCATGCCGGGGCCGTCCTTAGTGAAGGCAGACAATTCCTGCTGCACACGGTACACACGGTTGACGGAGTCGATGAACAAAATGAGGATGAAGATGAATGTAATCTGGGGGGCCAGGTTAGCTGTTTGGCCGGAAATTTTGGGATTCGTAATTGGAAATAATGTACCTTCAATCCATATTGCAGCTTGGCAATAATTGGGCTCTCCGAGATGAAAGCAAACAGCTTGCGCTTGATGGTGTGGGGGAGAGGTATGACGAGGGCCAAGAATACACCCATCTCGAACACCAGAAGGAGGAACACCTATATAAGAGCATTTCGTTAGTCTAACGATAGGGGCAGGATCTGGAGACATGACGTTGGCAGCTTGGGCTGGGTGGACAGTTTCAGGCACCAGGCTGCAGCGATCCCTGAGGAAAAGCACCGGAAGAAGCAACTTAGAAAGGAACTCGTCGAGCTTACAAGGGAGTAGTAGAGAGTCATCGTGTCGTGTATTATCAATCCAACGACACTTAAAATCGACTTTCTGGCCTAATCAAAAGGGGTGGGGTGTCGAAAGCTTCAGAAAGATAGCTTAGGGGGAAGGTAAACAAATGCGAGAAGCAGCAATTCTGTAGTGGACAGGCCCAAACACAGAAAGACCAAAGCAAGAGAGAATCTTTAGACCAAGGAGTTGAGGCAATTGGAGGTCGGGGAGATTAAAAGACGAGGTGGTCTTATGGGGGAAGTTTTTCAGGTTCGGAGGAAGACGTCATGGCCTCGGAGGCTCTGCACGTGATGCTGTCATCAGCCCTAATCAGGATTCTAGAATCTATCGGTGTACTATTGATTCGTTTCTGAGAACATTTGACTTGCGTATATGATGCTTTAGTTTGATCTTAGTATTCCGGTTTCTATCGATATGTTCAATAGCATTTTTGCTATGTATAAGACTGAAGTCTAGTATATGTCGTCATGACAGCGGGGATCTACATTGTATGTAACCTATAACTACTGATTAAACCTCGGAATGCAATAACCAACCTAAAACCACTCCAACTATGCATATTTATCGGCCAAGTAAAACAGAGCGATATGCAATTATGTACATCATATTCGGTGAGTCACCGGGAAAGGTTCCCCTCAAGTGGGGAAGTTTCGGCTATTGTATGAGTTAGCCTGGGGAGCTGTCAGCAGTCAAGAAAGGCGTCATCTGTGATACAGTGCAACAAACAACACCAAATTTCGCATTTCCTCTCAAAGCCATGGCACACGACAATCTGAGCACCGAAGAGATCGAAAGAGCATCCCAGCTTCGAAGTGCACAAGACAAAGCCGTTGCTCTCTTCGAGGAGATCGAACGCGATTTGATCCGACCAGGAATCACCGAAAAGACCCTGAATGCAGAAATCTACCAACTAGGACTCGATCGCTATGGCATCAAGACCCACTGGCATAAACGAGTCATCCGCAGTGGACCAAACACCTTGAGCCCGTTCAGCGATAACCCTCCGGATCGTGTCATTCAGCCTGATGATATCCTAGTTGTTGACCTGGGGCCGGTCTTTGAGGCCTGGGAGGCCGACTTTGGGCGCACTTTCGTCCTAGGTGATGACCCAAATAAGAAGAAGCTGCGGGATGCCCTTGAGCCCATCTGGAATACAGTCAAGGCAAAATATCGCGAGAACCCAGACATGTCGGGCGACGAGCTATACAATATCTCCTGCCAGGTTGCGAAAGAAGAGGGTTGGGATTTCGGCGCGGATATTGCGGGCCATCTCGTTGGCTCGTTCCCTCATGAACGCATTCCGCGGGATAGAATCTCCCTCTATATCGCCAAGGGCAATAATGACTCAATGGGTCTGTCGGGCCGTGATGGGTTCAAGCGTCACTGGATTTTGGAAATTCATCTTCATGATCGGGCACGCGGGTTTGGTGGTTTCTACGAGCAACTCTTGACGGTCGATTAAGCTCTCTGGAGTGTTTATATGTATGCAAGTCATACTGTCTGTCCCCGGTGGACGGTGGCCACATAGGATATCTCCTCGCTGATTGCTTTCCTTTCGGGTACACTACTATGTCTTTGAAGTGGCAGAAATGGTTCTTCAATACCTTATTCGAACATGTGAAAGAATTGAGCGCCTTGTTAAGACATCTAGACAATGCATTCGTGATGATTCTATGTACAATTTTAGGATATGCGAGATTTATAGACAGGCGTGTATTTTAGCCCTCAGCCTCATAGGAATTCGACTTGTGCTTGGGCTCGAACTTGAAGGTGTCGGGTGCAGGACCCAGGAACATTTCACTGTAATGTCGATGGATGGTTAGTTAATGTGTAAAAAAATGGCCGAGGTGAAAGAAAACTTACGTTATCTTGATCCAGTCTTTGTAGTTGCCACTGCCCATTAGCGTCTCCAACTCATTCCGGCCGCGCCAAGCAGGAGGTCGGTCCTGAATGTTGGGAGGGAGGTATTCCAACAGCCCGATTGGGACATAGCGATAGGCAAAGCTCAACCATTCTAGCAGGAAGCGACGGGTTGTTCCAACGCCGTGTTCATCAGAACCCCAGGCCTGGAGACCGTACTTGGCGAACTTCTCGATATAAGCCAGACGCTCAGTCGCGGACTTGTCCAAATATTGACCGGTCTGGATTTCCTCGAAGATCCATGGCTTGATCAAAGCTCCACGGGCCACCATCACAGAGTCCACACCGGCATTATTTACGTGGTCATCGTAGTCGGTATGCGAGTAGCAATCGCCATTTCCAACGAAATAAGTCTTGCCACCATTGGGCATGTGGCGGGCATCCGGCTCACGGATGGTGTCGCTGAGTGCATCCTGCTTCTTGTTCAGGCGCTTGATGAGGGCTGCACATTCCGAGATGTATCCCCAGTCTGCCTGTCGGGTGTAGCGCTGCTGTCTACTACGTCCGTGCAGGGTAATGGCTGCGGCACCCGGGGGGCCAAGGTCCAGAACGCTTGACTCGTATCCACCGAGAACCATACGCTCAACCAGCTTCTGGGCAGTAGGCTGGTTGTCCTTGGTTCCCATGCGGATCTTAACAGTAATCGGAATCTCCTGCGAGACAGTGTTCATGCCACGAATCATCTTCTCCAATTTGGAATGATGATCAAGAAGAGCTGAGCCAGCTCCGTCACGGAATACAAGCTCAATGGGACAACCGCAGTTCAAGTCAATAACGCGCAGGTTGGGTGTGAATTTCGACAACACCTCAGTGGCCTTGAGAGCTTGCCAGGGCTTGTTAGCAGCAATTTGTGCGCCGAACTTGAAGTCCTTGGAGTTATCATAGCCCTGAACTATATTGTCGCCCGGAATGACAGTTGGCGGCGCCATTTCCGACTCGTGCGCCTTCAACAAGGTCCATTCTGACTTTGAGCCTTGAATCAAAGGCATACTCATAGCCATCTCAGAGTATGTGAACTGCGCGCCCAGATCTCCACAGAGTCTTCGGAATGGCATATTTCCCTGGGTCGTGAGAGGTGCTAGAACGGGTGTCTCCGGTCCAAAGTAAATGCGACGCTTCTCTGATGGCATGAAGGGAGGCTCAAGGAACTGGGCACGGTTCTCCTGCATGTCGATCTTCGCTTGTTCGTTTGGTTCAACAAGCTCGCCCTTCTCGCGGGTGGTGGATCGCTGGTGGATCGCCTTCTCCAATTCTGCAGCCACTTGGGTGGCCCATGTGGTGTAGGCATCAGCCCGAGGAGTGTCCTCGCGCTTTCTCGTAAGCGCAATTTTGTCTTGGTTTGAAATGATGTTGACAATTCCATCGGGTGTTGCATTGGCCACACGAGGCCGAGCTTTCTCCATACGCTCTGCGTCCTCCAGCAAGATCAACTCCTTCTTGCCATCTTCCGTTTCTCTCTCAGTCGAGTGTGAACCAACCATGCGACATTTCCAGCCAGAAGAACATTTTCCTAGCGCTTCGTAGACAGGGCAAATGTTGTTCAGGGTTGTAAGATCCTCGCGCTTATGATCTTTCAGATAAACACGCAAATCGTGCTCAAATCGACATTTCTCGCCGTACTGACACTCTCCAGCGGCAAACTCGTTGGCAAACATTCTCGTGCTGCAAAGGCCCTTCGCATCTTTAGATGTACCATAACTGCGATTTGTATTCTGGCCCTTCTTCTTCTTCCCCCTGTCCTTCTTTCCACCATCACGGTCATCACGAGGAGCTGCCTCGGCGGCATCGTCAGGGCTAGTCTCATCTGCGGGGCGAGGCTTCGGTGTGATTTGGATGCGATATCTGAACGGCGAAAATTAGTATTTTGCGATCCTTGAGGGGGAGGCGGACATACTCTGCTTTAATGGGTGCCATTCCCTTGTCGCGCATATCTACATGAGCGGGTTTGGACGGTTCATCCAAACGTGCCTTTTTGGCTGGAGGCTCGTCCACGCCCGCCGCGCCAGAATCATTTGCGGCGTCGCGCTTCGGGACTTCCATATCAGGCGCAGCAACGCTGGCCTCTGGGGCTTGAACCTTTGTTTCTGGCTCCATTGTATTTCAGGGGGAAGAGCGAGCTATTCAGTAAACTTCGCAATCACTATCGGCGAGGAATGCTCGGTCAAAATTTCGCGACGTGTTTGCACTGTTTGAATATAACATAATTGGCTCGGCGGGACCTTTTCCTATAATGGGCAAGCGCAAACTCAAATCATTCAACCCCGCTCATTGCTGCAACCAACAATGTTCCTGAACATGAGATACGATGGTAGCGAGACTTCAAGCATGGCCTCCCTGGATAGCTTTGAGGACCCCCAGGAAGAATTTATCAAGGCTTATACTCAGTAGTTTGGATTCGCTTCTACCAACCGTGCAGTGTATGAGCTAATTGTACTTAAAGTGTATACTTAAACAGCGGCGACCGATCCCCCATAAGCTGCAACTCCTCGTCCGTATACTTCTCATGAATCTCCCCCTTGCTCATCTTCGCATTCCGCTTATTGATATACCAGAACCTCAATTCCAAAGCAACACTCGCCAAGACGCCCGCCACTGCAAAGGCAAACGAACTCCCAAACCCAGTGGGATACTTGGGCGCCTCACGCTCAAGGTAGATAAACGATCCCACAAGTCCACCGCAATTGCCGATGCTAATCATAAACGCAATTCCCATGGCCTGCTTCCGCGCGCCTGCGAGATTGTTGGATGTCCACGCGTTGGTACCCGGGATAATCGGGTACAGACCGATACAGGCAAGGACGACTGCAAAATAACACACTGGGATATTATTCTGAATATCATCGGCGAGAGAGTATAGGACGCAGAACCCAATAATCACCAAGACCTGGCCAGTTATAATTATTGGCATGCGCCATCGCAGTCTGTCTGCGATGATACTGAAGACGTATGCAGATATCGCGCCGGCGAAGTAGGGGGGCATTGAGAGGAGCTGCGCGTTCGCAGAGGTATATCCCATATTCTTTATAATCTGGGGCATAGAGAATTTCAGGCCGTAGTTTGGTACGGTGTTGGACCAGAAGTTAAGGACCTGTAGGTAGAGATGCCAGTCGGTAAGGACTTTGAAGAGCTCTTTCCAGTCAAACTTGTTAGGATTTTCGTCCACCACAATAACTCCTCGCGTGGCCTTTTTGCGCAGCGCTAGAAACCGGATCTCTTCAGGGTCAAGCCATCTACTAGAGAGCTCAGGGGTGTCCGCTAGGCAGAAGTAGCACAAGCCTGCGAGGAGCACAGTTACAGCTCCTTCGATGATAAAAATCCATCTCCAGCCATTGTAGCCACCGATTCCGCGCATTTTAGCTAGGCCAAATGCTAAAAGCCCGGAGAATGCACCGGCCAATGCGCTCGCAGTATAGAAAATTGCTATCCTGCTTTGGACTTCATGTGGCTGATACCACTGGGTGATAACCCACACGGCGCCTGGGAAGAAACCGGATCTGCAAACAGGTCAGACAAAAACTTTTGCAATGGATTCTGAACAGAATATAGCGGCAGTCTTACTCGAAAATACCAAGGAGTACGCGAACCGCACAAAGTCCGGAAAAGTTCTGGACAACCCCTGTTAGGGTCACGATGATTCCCCACAGAAGCATCAAAATCGACAAATAAAGCGACGGCTTTTTGAATTTTGCGAGTAGGATGTTGCTAGGAACCTCTAGTATCAAGCTTATGTTAATAGAGCAAGCTATAAATGGTATCGAGGGCGCTGTCATACCGAATAGTACATAGGGGACAAAGAAAATCCCCAGGGCAATGTTATATTGAGTGCCTGACATATTCAAATCCTCCAGCATGCCTTCGATCTTGGCATTTCCTATGGGGTATTTGAGTTAGAATCAATATTGTCGCATATTGTCGCAAGACCATGGGCAAGAGTGCCACCTACCAATACTTGCCTTGTCGATATAACAAACAAGGTAAAGAAACGCCAACATGGGGCAGAGACGCCAATCGATCTACACCCACCCATGTTATGCCCGAGTTATTTCATATCAGACACATGGTCTAACTAACCTTCCGAACGCACTTGTTCCTCTTTTCATCTGTAAAGTTGGCGAGGAAATACGCATCATCGCGACTCAACCCACTTTCCATATACGTTTCGAGAGTTGAGGCAGCCTCCAGATTTTTCCCGGGGGCGGCATCCTCCACATGTATGACACTGGAAGGCTTGGAGGTAGACATAGTGTGAAGCTGCAATTGAGTAGATATAACCAGACTTCATCGCATAAAGAGTCTCAAGGGGTATTGGCCTTTATACTAGGATTTCCTGGCGCCCAGACAGCCAAGACACCAACCCCGCGTCTATATTCTCCAATTCCACGGGATCTGAGCGTTTGCGGAGTAATCAGAGCCTGGCAGTGAGCTCACAGCCGAGCGCCAAGAAGCCTATATAGAGCGGAATTAGGGACAATTGGCAGAAATCAGTATACTGCCTTTATGATCATCTGACAGAAGTCTGCCTATACGACATGTATAGTATGTCCTGTACACGCGGTCACATGGTTTTCTGGGTATTATCCCACGTAAATCCATGTATTCAACCTTGGTATTTGACATCATCTCCCCGCTATAACTACAGTAGCCGAGAAATAGCCAGAAAGTTACCATAGCGTGGAATTTTGTACCATTTTCCGCCCTTTTTTAATATCCTATCCTACATTTTATAGCGATTAGTGATATTACCTTAGAAATGTTTATATTTGTTGGAGGAACTCGCGGAAAGGTCTACGCGAAAGGTTGCATTGTACAGCTCTAGGGAAGGGGAATTGTGTAGAAGTTGAAATATGCGAAACACCGCACGTCTCAGCAAATCTGGTATTTTAACGCCTGCAGAATTCTCTTCTCGATATAAGTCTGCTATTGGTTTGTAGTAAATAAGATTTAAGCACAATGGGAATGGATATTATCAAAAAAGACTACCAGTGTCGACCTGACCCATACAATGGGTAGGGGCAAGTAGGAAAGTACTATTCCCCACGAACACTCTCAGAGGGACTATATTGTGTCAGGCGTTAGTATTATGCATTATAAGAATCGAATATAATAACAGGAAAGAGGGAAGGTGGATGATAAGGGATATGGATGATGTAGAACTTACGTTGCGGCGCCCACCCCAGAGACGTCTTCCATCTTTATGCCCGCATCATTGCCGGGAGTGAAATACTCTTCCGTGTCAAAGAATATCTCACTATCGGTTGTTGTAGATGTCAGATCACTGACCTCTGACTCAGGCAGGGTGACAAGGTATGGCCCTGGCATATATCCAGTCTCATTGCGCCCACCATATGCCACGATGGTTGAATTGGGTACTATCTGTAGCTCTAGCTCATCTTGGCTTCATCCTCATATCAGGATTACTGAACCCCAGCACCACGTTAAGGTGTGAGCTCATCACTGGGGGGGGCCACCGTAGTCTGGGAGTTTCCTCGTCAGACTTTCGACGGCGGCGCTAAAAAATAAGGTAAGGGTTAGCACAACTCTTCACCCCATTATTAAAAATACATGTTAGTGTATACATCGGATAAATCTAACGATAGATTTTTTTCCCCTGTAGCTTTGATGTTTTTTTAAAAAGAATTTGCGTCATCAAAGTCGAGCCGAGAAAATGCAAGAAAAACAATGAAAGACAGAAACCGAGACTTAGCTTTATACTCAGAAAGGCTCGCCATTTCCGAGGAACAGGTGCAGTGCCAGCTTGCTCCTGGCCACGCTGCGCACATATTGCAATCCATCGCAGCCCATCGAAAGTTCCAAGGGTCCGGGCTTAATTGTCGATATTGCATACCGTTCTCTTTCTGGTAATGCTTGCGGGCAATACTCTTCTGAGTATATCGAGTCACCTCATTTGAAGTGCAATCTGGATGTCGGCAAGGTATTTCACCTCGATATATCATGGGATTTTCGAGGCCATCGTCCATCACTTCTTGCGAGGCTTGGTTGCCGATTTGTTCTTTTCGCTGTCGGGGTTCTGGGGGCAGTCGATCTTGACATGTCGGTCCCGGCTCGAAGGTTCAGTAAATTCTGCTTGACAAAAGGAGCATTTGTCCCATTCACGCTTGCTTTCAGGACTCCACTGCTGGTGCGTTCTCTCGCGATGGCTAGTGAGTTCCACAAGAGTCTTGAAAACGTTACCGCAACCAGGGGCAGGGCAGGTCCACTCAAAATCTTTTGGGCGGGGGAAATGGTTTCGACAACGGGAGCGATCATGCAGCTCCTTGTTGAACGAAGATAAATCCACCCCGTCAGCTTGGATGCGTTTGTAGTTCTCAAAAAATGCTTTAAGAGAAGCATCCTCATCGGTGGGCTCAGTATCATCAGTTAGGAGTTCTAATGCGTCCCGAAGTTTGACATCGTGGAAATGACGAGGATTACTATCGCTCTCTTCGACACAGAATCGAAGAGTGACACAAACCCCCTCAGCCTTCAAATGAAGGTTCAGAAGGCTCATATCATGCGTAGTAAATCCATCCCAGCCAAGTATCACGAGAATCACGCCGCAGCCAGCATTTGCACGCGCTTCCTGAAAAACGGCAGAAAGCTTTGTCATGACCTCACCACTCGGTCGAAGCAGTTGGTTTTTGACCCTTGGATGATAGGAATAAAGTCCACAGAACGACTGTCAAGACTACCATATTCCTCCATATTTATCTGCTCAACTCGGTGAAGAGTCTCGAGCAATTCTCGTTTCACCTGTTCGTCAGGTGCTGTGTTGCTGCGGCCAATAAAAACGATGATAGGCCCACTAGGGGCTGACTTTTGCTCAGTAAGAGTGCTTTCTGCCATTTTCACGTATGTAGTGTTGACACGAGTAAGCAACTGACGATAGAAAGTCAAAGAAAGAAGAAGAGAAAGGAAGAGGAAAAGGAAAGAGAAGGGGGAGGGGACTACTTTTATATATTTTTTTCTCTTTTGTCGGGGAGGAAGGCGCGCGTTACCTAGGCTCACCAGGGTAACAGGGCAGCCTTACTATAATCCACGAGCACATATGACACCCTCAATTTAGACATCTCTCACTTCAGATATCTCTCGCTTTACATTCAGGATCTCTCACTTTGAATTCGGATATTTCTCACTTTGGACATTTCACATGTCAACATGCCTTTCGACATCAATACCAACAGTTTCACAACCTCGCAGAACGACAGCCCTCAGAGCTTATCCCGACCCTCACTGGTGAAAACAACTTCGTATCGTGGTCCTTTACACCTAAGTGTGCTCTCAATACTCGCGACCCCCACCCTTTAGAGCTCCTCGGTGGCAAACATACTCAGCCAGCTTCGAAACCCCCATCATACGGGTAAACTCGCAGGTCTCGTCACCTCCTCTCATACCTACAACACCGGCTTCGAGAGCTTCGACAGGTGGGTCGCCCTTTAGTACGACAGTACCAGCGCCACCACAATTACTTCGCGCCGGTTTATATCAAGTGGCGCACCGCTTATGCCGAACTTGCTGAGATATGCGGTCTGTCACACATTTCAACTTCTGCCCAATACCTCCTCTTCCCTAGAGCTGTCAATAATTCTACTACTTATCAGTGTCTCAATAGCCTTCCCCTTCCGATGCCGAATCGTCCGAATCCGTGCTTATTTGGGCCTTTTCTGACTTCGTTATTTCGGAGAACCGACGCTGCCGTTTATGACCTAAGAGCTACCTATAACAAGCCCACTAATGCTCAAAACACAACGAAGCAATTCTGCACTTATCACCAGAGATTAGGGTAACGGTATCATATTCGCTAATTAGACTAGGGCCAAGCCAATTACACCCCATCTGAGCTCTCTCATCCCTGCATGCCTTGTCCTAGATTCTAAAGTACTAATTGGTGGCCTTGAGAAATCTGCTGGGCCAAGACTTGAAGATTGATCCTTGAGATAGGCCAGGTAGGCTGCTGAGGGAATGGCCGCGCTCACATAGAGCTCGCTTCCGTCCTGGGAGATCAGAAAGACCGGTCTAGTTTCCAGTAGTTAGTAGCTATTTGTAATTTATACCTCAAATAGGCGTCAGAGGCTGACTGGTCCCACTTACTCTCCTGCTGGTGGCTTCTTGTCCTTCAAGTCCTCCACGATTTAAACTTTAAACTCTCTTCTGGATTGAGACCCATGGTTCGTGTTTCAATCGGGAGCGTGCCTTGGCCTCGACAAGTGCCTTCACCTCTACCTGTCGGCCCTTTCTCGCCCTCAAGTACCCATCTGTTATGGCCCTGAGATAAATGATAAGGAACAAAAATATCCATGGATGTAGCCGGCTGCTCCTGCGGCCTCTGTCGTGGACGACGTAAGACCCTAATGATGTGACCTATTTGGACAGAAATGGTATCAGGGATGTTATATGTAAGAATCCTCTGATATACTTTGAGAATGTTCTTTTTATATATCTTTTTTGATGTCATTTTAGATGCATATAAAAGCAATGAAAAGCATGAACTGTGTAGAGGACCTTTGCATGTATAACCAGGGATATATCAGTCCCTTTCTGAACTTGGTCCGAGAAGGTCTGTTTGGTGGCCTGGGGAATTAGGCATGGTGACAACACCTGTTTGCTAGATACATACTAGTAGCAAGCTCTCTCACTTCTTTTTCTTCCGTCCATCCTTTTTGACAGGAATCTACAGGCACAGTTTCTTTATACAGATATCTTTTGTAGTGCGACTCCTAGAATTATACTGCCACTTGATGAGAATAATGTGAAAGTAAGGTGACCAGAAAACAATAGTAGATTTGGAACTAAATGTAAAGTCAGTGCAAAGTCAAGAGGAAAAAATAGGAGCCTAAGGTTTGGTGGGAAGGTGCTGTCATGTTTTGGTTTCCTCTCTTCTCTTCTCTTCTCTCGTCTCCTCTTCTCTTTCTCTTTCACGTTAACAAACCACGAATTCGCGCTCTACCCTGGTCTGTTGGCCTTTCTTTCCTTTTGTTTTCTTTCTTTTTTTTTTAAAAAAAAAAAAACAAAACTTTTACTGCCATTGTTTAAAATGGCACGTGGCGCTGGTGCCGCCGGTGCGGGCCGCGGTGGCCGTGGGGGACGTGGTCGTGGTGTGCAGGTACGTACCTATCCTTCGTTGACATGGGTGTCAAAACATCCAGCTCTGTCTCATTTCGCCCTGGCCCTAGGAGCGCTTGGAGGCCTTTGTCTCCTTGATCCCAGAAGCCCTGGATAAGTCTACCTTCGCGAGCTAATTGATTATATGAGAATAGGAGGAGACCCGCACATGTCACTACTGCCACCAGCCTGGTCATTTGCAGGCTGGCTGCCCTCTTCGGCAGCTTGTGGAGATGTGCATTGCGGTAGGTGAAAATCTGACATTTCACTTTGGAATTCTGCTAATGTGATACTATAGAACAGCACGCTGCGCGTATGTACAGCATGACGATCCTAAATTGGTACCTTGCTGACGCGTATGTATGTGTAGTCTAGCTTTTATCCACCGTCCCACCACCGCCACGCCCCCCACGCCCCCCGCGGCTCCACCCGCCACCAATGCGGTTGTGTCTCCCTCCGGCGCCGCCAATGTGGCCTCTGCCCCCGGCGCCAACATGGCTGCCGGCACTGCGACCACCCCCGTCGCCTTTGTTCCGGCCCGTACCCGGGCTTTCCTCAGTGGACCTAGTCGGGCTCCCTCCCGCCGCAATGTAAGTTCTACCTCATCAATATCCTGATCACCCACCTTCCCTCATGGGTATACTGCTCGTGGGTGCGATGACTTCGGCAACTCTGCTATTATGCGCTTTCTCGGTTCGTCTACGTTCTGTGTGTGGCTCACATGGTCCGTGAAGTATGGGAATTCCTCGTCGGTTCATCTGGGTTCCGCCTACGGCATCCATATGGTCCGCTGGCCCATAGACACATCGAGTCGTCATTAAATGCAGAGTAGCAGGTCATCGCACTTACAGTAATGAAACTCTAGCGACCATGATCCCGTTCAATTCCCATGGGGTATTTATAATATAGAATACTAACTTTTCATGCAAAATAGACTATCTGAGCATTTCCTACCCTCGCATCTCTTCGGTGTTGTTTTTTTTCCGATCCATACTACAGAATAACAATATGTGTCCAAATACTCATTTCTTCAGCCGCGAATAAGTAACCTTTCAGATCATGTAGCGATTCCCATACGGGTTAATTAGAATTTCTTGTAGAATGCCGGGTATTTCAAAAACAACATAAAGAAGCCACATTGAAGAATCAGCACCCGATGCTATCAAGTTCCGATCTAGGCGTCCGTTAAAATTGACTTACCACACTGAACTTTCTATCATTCCATTCTCTATACTTTGAATTCTCAACCTCATACCTAAGTCACAATATAGAAAGTTTGGGTTGCAAATTTTGCACCTTGTTCAGAGCCTATATTTTATATTTTACGGCTAATACTGAAAATATAGGGGAAATCTCTATAAAGAGACGTTAAAAAAGAATGGTTAGAAAGACACCAAAAAGACACCAAAAAGACTACCGGAAAAGACATAGTAAAGCCGTATAAGTGGCTGACTATGTATATACAGACAGACCCACCTAGGTTTGCCTTCTATGTCGGAAATATGGAATTCATCTTTCAAACCCTAGTCACATAATAAGGTAAACACGTTTTGTGCCTAGTGTAATAATACCAGTCGCTTGTTATACTAATATATAGATTGTATGGCACATACAAGAGCCTATTATCAAAGGCCTGGACTCCCTATAACTATAGAATGTTCCACGTAAACGCAACAAACAGCGGAAACAACCCTTGGAAGCAATATCTCTATCAAATACAAGCGGTACCATCGCCGTCTCGGCCAATATATTCATCAAATATCTTTGATTGGAGAAACCAAGGCTCATGAATCAAAGGCTCTGACTTTACTATCTTCCCCTCCCAAAAAAAGGTCAGAACAGTCGTCAACACAGCAAAAAAGGCATTGTCAGTTATCAGAGGGGAAAGATTTTCAAGGTCTTTTTGAATGACATGTAATCCCACGGCTTATCATCTCTCCAAAAGCCTTGGATCAGTGGATTCTATGTTGGCTTTCCATAAATAAGAATCTCGCTCAGCCAGTCCCATGGCATTTGTCCTTCAAGCCCTTTTCCTCTCCATCCATTGATATCTTTCGTGGGATTTTCGTTAAATATCGGCATGATATCAAGTAGAATAGTATCATGCTCCAAGGAGACCAAAATATCATGATTCGGGTCAAAAGCCTGCACGTCAGATGCCGATGAATGCGCGTCGTGGATGCCATGATAAGGAGTTGGAAACTCGCTAGCCATCTTATACCAAGGCGTCGTGCGTCCCGCTACTTTATTATCCGCATTTGGATGATGTCTAGAGGAGAATACTGTCTTGCAAGAGCAAATTCGGGAATGGGATCCGGCAATGGTCTTTCAGACGAGGGCCTGAAATCACCTGCGAAGTGATAGATATCTCCACCTATAATAAAAATGAGGCGCCCGTCTCTTCTAAAGATAGTGTGGTGCAAGCTAGTGCAGAAATGTGGCCTGCACAGTGACCGGGGGAGTGGAGCAGATAGAGTGAACCGTTCCCATCACAGTCGTGAGCTTTGAGGCCTAATTTCCAGGCCATTATCAAGGTTTACCTCGGTGAGTTTTCTGCTTTCAAAATCCGATGCTAGAACTGGAGAGGTGGGGTCCTCGGGGTAGCCGGGAAGGAGGCCTGCTTTGGTGAATCCGGCTTCAACGGTGAAACGATGATGGAAGTCGATGGAAGAAAGGAAGACATGTCACCGTAGTCACCATAATGATATTGGGACCAAATACACGAAACTACAACCAAATTGTTTATATTAGCTACTACCTATGACCTCTTGACATTGAAAAAATAAAATACAAATCATATCAAGACTAACTCCTCCCTCAACGAGAATATGAAGCAACACATTTGTCTATTTTTACTCCCATCATCGCACTATTCAGGCCAAACACCCGCTGCACCGCTGGCGCGATATTCGAGTAATCATTGCGCGTGCCAAGGTTAAATATGACTCTCTTTCCGGTCGGTAGTTCATTTTCAATGAGGAATGCTAAACCATTTAATGAAAGTCTCGTGACCAGCGACCACGGGCTCAACAATGACCTTGGCTATTCCGGTCAGGCATGTTGTTGTGTCAAGCATTTTGACTCGCATGATATGATCCGATTGTGGAAAATACAACATTTCTTAAATTCTAGGTGAGTAAAAAGTAGGTAGCTCACCTACCCTGCTCGCATTTGTCATCGTGTCCTATGCGATGAGAGTAACTCTGCTCTGTATATCTGCTATAAAAGCATATTCGTTCAAATTAAACTACATACATACATAGTCAGCTGACTATCTGCACAGATGGATAGCAAGAATAGTCTAAAGTTTGTTGCATACCTAGTTAGGTATAGTCCCCCTTCCCACATTACTCCCGAGGTCGGTTTTCAATATTATCACCCAGGTCTTCTCAAAGAAAAGAGTTTATTTCATTCAGAATTCTAAGTACATGTGGGGGGAGAGAAATGAGGAAGGGAATTGGTGGGGTCAATAATGTACATATTTGTGTGGGTCCGTTCTGATGCAAACAATGCAAACTGAAAATTCCACAATGTGGTAGACGGAGCAAACGGGCAGAATTCAAATCGCCACATTCAACTACAACTTCAACTTGTATGGAAAAAGATTCCACCAATTAAATTAAATGTGCCTTCTTCTAGCATTGATTTTGAATTTGTTAAACTTTATGGTGGTCATACATAACCACTTTTAGATTCTTTATGGAAAAACAAAGTGAAATACGTCATTATATGCGAGCATAAACTATACAGGACCATCAGTATTATTGACTACTAGGATGGATCAATTAACACTAGCCATATATGGTTAGTTTGTTGTGCTTTGGGTCCTGAGGCCTTGCTGTTCGTTTGCCCGGGCCTGCTCCCGTACCTTGTGCAAAGTAAATAGATCTCTCCTATATTTATGCATCCACCAGATGTTTTCTCCATGGGCTTAACCATCAAACCCATTAAGCGATCATATTGGGATTAATAATGTCTTATACATAATCTAGGTAGTTTTTTATACCAATTCTCACTGTGCAATCCAACAATCCAACCCCGCTCAACACCAACCCTTCATACTTGCACCCCAACTCCAACCTCCAGCCTTTTACAATATTTCTCTTCAAAGCCATTCTTTCTCCAATTAAATTGGGCTTGTAGCTCAGTGGTAGAGCGCTCGCTTTGCATGCGAGAAGTCCGGTGTTCAATCCACCGCCAGTCCATGTGTTTTTGTGTGTTTCATTTTTTATTTTGCATGCGTGAGGACCGGTTACGGCAGCTTATAAGGGCCAGTGTGCCACTTCGGAGTTTGCCGGCAGTATCATTATGTTTTTGAATACATGCGATATTAATTATATTCTAAGTTCTCTAGTTATGCTTTGCTTTGCATGTATGTCTCTTTTATAATTTGCTTGGGTTTGGGTGGTTCGGTTCTTACTTGGATGCGATGTATGTAGTAACATTCAAACCCTAATTTTTTGACAAAATCAAATTCACCAAGGAAATATAATATACATGTAGAGGTTATATTAAGAGAGAGAAAAACTTGTGTGGTAATTTGATAGAGTAATTAGTCGTTTAAACTGCAAGTTTTACTACAGTTCGAGTTACTGGGGTTTGAGGACGCGACTTGTGTGACCCCGTCAGTAGTCACAACAAAAACCCGTAGACACCAGAAAGATCCGGTATTCATGAATATTAATTATAAAGAGATCTTTATATCTTCTATTGAGGTCGGTGTCAGAAGAGCAATGAAGAAGATAATTCTGAGGAAGTGATGGAATGGCGGTGAATATGGCGGTAAAGGACTTATTATGGGCAAATTCCGAAGTGGTCATTACGAACACTGCTGCTGCCCCCGCGCTCCAGCGCCCAGGTGCCGCCCGCACCCCCGCCTCCCGCCGCAACGTAAGTTCTACATCATCTACCTTCCCTCTTTCCCATTACTATCCATGGATATTCGGATTTTATAGTAATTGTTAATGCATCATACTAACGCTTCACATAATATAATCTCTCTGAAATTATCGGAAATAGTATTCTTGCGGAAGGATACTTTTTACTTGCCCTACCCATTCTATGGGTCAGGGTACCATAACAATCTATGTAGTCAGTGAAAGATTATGTCCTGATGGCGCCTCCGGGGCTTATCTGGAGTAGTCTAAACACATGTGTAGAAAGTAAAAAGGTTGGTTTAGGGGTGTGTGTATTTTGAGTAGAAAATGTAAGGGTCGGTTACATATTGAGAAGGTAAAATATCGATAATTAATCCCCTCCAAGAGTACCTAGGTAGCTAGCCGTAGACTTCCGCAAAGCCCATAAATGGGCCCGAACCCTGGGCCCAAAGCCCAACCAGCAGTGGGCTGTGGGCCTAACCTTCGAAGCCCAACCCAACCCACAGCCCATCAATGGGGGCCCCTAAGGCCCCCATTAAAGCCCATTAAGGGGGGTTCGACCAGCATCTTGTAATCGCTATACAATGTTATATTCTGACCCTTTTACTAGTCATATATAATTCAAATTTAGTATTTATAATAATAGTGGCTATATAAGTATACAATTTTAATTTTAAAGAAAATTCGACTAGTAGAGGTGGAGATATAACTAGTAATTGATTCTAACTTATTTAAATGAATAAAATGTTACCTTTAGGTTAAGGCTTATAAACGGGGGTAAAACGAAGAGTAATTTTAAAATCCCAAAAAAGGGGGTTCAACTTCTGGATTCTCGGTATATTTAGGCCTATTGGGCCCCTATTAAAAGCCCAGTAGGCTTTTACCCCGGGCCCAAAACCCAACCCATTTGTGGGTTGGGTTGGGTTGGGCTATGGGCTTTATGGGCTTTGCGGAGCTCTACCTGCGAAGCTGTTGCAATATCGCTGCGAGAAGTTTTCCACAAGGGGCAATCAAAGTAGGTCATAGTTGGCGGCGGTCGTGGTTCTTTGGCTTGGTGAGAGAGGTGAGTTGCCTACTGTAGCTCTGGGCTGTCGCTAGGGCCCTTTTGTGTGGATATTTGCAACCTTCTGCGAGACATAGTTCTTGATATTCTGTGTTGTACTACGCTATGACATCATATTCGGCTGTGGGCGGCAATTGCCGTGTATTCGGCAAAACATCTCTCCGTTGTAACATCACCTCGTTTGCCGACAGAATATCGAAAGTGCTAAATATGCAACGTAGAGCACGTGCTGTGTGCACCCGATGCCACAGTCGTAAGGTACGTTGATATCCATGAGCGCCTCTAATCGAGACTAATATTGATCAAGATCCGTTGCGACCTAGAAGGTCGGCCAAGTGGCAGCTGCAGCCGTTGCGAGCATGAAGGCCATACGTGCCAGTAGGACTGCCTAATTATATGATACCTCGAGACATATAGGCTGACATGACAGACCTCACATTGGACCTCGAAAGCAAAGGAAAGCCCTCCGCTCTTCACTTTACTCGTCAGATACAAGTCTCTTGTCGCCAAGCCGAGCAGTCCCAGCAGTGGCACAGGAACACACAGCACAGGAAGCCACACCATCGCCCTTTCGTCCTCTTGGACACCGGGATATAACCTGCCTGGGACCTGACAATGTCAATGGTTCGCGACAGCCAAATTCCATTGATGGAAGCCAGTTCATTCTAGATATAAGCCAAGCCTGTCGCCGTCCGCCCCCTGTCATCGCCCAAGCGCTTACTGATTTCTATTTCCGTGAACTCTTCTACTTGGTCCCAGTTTTGGACCGTGGGCAATCCGAGATAGAAACATCCACTTTGCTACAGCAATGCCTGTATTTCGCGGGAAGTACCATGCGTCAAACACCAGGGCCAGCCGAGTGGACCACCTTTGCCATCTACGGGCGGATCAGAACTTTGCTCTTTCTGCACCACGATCCGGCTCCGTTAAATATTCTTAGCGCGCTGTGCATTCTCAGCACCTGGCTTCCATACTCCCCTGACGTGATAGTGCTGGACAACCCGTGGCAATGGGCCGGTATGGCAATCCGACTCGCGATTCAGTTGCATTTGCACGAGGACGAGACATACAGCAGATTAGAACACCCCGGAAGAGCACGCAGGATGTGGTGGTATCTCTTTATCAACGATACTATGCAAACGGCTTGCTGCGGGCGTCCTGGAATGTTTCCCTTGGAAACCTCTGTGCCACTGCCTGTTCCTAGTGACTTCAAGAACCCCGATTTGGGATCACGCGTCTTCTGCCAGTTAGCAGGTCTTTGTAAAAGTCTTAGGAAGGTCCTGGACCTGGCCAGAGTTGATAACACCACATCAGAGCAGGTGTATCTGAGCCTGGACGGACTGAGGGTGTGGAGAGAACAGTTGCCTCTCGAAATGCAATTGTTCGACATCGAAACTAGACAACCCTACAGTCGCTATGTTGCTGAGCTTCATATATTTTACTTGGTGACTGTTATTTTGACATGCTTCCTTGGCCGCCGGGACAATCCTTCATTGTTCAAATACGCTTCAATGGCTGCTTCATCATGTGTTTCTCGGCTATACGAGGAGATCCTTTATCACGAGGATGTTAAATACCTACTACCAATCCATTCTTGGGCTAACCTTGTCGCCGCAATCCCACGAGCTTTCAGCGACAGTGATGCATTGAACCCAGACCGAGACGAAGAGCTCAGAATCAGCAAGCAGGTGCTGGAAACCATGAGTGAAAAACATACCTCCGCTGCTTTGGTACTCAGCAAAGCCAACGGTCTCAACAATATGCGCGCAGATGCGTTTCCCGCTCAAGCTGATAATACGTGGAGTGCTCTTCCGGTGCCCGGGCAAATGCAACTGGCTCAGCTGTTCCCTTTCCCCTCAAGCTTTTGCCCTATGCTTGGGCTGCTAAGAACTGCGGAAACTGGTGGAAACCAACCACCGGATTTGTTTCTTACCTTGCCCATGGATATCAACGATTGGCCGATAGATTGGTCTTTCTTCTTATTTGACGGTCCTATGAGCTTCTGAAATACTGACAAAATATGATTCAGCTGCAAATTCTTACTCTAATTTCGGCCCGCTAGGCTGCCAGATTGTAGGATTGATTAAGATTTGGGCCTTCCACGATGTCATACACACCAGAGTATATCCCAAACAAGTACAGTAGGATGTTTAACTTTTAAGTTGGTGACACCCCGCATCCACCCTTGGAGTGTTTCGCCCGTACTATTTCTACGTGATATTGAATATCATATATTTCGTTGAAAGGGTGAATAATTCAAAGCTGTTCTAAATAAAGAGGATGAGGAATCTTGTATTCAGAGCACAAACCTTGTTGAGTTATAGATTGGATTGGACTGACTACCTATATCACTCACCGGCTTTTCAATATTCAAGACTTGAAATCCTTCGCGATTATGTAGCCAGAGCGTTCTCGACGTTATCAATATCACCCAAGCGTCTATGTATAATTTTGTAAAAGCTACGGTCAATTAATTCCCCCGACGGGTGGACTCGATATGTGGAGTCTCAGCAAGGCTGTCGGCTAAACCTCAAGTTTGCCGCTTTTTCGGCTATATAGTGTCCCACGTCATTTCCTTTTAGTATGTTTGTTTATTCAAAAAAAAGATCCTCATCATAATCAATTATTCTAGCTCATTCATTACCAAAAGAAAAGCTGTACTATGGCATCTAATCCGAACACCGGCGGTGTCCAGTTGACCTTCCTCACAACTGGAACGGTACGCATTAGACCTTCAATGCGCTCGCAACCTGTCAGCAAATTCGCAATTTTTCGACGTCTCCGATCACTTTGTGACAAAAGTTGAACTGAGCCATTGCCCGTCGAAGTATTTCTCATTCGCCACCCTGAAGGTCTCTTCCTCATGGACACCGGGCAATCTCCATGCTGCAACGACTCCGGGTATTTCCCGAGACTCGCTGTCTTCAATGGATTCCTAAGCGAATTCACCATTGAGCGCCAAGATGGAGTCCTTGAACAACTTCACAAACTTGGAATCAAGGCGACCGATCTCAAGGCCGTGATTCTGAGTCACCTCCACAACGACCACGCGGGTGGATTAGAGGACCTGATTGCGGAAGCACCAGATTTGCCTATCTACATCAGCCGCGAGCACTGGAATGCCTTTGGGGAACACCCTCTCTTTGCAAGCATGGAGGGAGCGACACCCAATCATTGGCCAAAGGAATTCTCACCAAAGATTGTGGATCTGCAGGACAGACCCCTTGGACCATGGAAGCAGTCTTATCCTGTGACAGAGGATGGTAAAATCGTTATCGTTGATACCTCGGGACACGTTCCCGGGCATATCAGTCTGGTGATATACGGCGACGGGGAAGATGGACAGAGTCAGGTCACATACCTCTCCCTGGGGACGCAACATATGGCCTGGACCTTTTGGACAAGGAACAGCCCGATGGAATTAACGACGACCCTATGCGTGCTTACCAAACGTTAAAGACCATCAAGCAATTTGCTAAGGAGACTGATGTGATTGTCTTGCCTAGCCATGACATCAACACACCTCGCTTGCTTGCTGAGCGAATAGTCTACCGCCCTCAAGAGAAAGAGTGATTTTGTTCTAATGTCGTCTCCGGAATTTGTGTGATCCGAGGAAGGCTATGTAATAATATGTATTTAAAGAGAGAGGGTTATTTTGACCTTGAATTTATGTAATATCTGATTGACTACATCCATAAATAGTTCTCTATATAAATCATCAGAATATACCGTACTCGTTATATTAAGCTGCATTTAGGAGTAACTCTTGGGAACACACGTCTCGCCTTCTGTCATACCAACCCAGTTCCAACAAGCCTCCCAGATAGCCTCACACTTTGCCTCGTCTTCGCTTACGCGCGCAGGGGGTTGAGGCTTCCTTCCATTGAAATAGCCTCTCACTAATGCGTACTCAGGGGCCAAAGCCAGCGCTAGGACATCTCGGGCCGAGTCCGAATTTGACCGAAGCCTGTAAGTAAACAGCTTGATCACTGGAAGTAAAAGCGTAAACAGCCTAAAGAAGATACGAATGACCGAACGCTGGGCGACATGGGCCCGGGAGTTCACAAGACCGCCTGGGTCCATCGCAGTCACGGTGATCTTGTTGAACTGCGGATTCTAGACACAAACTTAGTGCCATCTCCTTCATTTCGAGAGAGCTGCTCATACCTGTTGAAGTCGTTTGTTCAAACTCTGCATAAACATGACATTGGCCAGCTTGCTGTTTGCGTATCGTTGCCAACCCATATCATGTTCTGCTCCAACCTCATCTGCGCCAGGATTGACCAATGTATCAAGACTTTCGTTGGAGGGAAGGTCTGCACCCAGTTTGGCAAGAGCGTTGGAGTGTTCAGGATCGTGAACTTCAGAGCTAAGCATGACCACTCGACCCGTCTGAGGGTCCATGCTCCGCAGAAGTTTGAGAACCAGCAAAAAATGCGAGAGATGATTGACTTGGAATGTAGATTCCAACCGATCTTTGGAAAATTGCTGACCGTCTAGTGACCATGTGAAGGCATTGCAAATGATGGCGGAAATGGGTGGAAGTTCGTTGGATTCCACCAGGCCAGCAATTTCGTCCGAGAATGCTCGTACTTCCAGAGTAGAGTTCAGATCCACACTTTTGATCAGGAGCTTGCTGGAAGGATGCTGTTGCGCAATCTCTTGCAGTCGAAGTAACTGAGGACTTTGGGGGGATTTCTTTGCATTTCGGACAGTGCCAACGATGGTCAACGAGGAATGCAATGACAGAAGTTGTTGCACGGCTTCAAGCGCGAGTGAGCCAGTCGCACCGGTGATAATCACTGTACCCACCATATTTGGAAAATTCCACAAAAATAGGAAATGATTGAGAGAGGAGAAAGAAGTGTAGTAATGATGCTGTAATTGGAGATAGGGGACAAAATAACCAATAACCAATCACGAGTATTGCCGAATGTTCGGCTAAACGTGCGGCAGTCAATCCGCCTAATTTAAAGACACTTAAGTCTAGCCCTCGAAAGAGGAGTCAAAGGATTTTGGGATGCTTACACCAGTGTATCAATGCATCACACCGAATTGTCATATCTTTTTAGTGGTATTTTTGGATTTCTTTTTTTAGATGTCTTTAGGTGTATACATACGAAGGTGGTAAAAAGTATACTTTATACATGATATTCTTTTATACATAACCTTTGATAGTATATTCACTACAGAGAATCCATCGGAATACTCCGAAATGGAACTATACTCTCCCCCACACAACAATGTGCGGCCCCACCCCGTCTTTCGCAACGCATCCGCCCCGCGTCTATAAAAGAACCTCAACAGAACTTGAGACCCTCAAAGCCACAAACCACAAGCTCAAATCAGCTTATAAAACATCAAATATCAAGTTCAACCTCACACCAAACTCCAAGATGGCAGAACAACCCAATCAACCCCAACAAATGCACAACATCAACCACAAAGACCTCCAAAATTTCGTCAAGCAAATCCTCATCGCAAACAACACATCCCCAGCCCACGCCGAAATAGTCTCCAAATGCCTCGTATCAGCCGATCTCCGTGGCGTAGACACACACGGGAGCAACCGCATCCCCTCATACATGGAACGAATCCGACAAAACGCACTTGACCCAAGCGCCGTCCCAACAATCCGACAAGTGACGCCCGCCGTCGCGCAAGTCGACGCGCACAACGGGTTCGGCTTTGTAGCCGCGCACGAAGGAATGAAGCTCGCTATCTCCATGGCCCAGACCTTCGGTATCGGGATGGTCTCTGTCAAGCATTCGAATCACTTCGGCATGTCCGCGTGGTTGGTGCAACAGGCACTAGAGGCTGATATGATGTCCCTTGTGTTCACGAATAGCTCTCCTGCGCTGCCGGTCTGGGGCGGGAAGGAGAAGCTGATGGGTGTCTCGCCGATTGCGTGTGGAGCGCCGGCTGGAGAAGGTAGACCGTTTATCTTGGATATGGCGCCTTCCATTGCCGCCCGCGGGAAGATTTATAAGGCGCTTCGACGTGGGGAGAAAATTCCTACGGATTGGGCGCTTGATAAGGATGGAGGGAGGACGGATGATCCTGCTGAGGCCTTGCAGGGTGTTATGCTGCCTATGGGTGGGCCGAAGGGGTCTGCGTTGTCTGTCATGATGGATGTTTTCTCGGGTGTGCTTTCTGGGTCTGCTTTTGCTGGACATGTTACCAACCCATATGATCCGTCGAAGCCAGCTGATGTGGGCCACTTTTTAGTGGCTATTAAGCCGGATTTGTTCATGACTATTGAGGAGTTCAAGGAGAGGATGGATTATCTTTATCGGCGGGTTATTGATTCGGAGAAGATGGCCGGTGTGGATCGAATTTATTTCCCTGGGGAGATCGAGATGATTACCGAGGAGAAAAGATTGGCGGAGGGGATTCCTTTCGCCACAGCTGAGATTGACAGCTTGAATAAGGAGGCTGACTTGGTAAAGATCGAACATTTGAAAGTATAGACTACATATGTACCTTGAAATAAGATGAAAGTTGTATTATATATTGCGATATCAATCACATTACACTTCATGTCGACTACGGAGCAACTTCAAGGTAAATATATATTCGCCTGACACCAGATTGTTAGGGCTTCAAGTCAAGTAAAATCAATGTACTGACCACGCTACTGGTCTTAGGAAATAAACTATCGAGAACTAGCAACAGAACAGATATAGGGCTGAACAACTAGCCGCTAGAAACATCCCACCTTAAAAGGAGAAAGCCACACATTAAGATACATGGACATAAATGAGCAAAAAAAAAAAAGGAACGATCCACAGAAGAATGGAAATAATGTCACAATTGAATTATCGTTGACAGAGCCTCCCATGGAGGAACAAATAAAGCTAAGAGGGGACAATGAGAAACGAAATAAAAAAAAGGTTCAAAAGGATAATAAAATGCTCTGAACAAGAACACGAATGAGGTCTCACTTTACAGCCAGAGATAATAGTAACAGTAGAAGGGAATGCAAATCACATATGGGGGTAAAACGGGGAGAACAGCGAACAAAAACAGAACATTAGGAAGCAAGGAAAATGTAGCTAGACAAAGGAAATAAAGAAAATGCTAGATAATTAATCAAACACCCGACGGATGAAGAGGAATCGCTCCATGCATAAGAAGAGGACAAAAGCAGGGTATCACGGGGTATCCAAACAACCTCGCTGCTCTTTCAAGCAACTCAAAAGAAGCATATGAATGATAGGGTTTGAATCTGCTTCTAAGATCAAAGCTTAAACCGCAAAGTGCTTGATCGATTCAATCTCAGTGGTCAGGCCGTTTGAGACGGAATATTGCTTTTTATCTATTGGTGAAACCGCAAATCAACGGCAATCAACGGTCGTCACCGGCGCGGGACTTGGCACGTCTTCGGAAGAAGTCCATGACTTTGCGCGCTGCCCCAGAGCTGCCGGAATGGTGAGACCCATCGCGCTCATATTCGTAGGCGTCGGCGAATTTGCGGTGGTTTTTCTGCAAAACACCCGGCCCACGTCCTGATCGTCCAACCTGCATCGACTGCCTAGGCATGTTGTCATACGGGCCGTTGTAATCATCGTAGTAGCTTGGCTTAGACGGGTGGTTTTGGCGACTAGAGTGGTCTGCGGAGTTCTGGTACACTTGCTCAGCCGAGGGAACTCCAAATGAGCCACTCTGGTGATCAAATTGAGATCCCAGGTCTGCAAACTGTCGATCGATCTGCGCCTCGTAGCTAAGCGGCTCAGGCTCGGTGTGTACATCCTCACCGGGTCCCTCGTCGACTATTCCCATGGCATCTTGAGTGCCATAGCTTGTCGCCCGAGAACGACCTTGCGCAGGACCCGGGCCCGTGGCGGGGCGTTGCGGGGAACGAGGATCGACAGGACGAGGGATTTGTGACGTTTCTTCGGGGGTTTGAGCCCGGGTATTGGAGAAACCTCGGAATGAGAAGGATTGCGGGAGTAATGAGAATCGACGAGGACGATTTTCCGTGCCAGCCTCGCTCGTCTTGCGGTTGTGGGGGTATTGCATCGAGCGGCGGGAGTCCATAGACATTATAGAGTTTTCTCTTGGTAGAGGATCCTTCATGCTGACAGGGGGGTAACGCTTGTCCTGCTTGGTACGAGTGGCATTAGATTGTGTACGGCCACCCAATATTGAACCAGAACGACCGAAAAGCTTCTCGCCTAGGCTGGAGACAGTATTGGACCTCTTGTGACCCTTTGGCGGTTCTTGTCGAGGAGTAGTATTGAACGTTGAAGGCAATTGCTGGTTCTGGGTGCTTGGACGACCTATAGATGTGCTCGATGCCTGCGCAGGATCCTGCGCAAGGGCAAATTGCCTGCTCTTGGGCTGTGCGAGGCGGCCTTCTGTGTTAGTTGCGGTAACAGTGGGGGCCACCGGTTGTCCATAGGAGCCCCGAGAAGGCAAACGACCAGTGTTTCCAAGGGAGTTCATAGATGCACCAGTGGCGGGCCGAGGCCCTTGGGGGACCGCATTCGGCTGCGACCCAGTAAGGCCCACGTTGTCCGAAGTGGAGCGCGGGAAGTGTCCTGGAAGTGGTTTGTTGAGATTGAGTGCCGGTGCATCTGCAGGCTGGTGTGCGGGTTCCGTGGGCTGTTGCACTGAAGCCGCAATTTGGGCTTCCGATGGGGCCGGGGCTCGGCTGCGTGATGCAGACGGTTCGGCCGCAGGCTCTCCTCGTGTCGTTTGTGATTGAGGAGCAACATATTCGACTTGTACCGTCCTCCGCTTGGCATCGCGGGGAGTCCTGGACTTTTCGGGCGGTGGGTCTTGAGAAACATCTCCAGCGTGATGGTTCAAACCACCAACGGCAGTAGCATTGGTCTGATGTGTCTTCGGTGGTTCGCGCACTGAGGCACTGCGGACAAGAGGCGGTGCTTCCTTTTGAGTTTCTGTTGATTTATGTGAGTAACTTGTAGCTTGACCACTTGCAGGAAGCAAATACTTACCAGACGGAATCGTTGTGTTCGCAATGTCCACAACGTTTGTCGTGCTGCTTGTGATATGAGAGACAATGTTCGAGAACTCGCTGAGCCAGCTGTGGCGGGCAACTTCGAACAAGTCTGCACGTTTCCGAGGATCGGGAACCAGTATCCGTCTCAATAGATCGCGTGCATGTGGTGTGACGTATTCCGGGAACGTGAGAGGAGTAGTCACAATATATTTGTACAGAAGATTGATATTGTCGCCATCTGGGTTCGCTGGGTCGTCATCGAAGGGTAGGTATCCCGCTAGCATGGCATACTAGATTTCACGAAGTTAGTTGAGTTGGATTCTCATGGATGTAGGCAAAATCATACCAAAATCACACCACAGCTCCACACATCCACCTTCCGCCCTGTGTATAAAGAATCGCTCACGACAAGCTCGGGTGCTGCATAGCAGGGACTACCACAGCTTGTCTGCATAAGATCGCCTCGTCTTAGCCCATTTGCGCCAAGCTTGTCCAGGCGCTTCCGTTTCACATATTCTTTGTTGGTCAAGTTGTACTCGATTTCCTCGTCTAGAGGATCCACCGGGTCAAATGTATTGGCGAATCCGAAGTCCGTAATGATGATGTTGCGATTCCGATCGAGTAGCAAGTTCTCTAGTTTGAGATCACGGTGCACAATACCCTTTTTGTGCAGATAACCAACTCCGGAAACCAACTGAGCAAACAGGCGGCGTGCAGAATTATCCTTGAGATATCGATTATTTAAGATGTAATCGAATAGTTCACCTCCTGACGCGTATTCCATGATGATACCAATGTGACGATCGGTTTCCACCATTTCGTGGAGGCGTACAATGTTGGGGTGTGCTAGCTCACGTAGAATGGCGATTTCACGGTAGATTTTTGGTAGTCGACTGGGGTTGGTCCCCAGTGTGTCTCTCCGGATGAGCTTGATTGCCACCTGGATACTGCCATCGCGCTTCCACCCCAGCTTGACCTTTCCAAACTCGCCCTCACCGAGGGTTTGTCCGAGAATGTACGAGCCAAACGTGGTTTCCTTGCGCTTGATAACGTTTCCATTATTGTAATCGTGGCGACTTCGAGGTCCACGAGCCTCCTCCGCACTGTCGGCGGTAGCTGCACCGAATCCGGATGAAGATGCATTTTCTGTGCCAGCTGGTCGCACCTGTTCTCTCTCTTGGTCGATGAGATGGTCATGGGCCAGCACAGAATCGACTTCCGCACTTGGTTCTTTTACAAAGTTCCCCTGGCCATGAACACTGTCCATTTCTGACTCGGTGGGGTTTGTGACGGGTGCGGTTCTTGATTGTTGCACTTCGCGTGATGTCTCCTCAGGCTGGTGCCTCCGTGATCTGCCATTTCGGTCGTCGCGCGTGCGATCGCGGCTTTCTTTTCGGTCTGACCTGCTCTTTCCTTGTCGGGAGCTACTCGTTTTATCTGTAGAGGTTCCATTTGGACTGCGGCGACTGTGATGGGTGGAAGAGGTCCTCGGGGGAGGAACCGGCGGTGTACCTAACATATCGGGATAGGGTGCGCGCGCATTCTTTTGTGCGGGAGATGATGTGCTAGTAGATACTTCTGTGGCATGAGCGGGGAGTGGCACGGCCTGCTGACGGGAAGTGTTCATAGCCGAAAAAAGCTGTTTGGGACCGGCCTCAGAAACGGCTAGTAGAAATCAGCAAGCTATTTATGAAATGGAATGGTTTTGATACAGCATGGGTACGCGCTGTGAGGCAAGTTGAATTGCGGCTAATATCATACCTTCGTCTAGTAAATGCGAAAAGCCTCAAGAGACTTGCTGTGTGACTGTCCGAGGAAGCTTCTGCGGGCACTCGTTGACAAGATTCCTGGTATCAATTGCGATTGGTACAATTGGCGCGAGGGAGCACAATGCTCTGCCGGGGGGTGTCTGGCAAAAGTCGGGGGGTTGGGGCGACCGGTCGCACTCGCCAGATGACTATTCAAAGCGCAATCTGTAGACATTGAGATATCGGTTAACTTGGATTTCCCCCAAATTCTTATCGATAATCGCCAAAAATGTGCCACCTTTTACCCAAGAATGGGGGGTGGGCAACTGACAGCAGGAGATCGATCGGAGGAATGGGGGGGGGGGGGAAGTAGCTTACGACCAATCGCGCAAAAAACCGTTGGATGAGGGTTGAATATCACCGAGGACACCAGGTCGCGACCTTGTTCGGGTGTAAAGACGCGTCGAGAAACAACAAGTTTCTCGAAAAACGAAAGGAAAGCTAAAGATACCTGCACTGCAGTACTCCAGAGTCCCCCCTCTGTCCAGACCCACGATTTGGGGTTTGGGGTCGCACGTTGTCCAAGAAATCGAGCAAACGCGGTAACAAATGTCTCAGACGCGATTGCGGACCTGATCAACAGAACTCTGATTCAATTGCGACAACAGTTGAACATTGTCGAAGATGGGATACTGAGGGGCGGACAGGGGCCGCGAGGGGATGAAAAAGACGGGAAGCACCGGTCGGGGGATCCGAGTTGAAAAAGGGGGAAGAAGATTCCCCCCAAAGAACAGAATCAAAGAAACGAAAAAGAAAAAACACAAGACCAAAAGAAAAAGAAAAGCCCCAAGGGTAGAGCAGAAGGCCGAGAAGGTGAAGAGGGAAAAAGAGGAGGTGAGATACGAGTGGTAGTTTCTCTTAGTCTGGGGGAGGCGGGTCTTTGGCTCTTGAGCCTTGGATGAGGGTTTGACTGATATGACCACTTGGATACATAAGAAAAAAAAAAAATTCTATTTAATTACATATAAGTTTACAATGAGAGAGGGAGACAGAGAGAGCTAATTCAATATTGTATTAGTATTTATAATAGGTCTACGTTTGTTAGGTCTTTTGAAATAAAGAGAATCTATACATATACATAGGGCCGACGCCAGCTACCCAAGGGCTTTGGGGGGTTATGATACATCCAGGATGGTGACGACAAAGACAAAGTAACTTATTCCTGTGCGCGTATGGAGTGGATTCGATATTAATTGCCCATATATTGATCGTGAGTCCCTTGCGCCAGTAGCTAAACCTGTGCTAAAAAGGGCTTGAGAAGGGCTTGAGTCCCGAGGGAATCCTCACATGTGCGAAAGAAGGGAGAGCAAAGTGTACGGAGTACGGAGTACAATGTACTGTGTGGATTTGACAGACATAATAATAGCATGAATTAGGCGCTAAAAGTGCTAGAGGGCTCGGTTTCAAGAAAAGAAAGAAGCAAAAAATAGGGGGTTGCACCGGCTGTTTCGAATGCTCATAGAGTGGACACCTCAGGACGATCGTCATTATTAACCTCTCTCAGAACAGAAGCTCAGATCTCGATTTTTCTCTCCTTCTTCATTGGTCTAGCTAAATTATTTCATATGAATAAAATCATATTTGATTTGAAATTATCATGGAAATGGATTTCAAGATTAATGTCAGATTCAAAGGTTCAGAGATTAGCTGTGGAAAATGGTGTGCAGTAGCTCGGCTCCCTAGCTTACTTTGGCTGACAATTAGCGCCAGTGTATTGCTGGTGTTCTTTTTTTTTTGGCTTCGGGCTTTAACTCTTTGAAGCTACCGAGGAGCACCTAGATGGTCCGTACTCCGTACTCCGTACCTAGCTATTCCGTAGCTACTCCGTATATGTACCCAGTTGAAATTAATTAAAGAGGGGCCATAGCCACCCGCATGAACCCTGGGACCATGGCCCCAACCACGGTAAGCAGAGCTAAAACCATGGTTGGATCCCGATCTAAAGCAGATCTTGTTCGACTTCAGGAATTTTCTCATTCAACTGCAACCTTGAAATCTTAACATACTGGATCCTTGGAAAGTACTTACATGGAGTACATGCGGTTCCTGAATAGTCCGGCCTGCAACACTAAACCTTACTCTATCGTTTTTATGTACTCTATCCACTTACCCACAGTCTGTCTCCATTTCAACATATCCTGCATGCAGTACTCCGTAATCCATGCTAAATCAACTAAATCATCCTACTTTGTTGACAGCCCCCGGATCACCAATAATACACCAGACATAATATCAAAGCCTTGAAATTATCATTTTCTCCCTAATAACCCTCATTGGGCAAGGGGGTCAAGGTGGGCCGTGGACAACTGTCAAGCGATGCGTTGGCACTTTTCGCCTCTACAACGTTGTATACCATCACCCAATCAATATCGGATAGATCGTCTAGCGGAACCTGGGCAACGCATATGAGCAACTCTGTCCAATGGCTATCATCGCCATTGCCCACATCACACCCAACCACCCTCACCTCCTTGAAATTTGTCTGCTGACTAGTAGACTTCGTATACAAATCAAACTGCCACTTGAAAAGACGGTCTACTGTGCTCTCCCTATTTGGGCGCTGTGCCACCCAGCTACAACCCAAGTCCTGTCCAATGGTCCTTGAAGAATCGAAAAACCAAAAGGTGGTGTTGTATTTGTGCATAAGATGCGGTCGGAAATTTATTGCGCATATGCGAGGTCACTATCTAGGTATCGAAAAAGTAAAATAGACAAAACTCAGGACGCTTCAAGCTTCAAGCCTCAATCAAAAGATTGTAAAAATGGGAAATCGTGCCTGCCGTGTCAAAGTCACAAAAATGAAAATAATTCAAGCATCTCAATATACGTGAGCTGGTTCCCCCCAAGCAGTGTAATTGCCATGCGCGCCAGCCCCCAACATTTTACCGCTTACCCCCTGACATGGACGACGCGTTGAGGGACGTTGTCCCCGATGCACCATATGCAGGAGGCGGTGTGGGGTTGGGCGACGCACGCCGCACAACAGGGTCCCTGGCGCCGCTCAAGCCAGAGGGGCCCGAAGCAGACTCCACAACGTTAGCTGGAACCTGGCCGCCGTCACCACCGCCAACGACAACCTGTTGACCGTCACGCATTTTTCCAACGACCATCCCCTTGGCGACGGACTTCAGAAGCGCTCGGCGACTGACACCCGTGGCATCGATGTAAACCAATCCAACGTTCTTGATTCCGCCTGTCAGGTTGGTTGCGACGGAGCCTGCCTCATTGCCGTAGCGGTGTTCGATCATGGAGCTGGCGGCGCCGGCTCCGGAGAAGAGCATGTTCCGGGCGCTCTGCTCGATGCCGTCGGCCAGGGTTGAGAATGCGATCATTGATTTGTTTAGCACACCAGGCTTGTATTCTGGTGGCGGGTTGCGCCGGTCGATGCCTTTGTTCCGGCCGGATTCTTGCTTGCGCGCCAATGACGCACCTATGTTCTGTGCAACCCTCCCAACCTGTCCGACTGTGCGGGCAGAAATATCCGCTGCTCCGTTGGAGAAAGTGCCAACCTTGCGGATGCGCGCGTGAGTAGCGTCTGAGAATTTCACAGGCTTGACATTCGGCTGCGTCTTCTTTTGGAAAGTCTCTGCGCCGCTCGCGATGGCACTTGCCAGATATGTCGATCCAGTCACGATCAGACGAGATGCTGTAGCTGAACTTTGAACGAGTGTCGAATTCTTATACGCGGGGTGCCGGGCCATTGCCAGATATTCTTCGGAGACATTGGTGACGCTGACTTGGTTGCCTTCACCTTCTGCAGGGAGTTCGATTCCAACCGGTCCTGTTTGCGATGTATTAGCCAGTTGCTAATTGAGGGCGATTATAATCCAACACTTACTTTTAGAACCAGGCTTCACGTCGGCATCCTCAACCACATTGTATCCATCCCCTAGCTCTCCGACCACACTGCCGTTTTCTTCATCCACGAGCACAATTCTCCCATGCGCATCTGCTTTCTTTGCATCTGGGGTCCCAACATAACCCTCGCCGGGTGCGTAGTTAGCCGGGTTATAAGAAGTATAATCCTGGGCCTTCGGTTGCGGGGCACGCTCAAGGAACGCAGTGCACTGTGCAAGGATAGATTCAAAGGTATCGATATCATCCTGAGACACATTGCTGGGGCCTGTGCCAATGCTAGGGAACTGGATACGAATGAAAGCTCCAGCATCGGGACCCATGTCCCAGCGGGGAATCAGATAACTGTCGGGAGGTTGGTGAAAGATCTGTGTAGTCGCGGGTATGGCGATATCGAGCTCAGGAGGAAGGTATAAGTGAAGATAGAAATCCTCTTCCGGTGAATCTTCAGGCCATTCTGTCCCAGGGCCAGCAGTGGCGGTGTTGGTGGGGACCATTAGCAGTGATAGGGTTTGGGGCCCGGACGGCGTGAGGTCCTGCTCCTCTCCATCTTGGATATGGAAAGCACGGATATTATTGACGCTGTATAGCAGACGGGGATCATTTGCTGCGCTCGCCATCGTGTTGGTTGCTGTCACAATTAAAGGCTAGCGGCTTGCAAGGTTGCCCGCAATTTAAGGTGCTGATAACACGCTTATGACGTCGTGTCTGTAACAATGGTTGATAAGCTGAGAAAGAGGCTTTGAGACAACTCTAAGAACAACAACAGGAAATCAGGATCGTTGAAATAGGAGAAGGAAATAAATCTATTTTCTAACTTAAGCCAAGGAGGGGCTTCTTATGAGATCATGTCTGGGCGCTTAGATAACTGAGGGATGACCCCGGGTGCGGGACAGAAGGAGGCTGTGCTACGCCACACTATATCAGCACCGCCACATGTAACCTAGCCACACTTGGCGGGTCTTTGCAAGGTTGGAATTGCATCTGGTTGGTTAACATCGCCCATCCATAACATCACCTGGGCAGCAAAACTTGCCCCCCGAGGTCATTCCTCCAGATGTCCACATTTCAGATATTATCTGATTTACATCTAGAAACTCCCTCTGCTTACGATGTATTCAAGGTCTCTCCAAAAGCACCTTTTCTTGCGCTCCTGGGAGACATAGGAGTTGTCCGAGACGCAGGCTTCATTCCATTCATCCAAACCCAGTTGCGCCAATTCCAAATCGTTTTTTTCCTATTAGGGAACCATGAGCCTTACAATTCAATCTGGGAGGAGACAAAACAAACTCTCCGTCAAATCTCAGCATCTGTGGATTATTGGCGTTCAACTACAGGACAAGATGGACATCCGCGATCTATGGGTTCTTTCGTCTTCTTAGATCAGACTCGATACGATCTCTCACCAGACGTGACTGTCCTCGGGTGCACACTCTTCTCACGAGTGAGCGAGGTACATAAGGAGCAAATCAGCTATGGTCTCAATGACTTTTACCACATAAGGAACTGGACGGTTGACGATCACACGGCTGCTCACGAAGCAGACCTAGGCTGGTTAAATCGACAGGCTTCTCATATCACTGCCTCTGAGCCTCATCGCAAGATTGTTGTTTTTACGCACCATAGCCCAATCACTCAGGATCCACGAGCAGTTGATCCAAGGCACGTAAATAGCTCGCTGTCGTCGGCTTTTGCCAGCGATCTCTCAGGGCAGGAGGTTTGGAAGAGTCCGCTAGTCAAATTATGGGCATTTGGGCACACGCACTTCAATGTCAATTACATCGAGGAGGGTCCCGAGAAGATGGTCGTTAGTAATCAGCGCGGCTATTACTTTTCTCAGGCAAAGGGATTTGATGGAGAGCTGGTAGTTCGAGTCTGATACCATACATTCACAACCAATTCGCACTGTATGGAGTGGGATACGTAATTATCAGTTGAATGAGAATAATCTGCGTACTTCATATGTTATATCCAACCTTAGGTTAATTATATATGGCAAGTCTTGGTTTCCTTCTATTTTCATATAATCAGTTACAACAAATGATAGCCTTGCCCCAGGCTTCTTATATCTTTGAGGTCGAAATGAGGCACCCATATCAACAGGGGAATGTAACGTCCCCCAACGCCGCGGCCGGCACCATCTGAAGAAGAGTAGATAGAGAATCAGAGGAAAAGAGAGGAGAGGAAAGTAAAACATGACAACATCTCTGCCTCAAATCTCGAAGAAAACCGAGGATAAAGCATAGAAGTCTCGAGTAAAATTGATTGAAAGGAAAGCTAAACGGGGACAAATAGGCACGTACAGAGATTGATGAACTATATTACAACTAACAGAGCTTCGGTGTTGATTACACTGTACTTGTCTAGCTAGATTTATATTCGTGGTTCTTTGCTAGTTTTTCAATCCCTCATAAGAAATATCGAAGAAACTCACTGTACGAATACCTGCTACTGAAACAATAACAATTAGTTATGCCCGAAATTCTCGAAGTCTACATAGTTGGAGATGGTATATCGGGATGTAAAAATTAGCTTCATGCTTCCGTAGTCAATGAAAGATGAAGATCATATAAAAGACATCTGGAGGAATAGATGAACAGCCCCACGTAGGCTTGGCGTTGGGCACCTGGGCAACATGATGATCACTGACTTTGAGATTGCTGCCTTCAGGGCTGATAGGCTTGGAGGGTTTCCACTCTCTTATAAATATAGCACTGGCTCCAAAATATTCTCAAGATATTCCCAAAGTCTCCAGCAACCATGGCTCCCCTAACAATCATAGTCACGGGGAAATCATCCGTCACCCACGCACCAGAACGAGGTACCCTCAGATTCTCAGTAAAGGGAAATGGCCCCGAACAAGACAAAATCGCCAAGGAAGTGGCAACCTCATCGACCAACCTACAAGAATGGATGAAATCAGCCTTTTACCACTGGAACGACGATCATCCCGAGGCCCCTCTGACACAATTTTCATCCACGAGTATCAAAACCTGGACAAAGTCAACAGATAGAAACGAACAGCCCGTGCCAAATCCACACCATGCCAGTATATCCTTCAAGGCCGTCTTCCGCGACTTCACCAAGTTGAACCAAGCGATCGAAGAATTGCTGGTTTATCCCAAGGTGGAAATCGACGGTCTGGATTGGAGTCTCACAGACGAAACTGGCAGCCGACTGGCTTCGGATGCCCGCAAATTGGCACTGCGCGATGCCATCAAACAAGCCGATGACTATTCAAAAGTGCTTGAACGCTCTGTTTCGGTGGTAGAAATTACCGATGAAGGAATGAGTCCCTACAGGGCTACTCACAGACACATGATGGCTGCTAGTTTTGGTGGTCCTGCTGGGGAGGACCCTGCGCCGCTGGACCTCACGCCTCAGGATATTGACGTCGAAAGTCAGGTCAATGTCACTTTCAAAGATGTATCGGCTGCTTGAATTTGTTCTTTCTTCAGCTTAGCTAGTGAACCACGATCATCAATTACACTGAATTAAATTGATTCGTGAAGATCTCTTGAATATGTGATATATCCGAATTATTATATTCCAATCTTTATTTTATCCTCAGTTAGCATTAAAAACCTCCCACATGAGAGTGTCAAAGTCTGGAGCCCCGCTGAAGTCCATAAAGCCCCCGGGCATGGAGTCATGCAGCCAACTCATAGAATCAACATGCGGATCGTAATCATCCATAAAGGAGTTCAGCGGCAGATTTTCAACACCAGTGTCGGTACGAAGAGAAGAAGACAGCTCCCCTTCCTCATTGGCAGTCTGTAGCCGCTGTGCCCTTCCTGTGCCGGAAATTGATTGGTTCTTGCCTTGTCTGCTCGAGCTTGAAGGGGCTTCTAAGCTTCGCATCTTGATGAGTCTCTGAACAGTAGCACCGGATAACTCGTGGATGCAATCCCTTGCGCGCTTAGCTTCGGCCCAGTACTCCCCAATGCTGCTTAGGATATTGAGGCTGATGCTGGTGTCGGCGACCACCTCATCAATCTGCACCTCGGATGCAACATGTGGCAGTCTCCACAAGCAGTGTAGCATTATCAGTGTGCTCAAGAAGACAGAGTGAACAATGAGTCGACTGTATAAAAGAGCTTCCTGTCTATAAAGATCTCCAAACCCGCGGAGAAGATCTATGGCATGCTGGAAGCATCGCGCGAGCGTCTCTTCCGATGGCTCGGGAATCCCGGGGCTAGGTCTTAGCACCAGGATCATCATTTCGTGATACTTTGTTTCGCATATTTTGGCGATAGCATCGTCTTCTGGTCCACGGGGGATGTTTACAAGCCAAGTTTGAAGGCGTTCGATCATCTCCTTCTGCCACAGATGAATGTCGGGTACCGGTGGGTAGGCATACCGGGGAGGATCTCTGCAAATGCTGTGCATAACATATTTAATCTCAGAGTTGATGCGGGCGAGTTTGAAGAGGTGGATAGAGAATGTCATGTGAGAAGTTGTGCGATTTCGCGAGGTTTCGTCGCAAACTGACTCGGAAAGATCACTATCAGAGACATCTGAAGGGAGCTGAAGGTATTATTAGCCAAAGTTTGTCGGGGAAACAACACATTATCAAACCACTTACCCGAAGTTCACATGCTTCATCTCTCACCCCGATCGGCCGCCCCATCATCGTCCCCAACGTACGATCAAAGCTGTATACAACCCAGAAGATGCGAGTCCGCATTTCCTGCTCCAAGAACGAGATGGAAAATGTTGATGATGCGCGAACATCACGTTGAAGACCCAAGTCAATAAGGGAGCCTAAACATTGATAATTCAGGCTCCAGACATTGATGTCGCACGATGGATTATGAAGCCCATATACCATTAGCAAGAGCAGACTCTGCAGTCCTTCCAAAGAGCCATCGGCACATGCACGTTCGAAATACTGGGTAGCTGCTGTATAATACCCCTCGGCCGGAAGAGGGATTCTAAACCGTCTAGATAGATCCGAGGCTGCTATTGCAAGCACCATATAGACATGAAAGGCGTCGGCTGGGTTGGGGGGTGCTTCATTGCTATACATTCTCTCGAGTCTTGTCATATGGGACGGTTGGTGTAGAAACGGGTATACAAGATGCACCGAGGCAAAGTACTTTGAAGTCAGCTCTACAGCGTCTTCTTTGCGACCTGGGAGCGGGGCTGGGCTGTTGAAAAAATCGGACGAAAGTGACATTGGCTTATTCGCATCGCCATTATTTCCCGACGGCCCCGTTCGGCGGCCAGCACTCGAAAATATGAGGTTTGCTAGGAAATATCCGCTCGACGGACCAATGTATCGCGGCTCTCCTGAGGAGAGAGAGACAAGCCCAATTTCATGGGCCGGTCTTGGATGTGTCCGAGTTGGTTGTGGGTCTGCTGGCCCGTGTTGTAGATGGTGAGGCGTTATTGACCGACGAGTGCGAGGGCCCTGTGGCGAGATAGACTCAATTTGAGTGCTTTCCACCGTAGGTTCGAGTTGTGAGGTATCCAATAGGTCCACTTGCGGGCCATCCTGTAGCTGGACCGTTGGATCCTGTTGCTTTACTAATGCCTCTAACCACTGCACCCGCTTTTGCAGATTCGCAATGTACCTAATCAGCAGTTAGTACGAGAAATGACAGAGAAGCGAGGGAGGGAGTGTTCGTGTGATCAGCGGATGACAATACGTACGTGCGATTAACCTCCTGTTTACCATCGTTCACACAGGCTACATTGGCCTTTCTGCACGATGCGCAACGGGGAAGATCCCCGTCACAGCGGATTTTCCGTCGCTGACACCTCCGACAGGCGGCGCGGTTCCGAGACCGCCGCGGAGAGTCCATAACAGAGATGATCGGATCCCTTGTGAGCGTTGGGTTCGCTAATTCATGAATATGACCAGAAATCCAGAATCAACAGCATTGCTTGGAATGAAGAGTCCCTGCAAAGAGGAAATTAGCGGAATCGACGAGGTTTGGGTCAAAACGGGAAACTTCCGCCAAGGACGGATGGCATCCGTCGGGTGCGTCACTTAAAAAGAGAACTACATTCCTATTCCTGCTAGTCTATAACCCCATCATTCTTTTATTTTTTGGTTTAAAAATAAAACTGATATTCAAAATGGTTCTTGTCCACATTGGTAAGGTTCATCCGCGATAACAACCAAATACTTAATTAACCTTCAATAGTTCTGTTCAAGTTCCGCGCGAACGTCGGAAACAAGGTGAAGCAGGAGTTCCTTTCTCAAATTAAGACACTCAAGTCTTTGCCTTGTGTTAAAAGCCAAAGACTTGTTGTTGGGGGGCCCTCAATCACAACCCCAGTTGAAAAGAGCAAAGGATTTCAATATGCTCTAGTGAGCTACCACGAGGATCGAGCAGCATTGGCTGAGTATCAAGCCAGTAGTGAGCATGAAAGGTATGAAATATCCCTTGAATCCTTGGATCTAATGGGAGCTCATGTTTTTCTAGGGTCACAAGCACATACTTCATTCCTTATAAGGAGGATTTGGTTCGGTTTGACTTTGAGACCGATCAAGCCGACGAGACGCTGCTTGGGTTTTGATGTCCGATACCAGCATTAGTTATAGCGGGGAATTTATGCAAGATCAAACTTCACGTGTTATAGAGGGCGCAGGGCAACATAGACATACATCGTACAAAGTATCATGTGGAGAAAAGCAAGGGTCTGCCTCCCTGGAGTGGGGTGCGGCTCAAACGATTCCGAGTCGAAATGATTGGAGCAGAAGGTACCATATAACCCATGGATATCATCACATCTCGACAAGCAGGGATCATTGTCTTTATCGGTCAAGCATACCTAGGTGTATTCTTTTAGCTTAGCAACAGTCTAAACCCCTTGATCTTACGGGGATTCCCGCGGGCACATGTTTATCAAAATGGGAAAAGAGTGGACACTAATATCTATGGTGTTGCTCTATTGTATCTTTAACAATTCAAAATCCCAAGGTGTTTGCTCACTTCCTCAATCACGTCTTCTCCACTTGTCTCGGTAGGGACCCTTGCTAGGATGTGCTGATCAGGACGAATCAGAATCCCTCCACCATTAACCAACTCACCAGCAAACCAGCTTTGCCTGACAATTTCAAAGTCCACTCCCAACCGCCAGGTATTGAGAGTTAAACCAATCACGTTGAAGTGCTTCTGCAAAAGTGCAATGTGAGGATTTCGCTGCTCCTTCCCCAAAATCAAAGTCCAAGAATCGGGGCCACAGAGATCCAGGGTACTCCACTGGCAAACGCGAACCTGAGATGCGTCAAGCTCCCTGACGTAGGACACATCGACTGGATCCCGAGGCAGCGAAGAACGTTTGGCTGCCTGTGTCCCCAGCGAGAGGTGACCTGGGAAGCTGATCCAACTATGAGGCAAGCGCGCCCCAGGCACAAATTTTGGAGAATAACGGGAAGCATGAGCAGGTGGCTTGGTAGCTCCATAAACATATCCAATATGAAGCTCCAGCTATGCGCAAGAGTGTGAGCAAGACCGGCCTTTTATAGAAACCAGAAAAAGCGGACGAAGTCACTTACATTATCAAAATGCTCCCTCTGGCCTTCAATACCTGCCTCAACCTGTGTGCGCTGAGCTGGATCCGCCAATGCCGCCATCATATTCTTTCGCGCTTGCATAGCATCTTCGATACCAGCGGTTTTGAGACTTTGCAACAGTGCAAATATCTCCTTGCCGTTCTTAACGCTCTGCTTAGAATAGGAATCCGCAACACCGCGTCGTTCGGCAGTGTATGTCGAAAGTATAGATGGTGTCGCCACTCCCCGGTGAACCAAAGCAATCTTATAAGCCAAGTTGTGAACATCTGCAAGACCACAATTCAAGCCTAGTCCACCAGTCGGGGGAAATGAGTGAGCAGCATCTCCAGCCCTGAGAGAAACCAAAAGATCAACAAGGAATACACAGCGTCAATATCCAATTACAAAAACTCACAGGAAGATATTCCCCTCCTGAAATGTCAAAGCAACTTGTCGACGGAATACCCAGGGGCGGTAACTCAGGATATCGAACGGAACGTCATCTTTACCAATAGCACTGCCGATCTTGGCCCTGCACATATCTTCTGTCCACGACTCAACCGGGCACTGGCCAACGTCTACCTGGCTGATATGTACCTGGATCCCATCGAGATCATAGCCGATAATAAAGCCCGCAGCTATAGGATCCATTATCCAGTACAGCATACCAACACGGTCACCAACGACAGGTCGCAGATTGGCATTGAAATGGATGGTCATCATTGTCTGGTCTGAGTCTTCGCTCTCAGACTCAATACCGAGCAGCCCGCGGACCTTGCTTCTACGGCCATCACAGGCTATGAGGTGACGAGACTTTGTATGATAGAGTTGTCCAGTCGATCGTTCCTCAATCGTCGCCACGACTTCATTTTCAGTCTGGTTTTCAGTTAACCGCGCTCCTTCATTGATACCGAAAATGGCCCGTGTACGTACCTGCTCAACGGCATGGATACTGAACCCCTTGACCAAGGTAATGTTAGGATCCTTTGCAATAAATTTGGACAATTCTTGCTCTAAGGCTGGTTGGGGTATATTATGGATCATCTATTTGTTTCCATTGGTCAGTGCTACTACCATCATGCACTCACTAACTATAGGGGAAAGGTACCTCTGGCGTATCATTCAAAACCGCAGGATCCATACGCTCATACGGGAGCCTGCCGATCGCATCTCCGCAAAGATTGGTGAGAAAATTCACCGAGGAGCTATCATCTCGCGACGTGCCTAGCTCTCGTATATGCTTCTCGCCCAAGTCAAATTGACGCAATATTTCCAAAGAGCGAGGGTTGATCGCGTGGGCTTTTGGAGCAGCCAGACGCTCCGGGTAACGCTCGATGATCAATGATTGAACTACGCGGATCATGTCAACAAAATGTTCCTACCGACTTATCTGCAAACACACATACCACCGAGTCGAGACAGAAGGAGGGCCTGTAATAGGCCAGTAGGACCTCCGCCCACAATAAGCACGGGCACACAACTTGGTAAACTGCTAGAGCCACCAGTTTGGTGGGATGCGAAGTCTCGAGACGGAGCCATGATCTTTGTCCAATGGATCGCAACTTATCTTAACTTCTTCCAGAATAACTGGTAGGGCACTGGCTAATGCTTTGGTTTCACTTTTTAAATGCAGAACTTATGCCGGGGACATGTATGGTGGGAAAAGCTCAGTGGAGGAGAAATCCCAAAGTCGGCCAGAACATGCGAAGCAGGTGCAGATTAGAAGCCAGGGGAATCCACCGAAATATAGTAGCATATTCGGGGGCGAAGGTGGGATGAAGAGAAGCTAACTATCTTTCACACGCACTCAGCCCGTTATTACGACACCCACATACATCCCTGCATAGCGCAATGCTAGTTATCGGTCTAGACCTGTGATTGGTCCTCAACAATACAAGGATGCTGTTCACGACACCAAAATAATGTATCAACCCCGTTTTGGTTGGATTTCTAGTACCGATACTATGCTACTAGTCTTATGTACTCGATATTGTCTCGGACTAAAAGGGAATGGCCACTATTTACTATACTCCATGTACTAAAAACGGGATTCCCGTCTTGTTCCACGCGAGGAGGTGTTCAAGGTCATTACCCCCTCCCCCTGATTCAGTCCTCGACATTCATCTTTATTTTTCCACTTGATATTTTGGAGCACCCCCTTTGACATCTTCAATATGTCGGGTGGCTTACCGCACGGGTCCGAGAAGAAAGTGATGGAGCAGATCCATGCCGCACCTGGAACAGAAATACTGTTCGATGGTAGTGATAATGGAAGTATTTCTGGGCGGCTTCACCAGATGAAGCATCGTGAATCAGGCGATGGCCGCATGTTATTGGTCCCGCAACCTTCGATGAACGATCCAAATGATCCTCTCAACTGGTCCTCCGCGAAGAAGAGCTTGACTTTCTTCAATGGTTGTTGGTTTGCATTTATGGGTGCTATTACAGGTCCTATCATGGCAGCTGGTATGTATCTATCAGCTATCATATTGATTATATTGAGACATTCTAATTAGTATTACAGGTATGATGCAACTATCCGTCACCTTCGGCAAGTCACTCCAGGAATTGACCTATGCAAACGGAGCTTGCTTGATCAACCAGGGTGTATGGAACTTTGTTTGGATGCCGTTTGCCGTCAAGTATGGCCGCCGTCCCGTCTACATATTCTCGAACTTGTTCATGGCCATCGCCTGTGTCTGGTTGGCCGTTGCATCCACTAAGACCTACACTGCTTTTCTAGTTGGACGCGCTTTCCTAGGCGCTTTCCAAGCGCCTATTGAGTCAATTGTCCCCTCCACAGTGACCGATATGTTCTTCTTGCATAACCGTGGAGAGCTCATCGCCATCTACGGACTGTCTGTCCTGGGAGGTAATGAGCTGGGGCCTATGTTCTCCGGATTTATCGTGCAGGCACTTGGAATGAACTGGGCGTTCTGGATTGTGGCCATGTTTGTCGGTGCGAGTCTGATCTCCATGTTCTTCTTTATGCCCGAGACCAAGTTCTATGGACCCCGTCCCGATCCATTCCAAACCACCACAGTCAATGCGGATAAAGACCAGGTGGTAGTGCAAGAATCAAGTGCAGTTCCCAAAAAGACATTTGTGCAAGAACTCAAGTTCTGGAACAGTGGAGATCCAGATGTGAATATCCTCCACGTCTCCCTCCGCCCATTCGTCCTCTTAGCCTATCCCACCGTCCTCTGGTCATGCTGCATTTATGGAATGGCCCTTAGCTGGAATGTCATCCTCGGCGCATCAGTAGCGCAGCTCTTTGCACCCCCTCCTTACGAATTCAATTCCAGTAGCCAGGGTCTCTTCTTCTTGTCGCCCTTTATTGGCTCCCTTTTCGGTGTGCTTTTCTCTGGCCCAGGAGGTGATTGGATTGCGACCTTCTTCACCAAGCGCAATAACGGTGTCCGGGAGCCCGAGATGCGGCTACCAACCTGCCTATTGGCGGCGTTCTTCACATTCTTTGGTGCGCTCTGGTTTGGGGTTTCCTATGAGCACCAAATGCACTGGGCAATGCCTGTTGTGGGGGCCGGTATTCTCTCGATAGGAAGTCAAATGGGAACCACACTCGGAATGAACTACGCCCTGGATTGTCATAAGGAGGTAAAGAACTTTCCTTCTCAGCTTGGACTCCACTCTTATAGTGCACTTGCTAATCGTTTCTATTTTTGAATTTTCAGCTTTCGGTCGAGATTATGGTCACCATTGCTGCTTTGAAGAGTTGCATCGCATGGATATGGACATGGGTGATTAACGACTTCATCACCTCTAGCGGCGTTGTGAGTGTCTTCATGACAGTGGCGGCCATAAACGTCGTGGTGTACTTGATCTCCATTCCCTTCTATCTTAAGGGAAAGGAGATCCGAATTTGGTTACACCGGAAAGATTTTCTCCGGGCGGCTGGTATAATCTAGGAATAGGTGGAGTATGTATGTGTCCCTAAATTTACGCAATTTCCCTACGTTACTTGGATATGGCTTAGTCTATTTATATGTCTTTTTAGGTGTACACGAGCCATAGAAAGCATACTTTGTGTAGGAGACTTTTCTATGTTTAACCTTTGATGGGTAAATGTATGTATTCCTTTTTTTATGTATGTAATTCGTACCCTCGCCATGTCTCAACTTTCAGGTGCACCTTCCTAATTAGAAATCTGCCACTTCCAATGTTTTTCTCTATATATTATGCCCGCTTCATTAATTCTGCCTGCATTTTAATCACAAGAAACCCCCTATTCTTTCTGATTTCTGCACCGAGCTAGTCCACAGATTCATACGTTGGTTTTTATATATTCCCCCGTCTACGTAGCTTAGGGTTTACCTCGGTGCCTATCTCGGGGCTCATCTCGGGATCTTCCTCGGAGCTTGTCTTGTGGGGCCTATTTCGGTGCCTAGCACGGCGGTAACATGATAGAACATACGGTAGCATCCACAGTTGGGATGCGATGTCTAGTAGCTGTGCATAGCAAATGCTAGGAAAGAAAATTACTTAATCCCAGAAGAAGAATGCATCTTGACTCCGAATTACTAAGGTAAGTAAACGAGATGGAGAATTTAGGGACTACCTTGGGGACCAACCTTGGGGTTGGAATTGGAGAGTATTCGAGTTGTAAAGACGCTATCGTGTCGATGGGGAAACTGAGTTAGTTTCAATTTTCATATGGAACGCAGTACTGGAAATTAAGGGGTTACAAATATCAATCTATATATTTTTCGCATCCCTGGTGTTTTCAGCTTCAAGCCAACAGGAATGAAGCTTGTCAAATTCTAGAGCGCACTACATGTGCTCGACGCGTAATTTTAATATTTGTTACCATACAACATATTCAGTTCTCGCTTATATTTTGTGCCTTTAAATTAAAATCAGGGTCTCACTGTCTCACTTTTCATTCCCAGATCCCACTACGGCCCGCCGATCCCCATGTCTTGGTGGGATGGCTAGCCGCCTTGGGGTATACAGGACTATGAGGCCGTGGCTATAATGGCATACTCTACTCCGTACGATTTGTTTCATTACCATGCCCAAGGTCATAGCTAAGACCTACCAATAACCACTTTACGCAACCTTGGAAGTCACAGAATTACCTAATACATAGACCCGTCCGTCATTTGTAAAATTATGCCTTGCTTGGTTTTCAACGGTCGATCACCGTTTGCCCCCATTATGTCTCGTTAAACTTACCATTCGTGAAAGACCGTCATTTTCTCACTTCTTGAACAAATCTTTACGATCTAGTTTCATTAAGAAAATCCACATGCTGTACGGAGTCGTACATATCTGTAAATCCTTGTTTCTTGGCTCTTTGCTACATACGGAGTACGGAGTAGTTGATCTCGTTTTAACCCTTACTCAATGTTGACATACACAATGACTGAAACCACTTTATCTTGCTTGTGCCACCACTGCGGCTCCTGTAACGCCATGCAAAAGAGAAATAACACAAATAGGATTCCAATTTATTCGGGTCTACCACTGCTGCTCAAAATATCACACTAATGCAAAGCTAGTACCCTAGCATAAAGATGTCGCGTGTTATTGAAGTCAATCAAAATCAATAACTGACACGCGTCTAATCCATGTAAGAGCTCAGCAGTTTGCGGTTTAGCTCGGCGAGGATTGGTTTAGATGAATTGTGAGAGTGTTTACCATTCAAGGCTCATCCCTGGAATCGACACCTGGCTTTTTGCTACGCAACTACTCCGTATATAGGTAGGTAATTAACTAATCAACTGATTAACTAAAATTTGGTATGAGCAGACAATTTCCCATTGGACGCACCAAGGTACCAGGCTCTTCAGTGTAATCCTTCCGACTGTGAGATACAGGAGGGTCGATCCCTGTCCACCGTTAAGACTTATGGGACCACGAAGTGCATTTAGGCGGTTTCTTAGTGGCCTGTATATGATTCTGGTAATACCAGGTACATGGATCCAATTCTGACTTGGCCATTTTAAAATTTGCATCTTCTCTTGTTTTTCGCGCTATCCTGTGCAAGAACGCGTAAGCGCAGGACATCCCCGAAGGCCAGAAATGGGCCGAAATAGTCGTTCTGCGGTCATACTCACCGTTTCTTGGATAGAAACATGCATTGGCTTATTCATTTTTAGCCTTCGGTTCTTGAGTAACTGGAAATTCGTGGGGCGGTTTAGATGGGACTTTGCTCTCGCTAGTTTGACGGTGGTGAGTGTGACGTTTTGTCCATGAGAAGTTTCGATTCCAAGGCATATGCTAATAAGTGTCTTTCCTAACAGGCGACTGAGACTATTGCTCAGGTGTTCCTGCAGTTTTCAGTCAATGCTGGGATGGGCCGTCACTTGGATGATCTGTCGAACTCGCAGATAGTTACAGCACTGCACTGGTCATGGGTGTTCCAGTTACTCGCAATAACTGCCAGTATGTTAGGAAAGCTTGCGATTCTGGCCTTCCTTGTCCAGATTCGTGGTCGGCATGAAAAAAAGCCGTGGTTCTTGATCATTCTGGGTGTTCTGATTGGCGCAATCAATACCACTGTTCTTGGAACAATTCTGGGTCAATGCAAACCAATGAACAAGTTGTGGGATGGTAGTGTTGAAGGAACATGTAACCCGGGGCGCAAAGTCAATCAGAACTATTCGTTCTTCCAGGCTAGTAAGTTTTCACACTACGTCAAGACAGTCAAAGGTTGAGCCTTTGCTAACGAGCTAGGCTTCAACGCACTTAGCGATGTCCTGTTGGCAGTATATCCTGTTCATCTCTTTTGGAAACTCCAAATGAAGCTGCGAATCAAGATCGTTTTGTCTATCCTTATGGGGCTGGGCTGGATGTAAGTCTATCCCACCAACCACTTCACCTTTTCCCAAGCTAATATTCCCCCGAACTCAAGAGCGGCAGTTTGCTCCGCTGTCAAGACATATGAACTCAAAGCGTTGACCGAAACGACAGATATCACCTGCAAGTTGCCATCCACAATTTCGCTGTGAAAAATGCTAATTATCATATTTCCAACAGACGCTCAATCCGATCTCCTCATCTGGGCCTCGACAGAAGCTTGGATCGTCATCATGGTCGGCTGTATACCACCCATCCGACCACTTATGGACAGGGTATTGCAGCGCCTGGGTTTTACCTCCAAGAAAACGTCGACTCCCTACCATGACTCGAGCAAACACGCAGCATATGGCACAAACAAGTCCAACCCGGCCAGTCACTCCAATTTTCAGTCCAACGCATATGGGGCGAGGAAGAAGCCATTTGAAGATGACAACCCGGGCTGGATGGAGCTCAGTACATTTGGTGGGACAAATGGAAGTGAGGAACATATCGTCAATGAGCCAAAGGGTGTTATAATTAGGACCGACATTGAGACTCATTTTGAGGATGTGGAGCGTCACGGCGGCCCGTTGTCCGGGGATAATAGCATCTCTGCTGAGTATCTGATCCGTGGGCGAATATAGCCTCTGCTGAGTATTCAATCCATGTGTATAGACAAGATGTTCAAAAAGTTGTGGAATGGTGTTCATTAGCAAAGGTGTGTTAGATATTCTTGGTTGATACTTATAGTGGACCTGTTCATGTCAGCTGAGGTTGTACCTATATTTTGTATTGTAGATAGTTTAATATGATGCCGAGAACATCAAGATTGACAGTAATATCTAGAATAACCCAAGTGTGCATCGCCATGACATCTGTTGTACAGCGTACATTCATAAGGTTGTTCCCTTCGTCCAGGTCAGCCTAGGTTAAGAACAGCCCCACATCCCCGCGGATCCCCAGCGCCGCCGCCGATAACCGACCTCGGCTCAGAGCGACCCTCGTGATTATGACCTTTACCTCCCTCCCGAGGTCACTTTTCCCCCCTTCCTTTTCTTCCTCATAGCATATTGAGCCTATTATCACTTATTTCACAATGGCTTCTATTATTCGCGCGTTGCGGCCTTTGTCGCGTACCCCTTCAGTCCGCCTAGCGGGCAAACGACTCGCTGCTGGCCGGCCCGTACAGAGGTACCGTCTAGCCCAGGCGCGCACCTATGCTATTAAAAACGTATTTGCTAACGGATTTTCACCATTACAGCGCATATGCATTCTCAACCACCCCCCGCCGGCGGGAGGTCGATCTCTCCGAGCTGACCCCGACGCCGATCACCCTCCTGTCCGAGACAGAATCACTCATGGCCGACTCAGTATCGAAGTTCGCAGTGGAGCAAATCGGACCGAAGGTACGGGAAATGGACGAGGCTGAGACCATGGACGCGAAGGTTGTGGAGCAGCTCTTTGAGCAGGGCTTGATGGGCATTGAGGTGCCAGAGGAGTTTGGCGGCGCCGGGATGAACTTCACCGCGGCAATCGTCGCAATCGAGGAGCTGGCACGCGTGGACCCTAGTGTCAGCGTGCTGGTCGATGTTCACAACACACTGGTCAACACCGCGATCATGAAATACGGTGATGCCAAGGCTCAGCGTACCTGGCTGCCCAAGCTGACTACCGGCACTGTCGGCTCGTTCTGTCTCTCCGAGCCTGCGTCTGGCTCTGATGCCTTTGCCCTCCAGACTAAGGCCGAGAAGACCGCCGATGGTTATAAGCTCAATGGCTCTAAGATGTGGATCACCAACTCTATGGAGGCTGGTATCTTCATCGTCTTTGCCAACATTGACCCCAGCAAGGGCTACAAGGGTATCACTGCTTTCATTGTCGAGAAGGGTACTCCTGGCTTCTCAATCGCCAAGAAGGAGAAGAAGCTCGGAATCCGTGCTAGCAGCACTTGTGTGCTCAACTTTGACGACTGTGTCATCCCCAAGAGCAACCTTCTCGGCGAGGAGGGACAGGGATACAAGTACGCCATTAGTGTGTTGAACGAGGGACGTATTGGTATCGCCGCTCAGATGACCGGTCTGGCTCTCGGCGCATGGGAGAATGCTGCACGGTAAGCCTTTTACACAATGCAGACCCGCATATGAATCCGATCAGCTGACCACAATTAAAGGTACGTTTGGAACGACCGCCGCCAATTCGGCGAGCTCATCGGAAACTTCCAAGGCATGCAGCACCAGATCGCGCAGGCCTACACTGAGATCGCTGCCGCCCGCGCTCTCGTCTACAACGCCGCCCGCAAGAAGGAGGCTGGCCAGGACTTCGTCCAGGACGCCGCTATGGCTAAGCTGTACGCTTCCCAGGTCGCCGGCCGGGTGTCCAGCTCTGCGGTCGAGTGGATGGGTGGCATGGGCTTTGTCCGTGAGGGCATCGCTGAGAAGATGTTCCGTGATAGCAAGATCGGTGCTATCTACGAGGGTACTAGCAACATCCAGTTGCAGACCATTGCCAAGCTTCTCCAGAAGCAGTACACGAACTAGACGAGATGGGGTTGAATGCCTACCTCAATGGATTTATTTATAAATAGTTTGATTTTATGCACACTGCGGCGTATTGTTTGTTTGTCTTATGGGTATCTACCCATCGCCCCCTTTGGGGAATACAAAACATGAAGAGCCACCATGGGCCATCCCTGTGACCATTTCGAATTTGCTCCACTGAGATGTATAAATGCCAAACTGTGTACACAAGAGTAAAGGAGCAGCGCAGATGATGGCCCCAGTCATGCCAATGTGCCCAGCCTTATTTGTACATCTAACTCCAACAAGGGTATTCCGGCGTGGAGTTCAAGTTGTTGGCTTACCGGTCGCTCATCGGAGTCGTATGTTGTAGATGGACCGGAGGTGGGACCGGATCTTCACTGTCAGCTTACTTTATTCTCTCGGCACGGCTGTTATTTCCCTTCTTGTTTTTCTTTTTGGTGGGAAGCAATTTCAATCACGATTTCCGCGACGATTTTGGAATCCGAGAACAAGTGTTGCCTTGAGATCTATAGCATGGATCAGTATGCATGCTCGTATCGCTTGAATGGAATTTACATGCCATGAGACTGGATCGAGGGTTCCACATCCCGGCCTCAACTCGCAAGACGTTGTGTTTCCACCGATGATAGAATGTCCATGAATTCCCCCCCCCCCTCCCGGATGCATGGAACTTGCATTATTCATGATGGAGGCACCCATGGATACTCGTATGCGGGATCCGTCTGTTGCGATTGAGGCGTTGGTTGCGGGTATGTTGCTGTGGAGGGTTGGTAGACTCGGGCGGTAGTTGGTTGAGGCACGGAACTGGCACTCGACATGGAAAGTGACCGGTTGCTGTAAGCGAACTGAGAGAAAGACGTTTCGGATTGTTGATGAGGTGGGTGTATTTGTTGCCCTTGATGAATTTGACCATCTATGGAATATGGCTCCATACGATTCGGAAATTCTGCGTCGGAGGCTGCGCCGAGCGACGACGATCTTGTGGACGGATAGGGTTGTTGCCAGTCATGCTGATGAGACTCTCGATGTGATGCTAGAAGGCCCGAAGGCCTTTGAGTGTGGGATGTTGCAGTGAAGTGTGGTGGTAGCAATGCCCCTGTTGTTGGGATGCCCGGTAATGCACCACTCGAAGCTTCGTCCAAAGACCACTCATTTCGAAACGGAGCCATCGGTTCGTCAGGTGATGCAAACTCCGGTCGGCCGGTCAAAGAAGCAACTTGATGCTTCAATCGGATCACTTCGTTCTCCAGAATGGCATTGTGTCGCACGACTTCATCGAACCGTTCGTTTTGGAGCCGCATCTCCGCAATCTGTGACTGGAGCGTAGAGACCTGAGCCTCAAGTTGCTCTATATGCTCCTTGGTGCGTTGACGAATGGAACGCTGGGCCTCTCGATCGTTGGCACGCTTTCGCTCTAGTTGTTCCACTGAAAGAGTCGAGACTTTCCTTGTCCCCGATCGAGACTCACGCCTCTTCACCGGTGGTTCATCTTGAGAGCTCATGGTTATTGGTTTCCTCGCACAGCCGACACTCAAGGCGAAGCTCCCCTCCGTTGCCCAGAACCTTTCAAAGAGAACCCCCCGCTGGCGACCATGGACCTAGCACTGGAGCCTAACATGAGGGGAAGTGGTGGATCGCTGATTTTGAAAGATCGTGTGTGGGTGGCTCGAGACTATTTCCGGGCCGAGCAGGGATCAAGGGAGAACGTGACAGATCGTGCGTATCCAGAGCTAAATTAGCTTGGTTTACTATACGGGGAATAAGAAAATAAGATGTTACGCGTGGTATAGCTATGGATACTTTCAGGGGTTCATTATAACCTTCGCGGCAGCGGACTGGCCTTGATAAGAGCATAATATTGTCAATCCCCAATACGCATTTCGCTTTCTCCAGATTGATTAACAAGCCAGGCAAATCTCCCGACGATGCGGCGAAAGCCAGACCCCTAGGCGCCCAATAGGTGTGGAGAAATAGACGAACTGTGTGGATAGGTTACGGAGTACGGGCCATGGCTATAGCGTTCTCTTTTCAGCCACTACGGCGAGCCCCCATTCGCGAGGTCCGCTTTTTTTTTCGATTCCTGCCAAGATGAATGAGCTGCCACTCGAGGGTGTTCTGTTACCGTAATGATGAGCATTTACTATATACTCGTTTTCCATTTTTGATGCCGAGTGGTACAAGTTGATGATTTTGATCCATCAAGTGGGGGGCAACAGAAAAACCGCTAAAATTATGTTGTAGGCCTTACACCATCAGACATTCAGTAACCATTGATGATCCGCGTCCTTGTGGAGATGGTGAACGGAGGGAAAGGCGGACAAGAATCCTTTGGCCCCCCGAAGTCTGAACGCCGATGGACCCCGAGGATTCCGCTCTTCTGGATATCCAGGGGGTCCCGAGATATTATTTGGATATATACATATATACATATGGCAGTATGCGAACAAATTAATACCTTCAGAAGAAGAGTATCTGACGCAGCCGTTGTTTGAGGAGCATTGATCGACAATTTACAGCGATGTTTTGACTCTTCCTATTATTGTGGTGTTAATGTGTGTATTATGATCCTGGACCTTAGCGCGGGGGGGCTCCTGCAAATCTCCTATTAATAGAGCAACACGGTGTCCGCTCCGATGGAACTTTGGAGAGCCGGACGACCTTCATGTTTTGATGCCTCTCATAATCCTATTGACCAACTAAGGGATTTTGCTAGATCCTTGGAGAATGATCCAAGCATGATAGCACACTGCTTACGTTCGACGAATAATTATCTGAAACATACACAGGCGCCACGCCACGTCAATGAGCCTACAATATATACGAAGTACTCCGTACGTACAATGTAATTGCCATCTAACTATGTGGAGATATGCAAGTGGGGATCGGGCACGGTCATGAAAATGGTGGCCCTACAGGTTTAGCCGGCGTGCGTGCGGACGTTCGCATTGGTTCTAGACACGGTCCGTGACCCCGGTCGATCATTATGTATGGATCTCATGTCGGATTTCAAGTCAAACCCGTCGTTCACCGTGAGCCCATTTTATATAGTGGCAAACCGCCAGAATACGCTTGCTTCATTCTAGTATGTAGGAATAGATAGGAATAGAAATACGCAGCCACAAATTTATGTCACCCAATTAGAAAGGACTCGCATTCAAGACGGAAATTAAAGTGACAGCCAGGGCGTATGAATAATGTCATTGACGGCCTTGCAGGGAACATTATCGGAGATTGTCTACGGAGAACTCCGTACTACAATATGCTAGAATATAAGTAGGCACGATGTATCGGTTTTCGCCCCATATTGGGTGATCGATTGGGGGGGTTGTCGGGCGAATCACATCAATAAGGCATGGCCCTAAAACACCCCGCAAGATTTTTTTTTTTTTTCGAAAATGAAAGTTCTGACATGCTTTGCCTTTATTCCAGATCATTCTCTACTTTGTAAATCACTACATATTTTTAACATATAAATAATCAGGCCAGCTTGTATCCTCGAAGTTGCCTCGATCCTTTAAACTAGCGTCCCATAATATAGCTATGAGAGGAACTGGTCATCACCGGAAAGTTCTGAAGACATAATCTACATATAACTCAAACAACCATCCAATTTCGACAAATTATTACATAGGCCTGAATCTTTGATATGTGTCGGCTCGAAACTAAACGAACAAGCCAGGCGAATTACCCTATACGGTTAGTCTCACGTTTCCAGGAACTGACCCATAATACACGTGATATCAAGCGAAGATAGTGGGTCTAATCCAACCAATCAGATAACGCTTACCAGACTTTGTGACAATCTTAAATGCTTGGCAACAAATCTCTTCTTTGTCAAATGTAAACTTGTATTGATTCACATCATCAAGCATCAGTCTGACTTTTGCTAAACTAGAAGGAACAAGGAAGGAAAGATTACACTCACTCACACTTCCTCTTTGTCTTGTTTTGTCATCAAACATTAACAGCCATTCACTCGCCACTTTGAGTTTGAATTTTCATCCAAGCAATTAACTGCAGTTTTCTTGAAGAAATACAACACCTTGACTATCATGGAAGGTCTTCAACTCAGCAATGACACTCAGTTGTACTCAACTATGGCTGGGAAGCTGGACTCCAAGCTTCTCAAAGCCCTTGACGTGATGGGGTTTACCAACATGACCCCTGTCCAGCAGCGTGTTTTGACTGAACTTCCAAGCTGGCGCAGTGACTGCCTTGTCCAGGCTAAAACTGGAACCGGAAAAACCCTGGCCTTTTTGTTGCCTGCATTGCACTGCCTGCTCCAAGGCGATTCCGCGCCACCCAAAGGCAAGGTCGGCATCTTGATCATCACCCCAACCCGAGAACTTGCCCAACAAATTGCAAAGTCGTGCGATCAATTAACCTCGCAACTTCCCACTCCCCTTGAGTGCCATGTTGCAGTTGGTGGAACAGCCCGAGCATCTGCTCATTCGCGCTTCATGAAGGGCGCACCATCCATTCTTGTCGCCACCCCTGGACGCCTGTGCGACTACTTATCTCAAACTCCCACCGCTAAGAAGCTGTCTAACATTCAAACTCTGGTCTTGGATGAAGCCGATACGATGCTTGAGAGTGGCTTTATTGCTGACGTGAAGCGGATCCTCCAGCTCATCCCACAAAAGAGCACTGGGTGGCAAGGCATGTGCTTCTCAGCCACTGTCCCACCCAAAGTCAAGGATGTGGTCAATATTGTGTTGAAGAGAGACTACACCAGCATTTCCACCATTGATAAGAATGAAGCACCTACACATGAGAGAGTTCCCCAGTACCACGTGCTGATGCCGTCTGTGGCAGATACCTTCACTACACTTGCATCCCTGCTCAAGCATGAAATCAAGAAGAGCTCGAAAATCATCGTCTTTGGCGTGACTGCACACATGGTTGCTCTCCTCGCAGGGGTCTTCTGCAAGGGCATGGTTCATTTGAAGGTGTTCGAGATCCACTCCAGACTCAACCAGGGTGCTCGCACAAGAACCACGAATCAATTCAAGGAGGCCGAAGCCGGAATCCTCTTCGCTTCAGATGTTATCGGTCGTGGTATGGATTTCCCCAACGTCGACTTGGTCGTCCAGGTTGGTTTGCCATCAAACGGCGAGCAGTACGTTCACCGTGTCGGTCGTACCGCCCGTGCTGGCGCTGACGGCCGCGCTATCATCCTCCTCACCGAGGGTGAGTCGTTCTTCATGAAGAACAACCGCCACTTGCCCATCAAGCCCCACCCCGATACCGAAGCCATCAATGCCGGTGCTCCTTCATGCTCCAAAGCTGTCTTGCAGGCCATGTACACTATTGAGGAGGAGTCAAAGCAGCGTGCCTACTCGTCTTTCATTGGTTTCTTCGCTGGATCGGGTCTTCTGAGACAACTTCGTCTCGACAAGGCTGGCCTTGTTCAACTCGCCAACGAAATGGCTGTTAAGGGCATGGGATGCCCCGAGCCTCCCCCAATGGACAGAAAGGTCATCGGCAAGATGGGTTTGAAGGGTGTTCCGGGTTTCAACTACGCAGACCCAAGTGAGATGTCTCGAAGCGGATCCTCCAGACCTCGCAATTCTTCCCGAGGTGGCAAGAGCCGCGATGCACTTAGCCCCGGAGCTGGGCAAGGAGACCGAGGCGGTATTGAGAAGAAGCGTGGAGGAGGCCGCGGAGGCCGTGGAGCACGTCGTGGTGGCGGTGGTGGACGTGGAAAGCCGAGATCATGATTCTTTCGCATATTAATGTCCAGCACAGCGTGCTAAAATGTTATTATTCATAGACACTAGAGACTTACGACTTGCTACACAAAATTCCTTAATCGAAACCAAAATTACTTGTGAACAGTTGCCCACATGGAAATCTGTGAAATCGTAGAGCCAACCTTGAAGCTAGCCATTGTGTCACAATTGCTTTGAGTCATAGAAGCAGACACCTAGGTATTACTACACAAGGTTTTGACGTAATTGACACAGTGTCATGATTGATCTTGCCAGTTGTTCTTGGGGTTGAAGACCGTAACTTGGTCAGGTGATCGCGGGTAAACACAACATTTAGAGCTTCAACTCTCCACCATTCATTCCACCACGTCATTCTTTAAATTTGAACATTTGAGGGCGATCAGCTATCTATATTGATAACTGCCCAATATGGATCCGAGCTACAAAGCTCGCAAGGAGGCGTTTGTGTCTAATCTTGCGGGGAGCACAATCCTTGAGATCAATGCAGTCACACTAGTTGCTTCAGTGAGAAACCTCGAGACTTTACCTAGCAATTGATAGATTCTGACCTGTGACTACTCTAGACATCTGTCCTTCTTTGGTCCGCGCTCCAGTCCCGATTATCTTTTTTTACACCCTACGGTCCTGCGGCACTCGCGACGGACTTCATCCTCAATGTACTAGCCATCTTATTCGCGACGACTGCATACTCTTCTGCACCGCTTCTCCTCAACATATTCCTCGTCTCGCCCGCGATCCTCTTATTCCTCACCCGAAACAGTTCGCGCACCCCCCAAAAGGCCAAACCGCCCCGCAAATCCAAGGCCAAAAATGAGACCTCCCAGGAGGAACAGCAGGCCTTGCCCATCCACCCATTCTTGACCACGTACCGTGCAGCTATGATGATTGTTACCTGCATAGCTATTCTCGCAGTCGATTTCCGCGCGTTTCCACGTCGTTTTGCCAAGGTGGAGAACTGGGGAACATCTTTGATGGACTTGGGCGTGGGCTCTTTTGTGTTCTCCGCCGGAGTAGTCTCTGCGCGCGCGGTTCTGAAAGGCCGCAACTCGAAATCTCCGAGATTAGCTTTGCCTAAGAGATTGATTGGGTCGGCTCGCCACTCCATTCCTCTGCTTGTGCTCGGCCTCATCCGACTGTGGAGTGTCAAGGGATTGGATTATGCGGAACATGTGACGGAATATGGTGTACACTGGAATTTTTTCTTCACGCTTGGCTTTTTGCCTCCCTTCGTGGAGCTCTTTGACTCCTTGACTACACTGATCCCATCCTATGAGGTGCTTGCACTTGGAATTGCAGTACTCTACCAAGTCGCTCTGGAGTCGACTGATCTGAAGGGTTACATTCTCGTGTCTCCTCGGGGGCCAGACCTGCTGTCCAAGAACCGCGAGGGAGTCTTTTCCTTCATTGGATATTTTGCGATCTTCCTTGCTGGACGGGGCGTTGGAGTCCGCATCATTCCCCGCGGTACCTCAGCCACAAATTCGCCACAGAAAGCACGGAACTCTGTTCTGATGCAATTGGTTCTTCAGGGAATGTTCTGGTCGACCATGTTCTTCTTTAATTCCACCTACGCATTCGGCTATGGTGCCAACATCCCAGTGTCGCGCCGGCTGGCTAACATGCCATATGTGCTTTGGGTGTCAGCATTCAACAGTGCTCAGCTTTTCCTGTTTTGTCTGACCGAGACTGTGTTTTTCCCTGCGGTTCACCGAGCCACCAGCAAGGAAAGCGAGGCAGAGCAGACGACGTTTGCAACCAGCCGCATTCTACATGCCTTCAACCGCGGTGGGCTTGCACTGTTCCTGATTTCGAACCTGCTTACTGGGGCAGTGAACCTCAGCATTCCAACATTGGATCTCAACACGCCGCAGGCCATAAGCATTTTGGTTGTCTATGCGGCGGTGCTAACTGGTGCTGCTCTGGGGATGGACAAGTACAATATTAAGTTGAGCCTGTAGATATATAACCCTCATAGATGTAGTATTACCCAATTTTAAAATCAAAAGTTATATATAGGAAAGTCCTTTACACAAAGCATGCTCTTTTTTTTTTACCTCCGTGTACACATAACAAGACACCTAAAAAGACACCCCAAATAGAAATATGCAAAAACACCACCAAACAGACAGGACAGGGCAGCATAACTGACCGTTCTTGTTTCATAAATGTGTTGATAGCTCCGCATCTGCAGAGTAATTGCATGTGATATCATCGGTGGAGTAACATCTCCACCTCGGAGAATTACGCAAAACATTTTGCAACAAACACTATGCCTACCAACGAGCGGTCTTTTCTCAATTATCCTCCAGCACTTGAGGGTCCTAATGTGCCGTACAAGTATGAAGACCAGGTATTACCGGTCTTCCGCGGCATGCCCCTAACCATCGGCGCTACATTGTAAGCTACACGAGAGCGCAATTGAGCAATCGCAACATGCTAATTCCCCGCTGTTTATGTCAGAATCCATAATATCGGGTTTATCCAAAGCCATTTCTGGCGTAATGCCGGCTTCGGTATCATTCGTGAAATCCCACACCTGGGCCAGTACGCCGGCCGCTATGATCCAACGGTGATTCCAGTCGACAATACCACCCAGGCCGAGTCAGCAGCAAAAACGGCCTCTACCACCGTGGAACGTAGGAAGGGAGATTATGGATACTATACTTCCGCGGACTATCACGCGCTCTACTCGTCGGGGGAGTTGACTCCAACAGCTGTCATCGAGACACTATTGCCTCTGGTCCAACGTGATACCCAGCCCCCAGGGAAACACTCAACTGCTTTCCTTGAGTCCCAGGCCGAGTTGATTCGCGCAGCAGCGGAAGAATCTACCGAGCGATATAAGAACGGCCAATCTTTGGGTCCACTCGACGGCGTGCCGGTCGCAGTCAAGGATGAGGTGCACCTGACAGGGTATAAGCGCACGCTAGGCTCGAAGCTGGATTTCAAGCATGGCACAGATGCGACTTCGTGGTGTGTGAAGCAATGCCTGGACGCCGGAGCTATAGTCATCGGAAAAACGTCCATGCATGAGATTGGTCTGGGTAGGTTCCCATTGGCCGTGGCGTTTCACCTGCAGGTCGTGACTAATACTCTATAGACACGAACAACAATAACCCCAACTATGGAACACCTAGAAATCCCCACAATAAGGAGTACTATTGTGGTGGTTCTTCCGGTGGCTCTGGATATGCTGTCGCAGCGGGCCTGGTACCCATTGCGCTTGGCGCAGACGGCGGAGGCTCAATTCGTATCCCGTCATCATTTTGTGGTATCTGGGGTCTGAAGCCTTCGCATGGCCGTGTTTCCGGTGCACCATCCCAAAGTCTCGCACCCACTGTTGGTGTTATCGGGCCTATGGCTGCCAGCGTCGATGACCTTGCCCTCGCCTATCGCATCATGGCCACTCCTGCACCAGCTTCAGAAGACCCGATCTCCTCGCAGTTCCCCTATCCTGTTCCTCAGCACTCTGAAGTCAAGAGGACGAAGACAATTGGTATTGTTCGCGACTGGAATGACCGCGCCGAGGGCCCTGTGCGCGCTGCGCTTGATCGGGCACTCGACTACTACCGCGAACAAGACTACAACGTCGTTGATATCACAATTCCTTACTTGCCCGAGGGTCAGCGTGCCCACGCTCTTACCATCATGGCGGAGATTGCATCTGGCGTTGATGCAAACAAGATCCGGCAGCTCACAGCCCCGAACAAGGTACTTGTCTCCATGGGCATGTACCAAATTACGGCACAAGACTTGCTCGCCTCCCAGCGGCTGCGTAATCTCCTCATGACGCATCTCGCCCATCTCTTCAAGACTCACCCCGGGCTGCTCATCGTCTCGCCCACAACGCCTATCCCTGGATGGCATATTGACGGTGGTGAGGCGGACTTGTCTCACGGTTTGTCGGATGCCAAATCCTCTGTGCGCAATATGGAATATGTATGGCTTGCCAACTTTACTGGCTGTCCTTCTATCAGTTGCCCTGTTGGTTACACCCCCGATGGCGGTGTTCCTATCGGTTTGATGGCTATGGGCGAATGGGGTACCGAGGAAGAGCTGATCACCTTTGCTCGAGATGGAGAGCCTATTTTGGGCCTGGCTAGCGGCGGTCCCTCGCTCGAGGAAAATGGAATTGACTCCGCAAGTAAGGGTCTACGAACTCCTTCTGATGACCTCTCTGTGTGGGAAGATATCATCGCACAGGCCAAAGAGAAGACATCCAAGTAAGGAGAAGGAAGGTTCTAATCAACCGTGGAAGGACTTTTGTCATTTAGTATATCCCAGTGTATTTATTTGCAAATTGCGAGAAGTCTTTACTTCGTCCGAACAAGATACGTCTCAGCCAATCTTCTGTGTGTATTTTCCAACCGTCTTCAAATTTTCAAATCCCCTCAGTCAGGTCAGCCTTTGCGTTATTCCTTGCCCGAGGTCCGCATCTGTACGTGCACCATCCTTGGGGTGCGACGTCGCTTTCCCAGTGGTATACATTCGTTCAGCCTCAACAGCCCGGCGATCCAGCTTCAAGCCCTGCAGTTCCCGCACCTTATCCCAATATCTAAACTACAGACAGTAAATACCAACACTAACTTCAGCACAACGACAGCCAGCTTAGAAGAACTGGCTATCTCCGGTGGCTTTTCCTCCGTCGGAGTAATTCTCGATTATCTACGTCGAATGTAAAGATGCACCAAAAGTAGTCGTTGACTCAGAAATGAAACCCAGATTAATATACAACAAATGATGAAGACGCTGCATCAAAACAAACAAAACAAAAACCCTCCTCGTAATAATCTCGTGAGTATTAAATCCATATTCCCTCAAGAGGATTCGGGATAAAGAATTCACAACCTAGATGGGCTGCTTTACCATGATCTTGGAGCTCCCTCAGGATCTGATCGCTAGGATGAGGCCCATCAGTAAGATTCTCCTTGATGTGAATAATGTAAACCTTTAATCCTTCCAGAGGAAGAGCCGCAGTGTCATCCCAATTCTCAGGGTCCGGGTTTGCCAGAACATCTCCGATGTCCACTCGGGGTATCTGAGGAATCTCGAATGACTCGCTCGGATGCGATCGAGGTTCAATAAGAGGCTTAGACGTCCTGCCTTTATCGGTAGAGGATCTCGGAGTTCGTTTCGACCGAGGGCTCACTTGCTCGCTGCCGATCTCGACGAGGCCTACAGTTTCACGCTTGCGTTTCTTCTCCCCCGTGTTGTTCGGATCCCGCACGTCTATGACTTTGTTGGCTAGCACGCTGAGCTCAGACACTAGATGCCGTGGACACATGTGGCCGTACAAATATGAGTCGTCGGTGCTGTCATTGTAGGAACATTCGATAAAGATCGCTCGTAGTTTGCCAGTGGCGATTTTCGGTGCAGCCGCTTCCCATACTCGTTTGTTATGAGTTCCCATGGAAACCGAATCCGGCTCGACGTCACCGAACACGATGATCTCGTGGCCGGTGTGATGATCGCGCAGGAAGAAGGCAGAGCTCTCCACTGTTGACATCACTGGCTCTTTGGGGTTGGATGGGAGTAGACGTGGGGAGCGAGCGGGAGAATAGAAACTGGCAGATGGTTAAGAACATTTCGTGTAAAGTTTGCAAATTTTAGCTTACCTGCCATCAGTATGGTCGACTGAAATCGCCCTTGAAGGAAGCATCAATTGATGGTCAGAAAAGATGGTACTCCCGACTCGGTGATGTGTTCCGCTTTCTGGATGGTATCGCTGCTTGCACCGGCCATGGCTAACGCTCAAGCATTTAGTCAATAGGCCATTGCAGGCCCTGACATAGCCTCTACTGTCTCCACGACCGAAACGAGGATTTCCACCTTCCACCAAGCGCTGGTATGTAAGCAGACCGGCCCCGCCATCCTCATCCGACAGGTTAGGCCAAATGACATCGTTGAACATGTGGTTTTTGAGAGCGGATAGCACAGATGGTAAAGCAGCCACAGGTTTTGGTCCATTGCCCGCCTCCAAAATCGGGGTGTTAATGGCCAGCCCTGAGATATGATCTAGATGGGGGTGTGTAATGAGAACAGCACCGATAATTTCACGAAATACGTGAGCTGCATTTGCCTGTGCTGTTTTGCAGGGCAGCTCAAGCCCCTGAAAGGGCCCACTTGTCATCACCCCTCGATCATCCTTGCATTCGGGGACGTATCGTTCTAGCAATCGGATGATGCCTGCAAGAAGGGTACCTGCATCAACGGCTACCACCGAGTCTGGAGACCATTTCGTTGACGTCGACCGGACAAGAATGCCCGTGACGCTATCTTCGCGGGGTCCACCAGTCGGGCCCTGAGGGAGTCAGCATCCAGCACCATAGGAGTTGCAGGGTCCCATCTGCTAGAACCCGCCACCAGGAAAGTTGGGTAAACAACATTTGATCGGCAAGATATCTATCCAAGCTCGACACATGGTCCTACACGTGACGGGTTCCACAACAGACAGGATACAAATCAATGGTTCCTAACTTACCAACACGATGACTTGGAATGCTGCTTTCTCAGCCACTGTTCCACTTGTCTCGCCCATAGTGGACAAGTGAGACACAAATAGTAACCTAGACTAGTTACAGCCCAAGAGCGAGTGAAGCTGCCCGAGCGCGTCTAATCTCCAATAGTAGGGGGGTCTCAACGTGAATGTTTCACGAAGGCTGAAATGGATTGGTTGGTGGCCAAGCTGTGGGATATGAGAGGCGGCTAATAAAGGCTGGCGGGAGGGAGGAGGAATTATGTGGCGACGCGATAGTAGCGCACACAGGTTATGATTCAGACTGTTCAAAGATATGATCCAGAACCAACAGCCCTTTGCATATCATGCGTCATACACAGAGTAGCCTATCTCTAGGAAGTAGAGTTGTTCCTCGACAGTGGAGAGAGGATAGAGACACGGCGCAAAGCCACAGAAATCCGGAGGCTGGGTCGGCAGAGTGCAGATAAGAGAACTCCGATTTCGTGGGGTTGATGTTTCCCCAGCTCGTATCACAATGGGGCGCGCCTTGTGCGTAGGACGCTACTGCAAGCCAACTGCAGGGGCTGATTGGAGGATACTAGGTATTTGTTTCAGTGAGCAAAGAGAGGTTCGGGAGACACGGAGACACCGGGAGCCCTGGAGTGGACCAGGGTGGACTCTAGTGGGGTATGATCGGAAAGGAGCCACGGATACGGAATGAAGATCCGGGGTCTAGTGAGATATCAGATCCGCTGGAGGGAGATTCTCCAAGGTTGAATGGCTTTGAAGGTGTTCAGATCTTAGATGTTGCCAAGTTTATCGATGACGTTCACACTATGATCTCACCTAGACCACCTTCAAAGGATTACGATTATTATGATTACCCATAATCTCCACATTGCACATCGCACAGATTCAGATATTCTTTAAGATAGTAAAACATACCCCATCCATGTTTTTATAATCGAATCAGTCAAGTGGTGTAGTTGATCGGCATGTAACCTGTCAATAGATCTGCCCACCGAATTTCAAATAAATGTACAAGTTTAACATAAAGAGGGTATGCGGTCAAAAAGGGCAAGGATAGCAAAACGACTGTGCCCTTATACATGAAATTCATTGCCACCCCAAGGGTAAGGGATAATAGGGGACACAAAGCCCACTCCAATCCAGACAGAAAGAATCTCATAAAAACCAAGAATCTGCCTTCGCCAACTGCTATAACGCCTTCCGTGAGCCCGCTAAATAAAAACTACAAAGAAATGATCAGACAAAGCCCCACATGCGCCACGGGGTATGTTCAAAAGCAAAGTGGGGGAATAGATGTTGCATCAGGACCGATCATTGGCCTCTGAACTGTGTTCATTCAGGTCTCTTTCCACCACAGTTTGGTAACTTGGTAGGAATTGACCACCAGAATCCATGGAGTCATTAGATGGAGAGTTGGGGTTCTCAGAGGCCCTAAAACTAGGTGGGCAGTCAGAGGCATCACTGCCCCTGCGACTGCCATCGGGACTAGAATACTCTGGCGGCGGGGCCTCTGGCTCTTGGGTATCGGGAGCTACCGCATCATTGCCCTCTGCATTGGTCAAAGCAAAACGGCTGGACCCCTCGCCAGCATCTTCATGAGAAGGAATGTGCGTCAGCTGAGCGAGGGAAATGTCAGTTGGTGATCGAGAAGGACCCGGGCTGGGCGCCGGAGGAATCCTAACACTTGAGCCTGAGGTCGCGTAGGTTGCATTTTGGTAAACGCGCTGGGATATTTGAGCCGCACTCTCGCGGCCGGACTCAAGTAGAATGCTGCCTTGTTCACTGCCATAGGGTGGCGGCGGGGCGAGGCTACCAGTCATGGGGGCCAAGCCCCATTTTTTGACATTGCCTTCGATGAACACGAATCCCATTTGACCAAAGTTCACGTGGATAGTGCAAGGCCCATTAGCACCGATGGTGGGGAAGAGATTTTGGGAGCGATAGTTGTGAGCCACGTCTTCCAATTTCTTGCCGTTGCGTGTGAAGAAGACAGTGCCAGATCGAGGTCGGTAACCTACACCAACAACATCGCCCTGAAGTAGTGGAGGCCCGTATGGAGTGGGATTAAATGGTTGGTTAAGTCTGCGATGTCCGGTGGATTGGTAGGCAACAGAGGTTTTATGGAAGCCTAGCGGTTGTTAGCGGGGATTGCTCGGTGGAAACACTTCTGTTGTAGCACATACCAGGCATTCGGAACAGGGGGTATGGCTTCGTAGTCACACCGATGCCGATCATAGTCGAGTCAGGCTTGTCATATATCTTCGCTTCCCAGTAGTAGACATCATTCTGCTTGGGGATTGGCAGGTTGGTCTGTACACTGCACTCCGAATCAAAGAACTCAATCTCTGTTCGTCCTTCCACAAAGCAGTTCGCAATTTCCAGCTCCGGCTGGAATTCCCAGGCAGATACACCTTTTTCCTGGATCGCGAGGAACTGTGATAGGGAGATGTCGGTTTGCACGGACTCGGGAGGGTTTCCTTGGACAAAAGCTGCAGACCATTAGTAAAATGATCAAAAGCGACTCGCGCGGAGGTTCATCTCCATTCTTACCTTTTGCTCGTAAATATTCCGATCGCGCCAAATCATCCATTGACTCTAAAGCTGCCTCTTCCTCGCGCAAAAACGCTTGCTCATCGTCGTATTCACCAGGCCTGCCAATGCGATCGAGCATAATCCGCCCCCGACGGGTATATTTGAAAAAGAAAAAGATCGCTAGTACAATAAATGCGACGGCGGCCGAGCCAAACGCGGACAAGATCCCAATCAAGATGCCTTTGCCGGTTGACCCGGTCGAGTTGCCACTGGCCAACATCGGCTCGGGGCGGAACTCCATCGACAAAGAGGAGAAAACATTTTGTAGATTCGCTTGGATTTGCTGCTGCGAAAGTGCTGGGTGGCTTTGTATCGGTGTTGGAAATGATGTTGAGACAATGCCAATCGGTGACGTCGTCGGGTTGCCTATCACCGTTCTCAGGGTGGATGGCAGGCCTGCGAGCGCATCGGGGCTCGAAGCCTCAGGACCCTGCATCGTTCATGTGTCAAATGAGAGTACAAATAAAGAGAAAAAGTCGAGAGAAGTCGGGAAATATTAGGATGTGGTAAAGAGGAGGTGTGTGTAAGAGAGAGAGAGATAAGTGGGCGCAGCGGATAAAATGGGCCGGTTATCTAAGACGTTTTCGGCCCTGGAGGACCTAGAGCCCTGTACTAACAATGCAAGGTAATGTAGAGTTGGTTCCTGGATTTGAAGATCCTAGATCCTGGAATATTCAAAGGACTCTGATGTCTTTTTTTAAACAAAAATTTGACTTTACATTCTGCTCAAAGCAGAAATACATGTAACTATAGTAGAGTGTCACACCTGGGGCTGATATGGTCTATCTATCCCTACTCGGGATAAGCCCTTCTCTCCTCTTCCCCTCTCTACTAGCTCCTTGCTTGAGATCCCTCTCATCCCCTCTCTTTGAAGTTTCTTTTAAGACTTGAAGAAAGAATGCGTGCAACTAGAGTTACCCAGGGGTCTACGGCTCAGGACGTCATGATCAATCCCCTCGACTCCTATAATATCCGCGTGGTAACACCTACCTCCTGCGATAAATACCCAGGTGAGTACACCTCTCCCTAGAGTGAATATCGCACGGTCGGAATGCCTTTATTTGACCTCCTTTGCCCTCTCGCATACCTGTTTACTACTCCACTGAACCCCAATCGGCGATCGCGTGAGACTCGAGCTGACTTGACCGCCCTCACCAGCCAAGCACCATGCGCGTAACGTCGCCCGGAAGCTTGGAGCTTCCAGTGGCTTGATTTTCCTCTCTGGACAGCCGACAATTAATCTGCGCGACTCCGATCAATCGCGCCCATTCCGACAACGACGATACTTCTACTACCTAAGCGGAGTCGACGAGCCCGACTGCTCTCTAACGTACGATATTGGACAAGACCTGTTAACACTTTATGTCCCTGATTTTGACCTTCACCGTGCTATTTGGATGGGACCAACCCTCTCGCGGGAGGACGCACAAGACAAATATGATGTGGACCATGTGCGGTATCGTGCTTCGCTCAAATATGAGCTGCAAGTGTGGTTGGACGAGCGAAAGCAGGGCAGCGAGCTCTACCTAATCCATGACTCGGAGAAGCCCGAGCACCTACCAAAAGACCTGCCTTTGGACCTGGAACTGCTCGGGCCTGCTATGGACGCAGCCCGAGGCGTTAAGGACGAATATGAAATCCGGATGATCCGCCAGGCCAACAAAGTCTCGGGGCTTGCCCATCGGAGAATCCTAGAGAGTATCCGGACTATGTCCAACGAGGCGCAGATTGAAGGATCGTTTTTGAACACCTGCATCTCGCACGGCGCCCGCAACCAGGCATACCAGATTATCGCAGCATCGGGGCCGAACGCGGCTGTCCTGCACTACGACCGAAATAACGAAACCCTCAACAAGAAACCCCTCGTCTGTCTCGATGCCGGCGCAGAGTGGAACTGCTATGCAAGTGATGTGACGCGGACCTTCCCGCTTACCGGCGAGTGGCCCAGCGACTACGTGCGGGATATCTACAAGATAGTAGAGCGCATGCAGGAAGAGACCATCCGGCAGATCCGGAAAGGAGTACGATATCTATCTCTCCACGATCTAGCCCATGATATTGCGATCGAGGGTCTGCTGGCTCTGGGGGTGTTCAAGAACGGCACCAATCTCGAGATCCGTCAATCTGGCGCATCAAAGGTCTTCTTCCCCCACGGTCTAGGTCATCATGTCGGCCTTGAAGTCCACGATGTGTCGGAACGGTCAATTATGGCTCTTCACCGGGGCTTCGATCAGCTTCAGTATCGCCCGATCTTGAACTCTACCTGTATTTCGCCGTGCACTCTTTCTGCTCCACTGCTGGAAGAGGGAATGGTTGTGACTGTTGAGCCCGGGCTTTATTTCTCTCCTCTGGCTATGGCCAACGCGCGCCACCAGCCATTTGCCCGGTACATTGATTTCGATGTTGCGGAAAAATATGTTCATATTGGTGGAGTGCGCATTGAAGATGATATTCTCGTGACTGCTACTGGGTACGAGAATCTCACCACTGCACCTAAGGGCGAGGAAATGCTTGCCATTATTAGAGGATCTGCATAATTTAGAATTTAGTATGATAAATAGCGGCATGCGGGATACAGTATCCATTTGTCTCAGATTCTGCAACATGGCTACAATCTAGACTGTTTTACATCGGATGGAGACACTTGAAGAACTAGATACATAAAATGTGACCAGCTCAGGAGTTACGAAGTACATCATTTCCATAGGAAGTCCTGACCCGCTCGAGTCTCAGGCATTGGTGGACAAGTTAACGAGATATCCAATATTGTCACCGGTTATACAAGACCAGTGTGCATGTAGGGTCGATATCGCACGTATGTCGTTGCACGATATCGACGATACTGTCTATAGAACATGCCCAGGTGCTTCTCGGGGTTGGTATAAACAGTGTGCTAAGAAGAGATCAAGATTATATATACATGAGCAATAATTTGCTCGTTAGTTTCTGTGGGTAAAACGACAGCTCCACTTTGTGATGTATAGAGTCTTCAGCCTCCACACCTGTTTTGTATTCCAACTGACTCACCTTAACGACGGTGGATTAGTTCAATGTTGTTGCTAAACCGACGAGACATAGCAGAAAAGAGTCCCAAAGCAAGGCCATGGACAGTTTTACCTTGATTGGAGGAAGAGTTTGCGCCTTGGGAAGGGTCGGAGTTGAATGTGCATACTTCAGCCTCTTGTTCGAGCGATGATTGAAGGAGAAGGCTTTCTCTCTTTCATTCGTCAATACAGGCTCTGAGTAATCCATTATGTCTCACAGTTGCCTAGGAAATGTGTATGTTCAACACTTCTTTGGAATTTATAGTCACGTCCTAGCGCCTTTGGAGCTAAGGATCCTTTACTTGGACTTGGCCACAGGGAACATAATAGACATAATGCAAGACGCTACTTTATAGGACTGTATCTCGCTCACGTCATTGACTATCTATAGTATGGGCCGGATTTGCTGACATTCATCCAGGGTCGGTCTTTCGGCAATTGCTCGTACCCGAGATCGGCTCGCCTTGGTATCTACATTCTCTTTGTACATATCTGTTTGCATTATTATCCCCTTTGATGTGATGATAATGGATGAGTTATGATTGGTTTGCATAGTACAAGTGAGAGGCTATAGTTAGGTGGGGAAAGACAACATGAAGGATGGGCAAGACGTAAGGATGATAGGTATTGCGACATGTTGGCATTCTCCCCTGAATGTTGTGTAGTATAGGTCCGATTTGATGCGAATTGCAAATGTCTTTTGTTTATTGAGAATGATTAACAGCGAGCGACTCCATGCCGATGTATAAAGGAAACGCTCATAAAAAAAAAACTCCATAATCATTCCATGACTGCAACCGAGGCTGGAAAACAAAAAGTGTGAATGAACCGTCTTGTCGCCAGCATTTATGTACACCCCATCTCGGTGATCGGTTTCGATTCGCGCTTCGTTTATGCTTTCACGGGGGGTTTCAGTAGATCAAGCTGCTGCAGTACGCGATAGTGTTCCTTCTTCAAGTCTTTGAACTCGTGGTCTAGCTGGTGGTGCCATGGGTATAGGACGAAGACTTGGAATGCCAACGCTGAAGAGGCAACTCCGAAGTTGATGAGAGAGATTCCGCGCGTGATCCACATGACTGAGCAGACTGAAGACTGATTTTGGTCAGTAATTGGGCTGAAAATGGGCTGAATAGAAGACTTACGGTGAACTGAGGAAAGAGAACGTCGTTGTTATTCTTAATGATGGGTGTAACGCACCTAGGATGAGTTCTAAGGTGTCAAACAGAGGAGGGTATTGAAGGAAATAGAAGTAAAAGGGGAAGTTGAAATTTCTCGTACTTCGAATTCGCCTGGCACCTATAAAGGGCATTTCGATTTCGGCAGGAACCCCGATCAGTGGTCAATGAATCAATGCCAAATATGGTAAGAGTGGAGAAAAGTGGAGAAGGATCGTTGCGGCAGAATGATTCACCGTCCAAATCCCTTATCTGCCGGAGATCGTTCGTATCAGTCGGATCCGAAGAGATAACAACCTTGGGAATATTCAACTTGTCGTGTTTATTGACCCTTGAAACCTCCAACCAAAAGGAAATCCATCATAAGAAGTGAGTAATTCCTTAATTCTCGATATGGAATAACACTAACAACTCTCTTCATAGGTCACCCTTCTCCCAGGCCTCGAGACACCCCCCAAGTTGCAGACCCAAGTACATCCAAACAATGGAATCCAACTACCAACAAAGTAAACCGCAACAGCTGCTCAGTTGGGTAAGGGAACAGAAATACAAGCTTGCTGGCGTCACGTTTGTTGCCAGCATGGTCGGTTCCTTTATTCTGGTCGGTCGCAACCCGTACCTGACAAGCAAACAAAAGATTGTGCAGGCTCGTGTGTATGCACAGGGTCTAACACTGGCTGTCATTGTTTCATTGGCTGCGCTTGACATCTCAGACCGAAAAAGGCCATCTTACTCTCCGCGGAAGGAAACTATCAAGCAGTCTGATTCAGAGAACTAAGGCTAGGAATTTCTAGGAGAGCTATCATTCAATCGGGGCGGGAAGATATAGACATTTCGACATGCATTGTACATTAAAGTTTATTATATTATAGACCGGTGGGAAATATGTATTCTGGCTCGCAATTGACGTGACAGGGAATCAGCAAACGCGTCTAAAACAGCAACTTTCGGCAGCCGATTTAGCGCCAATTATCTATGTGGTGTAATAGTTTCATAACCCAGATGGGAGATGCAGGTCTAACAGGCCAGTCACAATCAAGTCTTAGAATGCTTTGGGTACTTGTTCTCGATACTCAATCATACTTCGGAATTATGCATACCGTTGGATTTGCGCGTCTCCAACTCATTGAAAAAGATTTGGCTCTCGCTTATGATATCTGCGAAACGCATATGTGCGTAGATTTAGTATATTCAAGATGAATATATCTGCCTTGTGGCATGGTCGCTATGTTATTTCCTCGGACCGAGGTCCCTAGAAATCCCGGATATCTCTATCTATGGATGGCTTTTGTCGGTGTTACTAAGCACAGAAAAGCACCTGTGCATGGGACTTCTCGGGCGAGGTACATTCACAGGTAGGACAGGGGCTCCATTCGTAGGAAAGGAGCTAACGACGCTTCGAAAAAGGATGAGGTTTGAATATTCGCGAGAAGCGTAAAGAAACATGTGAAAAGTAAGCTCACATTCCAAGATTTGCACGTGTAAAGGACGGACAAGAGAGTTTCGTTAGTCAAGCCTACATATGTAGTCAATCTACCAAAAGAGCTTATTCAACATCTCCAATATACCCCTCGGACCCTCTCTTTTGTAACTATTCACTTAACAGGGTGATCTTCCTTTTCGGGTGGTTTAGTCCAGGTCTTCTCCCTTCGGCATTGCAACAGTTTATATAGCAAGATGTGGACCTGCCGTTTAAGGTCAAGTAACTGGTCCTCATCAACGTGAAGACATCAACGTCTGGCAAGAGGATAGGGACAACGAGTACTGCGCCGTTTAGAAAGGGAAAACATCGCCAGAACCACCCTAAAGTAATGAACGAGACCTTACACTCTGTTGTTATTTCGTCTCATTATTGATCACTTTCTGCATGTTTTTAACAATATTCTGCTCCTCTTTACCACCCCAAGTATACGAAGCAGCCCTGTCCTTTGCTTTTTCAGTCCATCGATCTCGAAGGATAAAAGATCTACATAGTCAGTGAGGGTAATCACTCCAAGGTTATCAAAAACTTTGACTGGGCCTCTCACAGTTTGCCACTTTGCTGACTTGCAAGGTATACCTGATGGGGAAGTTGCAAAACATCCTCCCGGCTGAGTGGTTCAGTAACATTTAAATCAAGAATGAACCATCTTTTAAGAGGCTCCAGTGAGTCGAAGTCAGCAGGAATATGGATGTGGTCGTATTTTGCCGGATGGAGTGTAGGATTGAATGCACGTTTTAAGACAAGGTCACAGAAATCTTCCCCAATTTTGACATGGCGCCGTTGGGGGCAACCATCTATGTCGATAACGCAAACGTAGATGACTATTCTTGTGGGAGGAGAGTCCATATCGGCAGTGAATAATAATACGGCGAGACTCACTGTTTTTAGTCAAGGTTGTGCTCTAAATGAATTGGCCACGAGATTGAACTGTCAAATACCTCGGTTCTTACACAGTAAGGTGGTATATCCTTTGATAGTGGGGAAGATGGTACCTTCAGACTAAACCAGGAGCTAGCTATGTAGTGACGGGTTGAGGGGCCAGATGCCCCATGGCTAGTGGGTTGATGTGGCTAGTAGAGTCTTGGCTAGCAGCAGCCTCCAGCTAGTCGATGACAGTCCCTACATATAGTTATATATGGAAAATTCCTCTGCATAGTTCATGCTTTATTACTGCCTGCATGAAGAGGACAATAGACATGTAAATCCTCGCTTGAAACATGGAGGGAAGGAGCGCCAGCTTATGGCGCCACGGATTAAAAACACAGCTTCAGGGCTATGGCTACGAATAGCTTGACACAAGTGGACAAGCTTTGGGAGATTCTATGTATGCGATATCTGTACATGAGTATAACATAGCCTTGATCCATAGGTATCATCTTGGTGTACTTGACCCATAAGTCGCTAGAATTGTCAATATTTTCCAGATATAGGAGTTGTTAACTGCGAATGGCCAGAAAAGACCACATAAAATGTACAACGATAAGAATAACGAGCAACAAGTTTCTAGATTCGATCAAAGGCAAAACAAAGCTGAAATAGGTAGATGAAGAGTATCGTCCTGGAGGTATATGGATGGGATGTAACCGTGAATAAGCGACGCCGATGATTGGATTTATGTCATCGGCGCCGATGTCGGACTTGGTGGGGTTGAACCTGAAATTCACCCGCCTTTATATTCTGAAGCTGCCGACCTGGATAATTGAGTCAATCATTTTTCTTCATAATACTACATAATGTCTTCCTTCAACATCGTCGTCTTTGGTGGTGACCACTGTGGTCCCGAGGTATGTCATTGAGAGCTCTTGTGGGGAAATTGAATACAGGACTGACATTGAGAGAATAGGTGACCGCTGAGGCTGTCAAGGTAACATTGCAAGCTGGAATTGCGCGGAATACACGTACTGATTGAATTTCAGATCCTCCGGGTTATTGAGAAGTCCCGTGGTGTTACTTTCAACCTTCAGGATCACCTGCTCGGTGGTGTGAGTATACCCCACACACGCGACGAAAGTCCAATGGCTAACAATCGCAGGCCTCTATCGATGCTACCGGTTCCCCCCTGACCGACGAGGCCCTGAACGCCGCTAAGAACGCCGATGCCGTTCTCCTCGGTGCCATTGGAGGTCCCGTACGTCTATATTCCCAACCCCTCCATTCCCTCCCACCCCGCACAAACACCAAGACCCAGCCTACTCACACATTGCGTCCAATAGAAATGGGGAACTGGCGCCGTGCGCCCAGAACAGGGTATCCTCAAGCTCCGCAAGGAGATGGGCACATTCGGCAACCTGCGGCCCTGCAACTTCGCGGCGCCCTCGCTGGTTGAGAGCTCTCCCCTTAAGGCCGATATTTGCCGCGGAGTCGACTTCAACATCATCCGTGAGCTGACGGGCGGTATCTACTTCGGAGAGCGCACGGAGGATGATGGTTCCGGATACGCCATGGACACCGAGCCTTACTCCCGTCACGAGATCGAGCGCATCATCCGCCTCGCCGCCAACCTCGCTCTGCAGCACAACCCGCCCCTGCCCGTCTGGAGTTTGGACAAGGCCAACGTACTCGCTACCAGCCGTCTGTGGCGTAAGGTTGTCACCGAGATTATGGAGAAGGAGTACCCTCAGGTCTCCATTGGTCACCACCTCATTGACTCCGCTGCTATGCTCATGATCAAGGACCCCCGTAAGCTGAACGGTATTGTTGTTACTAGCAACTTGTTCGGTGATATCATTAGCGATGAGGCTAGTGTTATCCCCGGTTCTCTGGGTCTGCTTCCCAGTGCCAGTCTGAGCGGTATTCCCGATGGCAAGAGCCGTGTCAACGGTATCTACGAGCCTATTCACGGTATGTGTTCTGTTCTCTTTATTACTTTCTGCCAGTCTTGGTTCTGGACTTGGCTAATTGGTATTCATAGGCTCCGCCCCCGATATTGCCGGCAAGGGTATCGTTAACCCCGTCGCCACTATCCTGTCTATTGCCATGATGATGCAGTACTCCTTCAACATGATCGACGTGGCTCGCCTGATTGAGCAGGCTGTGAGCAACGTCATCGAGGCTGGTGTCCGCACCGGCGACATTGGCGGCACAGCCAAGACTACCGAGGTCGGCGATGCCGTCGCTGCCGAGTTGGAGAAGCTGCTCAAGTAGATACAAAAGGAGCCTCTTCGATATTTCTATATGAGATATGACTAGCATAAAAAAACTAAAAATTAGAATACCCGTTTTAAGATGCAACATGTATTTCACTAGCGCAAAAGTCCCTAATGATGTTCACTCGCCGACTCAAACCCATGCAAAAAAAAAAAAATTGAAACTGGGTATCATGTAGACATCGTAACTCCGATAATAAAACCTCCGTTGGCATTTTGCAAGCCAATCAACGCCGGTATTTTTGTTGGTCCTTGTAAAAATCCCCTGTTTATCGAATCACTGGCTCGCCCATCCAATCCGGCTCGTCTAGACCGGTTGTAGTAAAACCAGTATCAGCATCCTCACTTGCAGTACGTCCCCGAAGATCATAGGCCCCACGCAGAGACGGGCGACGGCGCCGAGCATCAGCAGAAGCCGAGGGAGCAGCGGTCATCCGACGGCGACTATCATCACAAGCAAACACCTGGAACCCACGAACATGAGTATCCTTGCCGTTCTGATGGTTCTCCATAATGCGCATCTGGATAACCATAGCCTTCAGCACATTCCCAGAATAGGGATCATCCTCATCATCCTGGCTATCAGGCTCATCAATCTCATAAAACGGATCACACTCATCATCATGTTCATGGTCAGGGTCATCACAGTTCCGGTACACAATTGTCCGCCGACGCATACTTGTAGATCGGCGTTTCGACTTCCCAGGGTCATTGCGCACCCACCCGCCGTTTCTACCGCCGACACCCTCCAGTGGCACATCGACCCAGCCGCATGGTCCGTCGCCTTCCCAAGTTGCGAACTCGACGAGGTCGTTGCCACCCATCCCGGCGGCGAAAATCATCTTCGTAGGCGTGTAACTCTCATCGAGCTCGAAATCGAGGTATACGCGGATACGCACGACGGCTACCAGTTTGAAGAAGTGGAGGGTTAAGGTGTGTGGTTGTGGTCCGTCGGATTGCCAGTATTGTGCCGGGGAAGGGTTGCGGAGGGCCGCGACGCCGCAGCCCGGCTTGGAGGTGGAGACGGTCCAGGAAGCGAGCGATGAGATCTCGCGCAAGTTGGGTGGTAAGGGGGAGGGTGATTTTTCTGTTGCGGAATGAAATTAGCTCATAATCTTGAATTGTAGCCATTTGAGTAAAGCATGGGAGCGGGAATCAGTACCTCGATCATGCATCTCTTGGTCGGGGTCCTCTTCGTCGCCGAATTGGTCCTCGACTTCTTCCTCCTGTTCCTCGCCATCAATGTCGGAGTCATCGAATTGCCCTTCAATGACCTGACCATCATCGAAAGAATCATCGAAGTCGAGTGGTCCGTCGTTGCCAAGCTCTTGCATGCTGTGCCCGCGCGGGTCAAAATCATCGTCAAAGTCGTCGTCATCCATCATTTGCGGTGGTGGCTGCTCTACCCTCGGTCTTCCAAATATTGTGAAAGGATTTATTGGTGCCGCTGGATGTCCCGCCACGGCGACTGGGTCGGGGGTGAGAGCATTTGGACCGGTGGAGGGGGGTTGTTGTCGATGGGTTGGGTTGGTGGGAGTGTGACGCGTTGGCGGGGTTTGGAACTGTGCTCGGAGGTTCCCTGGGGCATTGGAGTCTTGATTAGGTATTATGTCGCGTGGATTCGGTTGTCGGCGCAAGTGAGGCATGGTTGTTCCCTTAGGTTGTAAGAGTTGATGTTTACACGCAGATCGAGGGGAGCTCCATTTCCTTTTACGGTTAGCGCCATTTGGAACCTATAAGGGCAACAGCCTATTGAATACATACAAATGTTGGAATATTCCCAAAAATATGTTCATTTATAACAAGTTCTGCCATGCGATACCCATTGGATTTATGGCATTTGCTGTGTCGATGCCTTTATTTCCAGTTTGCAGTTTGACCTGTCCTATTAAGTGTCCATGGATTTGCACTATATGCATAGTACTGCGCTATTACCTATATCACCTGTAAGTTTATGTAGCAGTTATCTACCAATGGATTAAAATGCCACTGTCAGCCAATCACCTACAGATATTCTTCGATGCATCTACCTTCAGGTGACGCATTTCAAATCATAAGAAGCTTCTATGAAATCCTCATATGCCAGCGAATTGACTGAGTTCAGGGATTGTATACACATGCAGAAAATCCAGAGAAATATTCTTATTGGTAGCCTTCGATGGCTAGTGTCTATGGCCCCTTGTAAGGGGTGCTCTGGCCTGGTGAGGATGATAACAGACGGCTTAAATTTCAAAAGGGAAAAGAATGCGAGCAATAAACTGTCTTGGCTCTTTAAATGTAATATGGGTTTTATAATTTAGACATGTCTTGCTTCTCTTCGTTATTCAGCTCTTCCAGCTAGGAGATAAAAAGTGACATATAAAAAGAAATGCCTGGAGAATCCACCTAGTTGCACCTGTATAGTGCAACCCTGGCCCCTGGGGTGATATGGATATGCCCTTCAAGTAGTATACCTCTAACGGATCCATACCTACATATGTATATAGTCTTAACTAATACCTCAATACGATACTAGGGCGCGCGGTCCACTTGACAACCAACTAGGGATCGTGATAAGACACACATGTTGTAAGTTGATAGATTCAACAGCAGTGTGTTATTGCGACAAAATGGTATCCATTATAGCTCTTGGTATTCACATATCCCAAGTTCTATTCCAACGCGTTCATAAATCGGTGTGTAGCATTCCATAGTAAATGTATCTAGCAGCAGCACTCGCAGCATTCGAAGCAAGCGATACCAGCGCAGCTGTTGTAAAGATGTCAGCCAATATTCTTAATTCTGCTTGGTTGCATAAGGCAGCGAGATAGCCTTGGAAGACTCACATTCCACAGCAGATATCACCACCCTCACCGCCACCACGGAGTTCCATCTTCATGGACTCGGAGCACTAGATGATCAATTAGTAGTGACCTCAGCGGATAATACCGGGGAGAGCATACCGGCTGCTGGGAGACAACGTTGTTGGAAGACATGGCCTCGGCGTTGGAGGGCTGTTCCATGGCCATAGTGGTCGCATTCCAGGTAGGCTCCTGGGTGGGCTTGGACTCGTTGGAAGACTTGAACCAACCGAACATTTTGGCGGATAATTTATATGAAGAAAAGAGGGTGAGATGGCCGAAGAAGATGAGAGGGGAACGGTGAAAGATAAAGGGGGAAAGTAAATAAGCCGGGATCAGCCGTGTGTTTTATTGCAATGAAACGCACGGAGTATTACTAGTATCAAAAGTCTCTTTTCACTACATACATAACTAGTGCTCCGTACGGAGTACTCCGTACAGTCCAGACCAGGGCAATCCAACACAACGCAGGCAGCCATATTATTGGGCCTGTGGGGCTGAGGGCTGAGGTCGGCACAGATAGGTAACTATGTGTTGGCATCCTGAAGAGAGGCTATGGTTAGTTAAATCAAATGTCTCAGCTCAGCGGCTTGCTATTTACGGAGTAATATTTACAGAAATACCTATGTAGACACGGAAACAGAAAAGCCATGCCACGTTGAAAGGGGACACCCTCGGAAAGACCTCGGGAAACACCAAGCTTTTTAGTCAAGCTTTGCGAGATCTTGGCACCCTTTTTCAGCCCTATTCTTTTATGACGTCTTCTTTCTCATTATGGAGTATAAAGAAGTTAATCCATTGGTTTTCTCTTTTCTATCTAAACCGGATCTATTAAATTCAAATACACACTCAAGCACAGACCGAAATAACCGAAATAACCGAGATAACCGGAAACCTCAACAGTCACCCTCAGTTCTTACCTTGAATAGAATCAATAGTCCCCTGTAAACTCTCCGGCGCATCGTATTTATCCATGTGCAGCTCAACAATACGTAACGGAGGAGGATTCTTCTCGTCATAATGCTCAGCGGGGCCAAACGAGGGATCGTCGAGCAGCATACTCAATTCGGCCCTGGTCCGGACAGCATAAGTGCGAGCAGTATTCGGGGCGGCCTGAAAAACAGCCGGCAAAAGCTTAAAGTCCCATGGCTGGATATCATTATACTCTGCCTCCATGCCATGAATTATGCGTTCTACCGTGTAGCCGTCATTGCAGATAATGAAAATAATAATGCCCAGTTTGCGGCGGACCATGGTGCTGACTTCTTGTGCAGTCAGTTGGAAACTGCCATCACCCGTTAAGCAGATAGTCCGTCGGCACCGAGCGCCCTGGGACTGCTTCTCGTCTTCCCGCGCAGCCAGGGCCGCGCCCACTCCTGCCCCGACGGCATATCCAATTGAAGACCAGACGAATTGTGTTAGTGGGATTGCTCCGCACGGGTATCGAGTCCATATGGTGCCAAATGCAGCAGTTCCGATGTCTGCGGATATGATGTCGTCTTCTTCGAGCCAGGAAGAAATGCGTGGCCAGATCCACTCTTGGGTCAATGGCTGAGACTTGTCGAGAATATTACCCTCGAAATCGATAAACTCATCGCCGTTCACACTTTCTTTCGGTGAGTTGGAGGAGGGTGAAATGGTTCCCTGTATATCGGGTGTACCACCAAGCTTGCGGGGTGGTGTGGAGGCCGTGGAGGCCGTGGAGACAGATCCTGAGTGTTCTTTCTCAAGGACGTTGCTGAGCCTTTCGAGCACAGCTTTCATACCGAGCTCCAGAATCCCTTGATATTGCATTTGGATTCTGTGAGGTTCGAATTTGATGGTCTCGATGTGAGGCAAATCAGTCTTGAACCCGGCTGTGCTGAAATCCGTTGGACGTGGCCCAAGCATTAGAATTAAATCGGAGGACAGAACTTGTTCGAAAACGGTAGGTTCCGAGATCTTTCCTACGTACAGGCCGCGAAAGTTTATCAAGGTCTCGTCGATGATACCCTTGGCCATGGGTGTAGTAAAGCAAGGAAATCCCGAACTTTCCACGAATACCCTCGTTGTGTTCAAGCTGTGCGGCTTTCCAGCCAGACTCTCAACGATGATAATCGGATTCCGAGCCGCCCTAATACGGCCGAGAATCAGATCCACTCCATAATCCTCATCCGCCGTCGGATTGGGGCTGGGTTCTTCGAGACCCAGGGGATATTCAAGCGGAGATGGATCTACCTCTGCCTCGACAAGATCCACTGGGAAGCCAATATAGACAGGCTTGCTGGAACGGCAGCACTCGATAATTGTTTCGTCGATGAGTCTAGTCGCATCTGATTTGTCTTCCAGAACGATCACGGCGCTCGAGATTTCGGCGCTCATTCTGGCAAATCGCCTAAAGTCGCCATCTGCCAGAGTGTGGTGCATCGGGAGTCGCTTTTTCTGTATAATTGTTGACGGATACCCGACGATGTGGATGACTGGTACAAGCTCGGCGCATGCGCCTGCTAGGGCATTGATGGCTGAAAGCTCCCCAACACCCAATGTAGTCATGATTGCCCCTATTCCTTTGATGCGGGCATAACCATCGGCGGCATACCCTATGGGTGTAAAATAATAAGATTCATGTGTTTCGGCCGAGTTGGAAGGTATGTCCATCTGCTTACCGCCGTTGAGTTCATTCACGTTACCGACCCAGTTGAGACCACATGGAGTAATGTAATCAAGGGATTTTAGATTGTAATCGCCAGGGACGCCAAAGATAGAACGGATTCCAAGCTCATGAATGCGGCGGAAAAGATACTACAATAGAAGTCAATGTGTTAGCCATGTATCAATAAATATGGTCTGCATATCGTTTTTATACTTCAGCAAGATGCATAGTGGCGTCGAAATTTGAAACACTTCGAGTATAAGTTTCAATGCTGTATGCTTATTTGAAATAAATTTTCAGACTCTGTTGGAATGTAGAATATTTTCCAGTGATGGTCTGTCCCAGGCTTTTATCATATCCCCATCAACCACACTCAAGACACATTGCGCCATCATGATACTACTTACAATTGATCTCCCAACGCTTGATTGTGTTTTCTTTTTTTCTTTCCCTCACAGCCAGTAGAATACCCATTCGCAATATTTATTATGCTCAACGGGGTCTTCATGTGCATAGCACACCCAAAGCGTGCCAACAGATTACTTGAAAGAGAGTCATACACAAGATCGGCATAGCTGTGCTACCCCATCAAACTAATATCGAAGGCGGAAAGTCCCTTCATGGCACAGATTGTAATGTAGATAAGGTGTCAAGAACTCATGGTTCGCCATTCTTACTATCTTTCTCATTGGGATTCGTGCTCGCATGTTCTGGTAGCATGGTGTGACACGAGTGGACCCCAACAGATCACAATCTCTTGAGTATCTCATGAGTGGGAATGCTGTGTAACAATAGATATGATTGAATACATGTTTGAAGAAGGCGTTCGAAAATATTTTAGGTCACCACCTCAAGTCCTAGGGCCGTGAGTAACCTTTGTAACCGGATTTATGTGTCCTGTTGTGTACCAACCTTCAATTGATCAATAGAAGATTTTACAATCTTAGTATGCTGTTGACTACTCTATGACTACTCTACTCTGGTTGCTTTATTTACATTATCATACTCTTCCTTCTCACTACTTCAAACGATACGACAGCTAGTGGGCAGTTGAAAAGAGCAATTTTGCTACGGCTCTCCTACTTAAACCCGGGATGAAATGAGAATTGGCCGTCAAACCCTAGAGCATCAGATGTTCTGCAATCTATAGGACTGGCTTAGAAATACAAATATGCGTATGTAAAGGTTACCCTATGTAATTGTTACAACCTGCCCGTGGACTGGCCGAAAAGACCACTATCTGAGCGTAACTCCGATATATATAGCGCGTGTCATGACAGGAATAACTCGAACTCCACATTATTAATGGTAGCCCAGGGCCGACCTCGGGAAGGAGAGTCATTTAGGGCTTGGAGAGGCTGATAGAAGTCTCGACATTCAACACATTACGTGTTCATGATAGTGGGGATTTGAGAGGTCAAAATTAGGATCACGACCACATTACTTACTGAATTTCTACCGATCAAAATCTATAACCTTAGAACTAACACACTTCCAAGCTTACTTCCAAGGTTGTCCATGATTGGAATAACCCCAGGGCACCTCGGGGCCCATCACGATGAGTAATCACACACAAACCCCCCATGGAGGGGCCCATCTACCAGGTGCCCCGCAGACAAGATTATCCTTTTCCTCTGATCATATCTCTTCCCAAAGCTTTCATCTGAACTACAGCCAATTGTCATGCTGAATACCACACAACAACAAGACAGTTAGCAACAACTTGGCAAAGCTATACATCCATAGTATATGCATTTGACCGCCCATGCCATCCAAACCAGTAGGCGGTACAATTCTGCCGACAAATGGGGGTTATATGGAACTTTAAGGAAGTCCTTTCGCCCTTCGGGGCATATGGTCAAATGAAAATATACAGAGAAGATTAGCATGGCCCCTGCACTAAGGATGACACGCTCAATCAAAGAGAAGCTACCTATTTTTTTTTCTTTTTACATGTCCTTCGTGATGGATATAAGGTGAGGCTTCTTTGTCTATATCAAAAGGTATAATTTTGCTATTTCGATATTGGGAAGGCACGTGCCATTCTGCACGGTCGGTGTTCAATTTACACTGTGCGCGAATGCAGAACTGAATTTGAATATTTACCACTGTGATATTTTTTAAATTTCTATTTGATAGTGTTGAATGCTGTCGTATGGCAAAAATTAGGAGGCTAAATTTATAGTTTATAGCGTATGTGGGGCTCGTTTGTTTTTCGTCGCCGTGGAGGTGTCCGCAAGCTGATGTCCAGGTTGAGGGCAAGGGAGATAAAAAGGATAAGTAGATTAGTATAGCAAATCGGCCTCTACTTGACAGATGATAGCCAAATCTCTCTATATTTACAGTATATTAAGCGAAAAGAGAGAAGATAGACAGCTACAAGTTTCCTAAAGAGCCCCATTATTGGCACCACATTAGCTGCCCCGCATAATAAGAGCCTCCACATGGAGAAGAGCCGGGAAAAAGGGAGCTTGGGATTTCCCCAGTTAAATCATTTTCGTATCAAGCAACTCTCCTGGAATAGGATAGCTTTTTACCCAGCAATACAACATCATGGCGAACAAGCCGAAAAGCGCCCCACCCTTCCGGGCTGAGCAGATGGGCTCACTACTACGTCCAGACAACCTGATTGAGGTACGCGAGAAGATTGCCGATACCGGAATCTCCGCCGAAGCCGCCGGACTGCCTGCCATCGAACAAGAAGCTGTTCGTGAAGTCGTCAAGATGCAGCAAGACCTTGGGTTCAAGGCCGTTACTTCTGGCGAGTTCAACCGCACCCGATTCTGGGGATTGATGTGGGATGAGTTCCAGGGTAAGTGATAGACTTGGTTGTATCCAAATCCATCTATATACAACAATCGAAACAAACAACCAAGCGAAGAAAACACAAACTAAACCAACTACTAGGAACAATCCGCCTCCAAAACGCCGAAGCCTCAATGTTCAGACTCTACCACCCAGACGTGGTAAGCCTGATCGAAAAGGACCACAAAGTGATGCCCGGCGACTCCGTGATCGCAGCTAGCAAGTTATCCCACAGCACCTCAACCTCACAGTCCAACCTGCACGAACTGCGTCTGGTGCAGGCGTCGTTGCCGCAGAGCGAATGGGCCAATATCAAGCTGACGATGATCACGCCGGCGTGGTTCCACATGCGCTACAAGCAAGGACGTGCGTACACGGCTGACGCATATTCCAATGACGCGGAGTACTTCGCCGACGTTGCGAAGGTGTATCGTGCCGAGCTGGCGTCGCTGTATGCGGCCGGTCTGCGGAACGTGCAGTTTGATGACCCTGGCATGGCTTATTTCTGCTCTACGGCGTTCCGGGAGGGCTGGGAGGGCGATTCGGATAATGAGGGGTCTGTGGACGATTTGTTGGATGCTTATATTAAGCTGTACAATGATTCGCTTGTTGGATTGCCTGCTGATATGCATACGGGTATTCATCTTTGTCGGGGAAATTTTATTGGTGGGCGACACTTCTCTGAGGGATCGTATGATATCATTGCAAAGAAGTTGTTTGAGGACTTGGACGTTGATACCTTCTATTTGGAGTATGACACTGAGCGGGCTGGGGGCTTTGAGCCACTGAGGTTCTTGCCGAAGAACAAGAATGTTGTGGTTGGGATTATCAGTACCAAGTTGCGTGATTTGGAAGATAAGAAGGCTATGAAGGAGCGTGTTTATTCGGCTGCTGATTTTGTTGCTGAAGGGTCTGGAGAGACCAGGGAGGAGGCGCTCAAGAGGGTGTGCATCAGTCCTCAATGTGGGTTCAGTACTCATGAGAGTGGATATCCTCTTCTTGTTGAGCACCAGACGAAGAAGTTGAGTCTGGTGAGGGAGATTGCGGATGAGGTTTGGGGAGAGGCTTGAGAATGGTGATTTTGCTTGAGAGATGAGTTCTTTGCCAGTTTCAACAGCAACAAGAACCTCGGGGGTATAGTGATGTATATATGCATGGTCCGTATTCAACATAGCTTTTGATATCTACTTATGAACAGCTTACTAGTAAAGCATTAAAATGGAATCGTTTCAATTGAAAGACTGATAGACTACAGTGACTGCATCTACAAAAATAATACCCTATCCAAAATGCTTACAAGGCCAAGTAGAGCACTTGCGTCGGAGGCACAGGAAAAGTCACACATGCAGTTCAAATGCAGGAAATTCGGAAACATCAGGTAACATGTATGAAAATGTGTTCCTTGCGCCTGATCGTGTGAAGGCCGGGTGCAGTAAATTATCCCCAGTACATTCAGAAAACCAAATGCTCGTAGATCCAAATGGAGATTTGTTGAAATAGTCTCAAATCACATGCGGGTAATGACCATGCCGGCGGTCTGACCACGCTCCAAAGGACCCCAAACGCCAGAACATTGGCGTATTGGCCTGGTGGAATCAATATAGATGCAAGTCGTGGTAAACGGCGCCTGCGCCGTGAAAGTGCCCCCGGAGAAAAGGAGGATGCAATATTCGAAATAGCTGGTGGCAAGCTCAGTCATTTTGTGACGGAGCGTGAGGATCACCCCCGGAAGAGCCTGTGCCGACCTGATCCAGCGCAACGGCGTGAAGTGCTGGTTTCTCGGAAATATGTAGCAGGCCATCTTCCTTAAGCTTCATTTGCTTTTGCACCCACTCGGCCACTTCTTCATCCGCTGTGATAGCGGATGAGGCGGCGTCGCTGGAGCCGGGCTCCTCGGGTGGTGGGGCGCTGTCACCACCTGACTCGGTTGGTGGCTGCATGAGGGGGGCTAGCCAAGGGTGTCGGAGTAGCATGTTGTAAGTTGGTCGGTTTTTAGGATTCTTATCGAGACAGGCCCGGACGAATGCGTGCGCTTCTTCAGAGAATCCCTCGGGTAGTGTTGGAGGATCTCCATGGACGATAGCCTAAAACGGAGAAGGTTAGAATGTTGAACTTGGAAAACTGTTGTCAGGGTACTTACGTGTAACTGGCTGAAAATGTTGTTGAATGTTTCCGGTGGGTATGGGTATCGGCCCATGGCGCATTCAATGATGGATAGGCCTAAACTCCAAACATCGCTCTGCACGCTGTATGTACCGGCACTCGGCGCTCCCGACTGTTGCATTCCGCCCCCCGCGATCCGTTCAGGTGCCATATAACTCTGGCAGCCAATATTGGTCTTCGCAATACTAGAGACCAGATTTCCGCTGACACCAAAGTCGCAGATCTTGACTTGACCCTTGCTGTTGACAAGGACATTGGTTGGCTTCACATCGCGGTGAATAATATTGTGGTCCTCCTTCAGTGATTTCAATCCCATGATGGTGGACAGAGCCACCTTCCGCAGAACGTTCTCGGGAACACCGCCTTCGTAGAGCTTGTCAATCGAGCCGCCATCCATGAACTCGACACACATATAGACGGCACCTTCCTGGAAAAAGGCACCGTAGAAATCAATGATGAACGGAGATATACAGCGGTGTAGAATGTCCAACTCCATAATGATTTGTGCAAACTTGGCTTCGTCCAATTCCAAGCGAATTTCCTTCATGGCCATGACTACGCCTGAGAGTTCATTCGACCCAGAATCTGGACTCGGTTCATCGTGGCCTGGAGGACGACTGACAATGCCACCCAACCCGAGACCTGGCTTTCGTAGATGCGGGCGAGAGTGTCGAACCTTATAGACCGTTCCGTAATTACCCTTGCCCAACTCTTCTAAGCGATCAACTTCATCCAGAGAGATCTTGAAGCTGTGACCTGACGAGAATTCGACACCACCTCCGTGTAGCAGGGCTTTGTTTTTGAAGTTCAGAGTGCCCTCTTTTGTGTCGATGAACTCGGAGTATTTGCTGAAGGCAGACTCCCCATTTGGTTCGCCCTGCTTTTGATCTTTACCCGCTGCAGGAGTAGGAGGACCGGTGATATCCGATAGCTTGAGACCCGGCTTTGCGCGCTTCGCTCCTAACCCTCCCGGCCGAGGCGACAAAGCGCCAGGGCCATTGGCGGGGATGGAAGGGGAAGATGACCAATTTTGAGGATTGGGTCGTGCAGCACCGGGAGGCATGCCAACAGCGAGTGCGCCCCCTGCACTGCTTCCTTGAGCCATGGGAATCTGCCCCGTTGATGCAGCAGTATGTGGCTGCGGAGCACCTTGGCGGGATAACGAGAATGCCTTCATTTTTGCCATAATGTCTTGATTCAATCCACCGGTCCCTTGTGAACTCATCGACGGCTTGGGGTGTGGCGAAGTCCCAACACCCCGCCGCGCAGCATTGACCTGACCTAGGTGTGTAGACGAGGCAGATAACCCAGTTCCCGAAGATTCGCGGGAGGGAAGGACAACGGGGCTAGAGGTCTGTCGGGGAAACAAAGGATGAGCCGTGGGATCGCTGGGGGAGGGAGCATCGGCTTCAGACGCGACATCCTCAGGGGCGAGGTCTCGTTCATCAGCCATGGCGAGATGAAGGTGGGCTATCGGGGACGAAGTTGAGCCGACACCAATGGCCGGTGTGGTTGCTATAATTATGCCGTTTTGGACTTGGCTGCACCGGATGGCAGCGCTATGATAGAAGAAAAAAAAGCAAAAGCAAAGCAAAGACGACAAGCGAAAGCGAAAAAGGGTGATCTAGCGGAGGGAGAAAGGAGGGGCAGAAATAGGTGAAATCGCAATGTGAAGTCACTTCGGGCCGCGATAGAACGTGGGGAAAACCGATTTCAATACGTTGTATTGTATATTTTTGGTATTTTGTGGTATTTTTTAATATACTCGGTCTTTTTCTTTCTATCTCTCTATATCTACATATGTATACATAAACATCTATCTTGATATGTATCTATAGGTGATTGCTTTCTTCTATTTCATCAGTTCCATTCTATTATCTATACTTGCTTTGTTATGTGCAGTGAGGGAATTCAATCTCCAACCGGGCCGCTGCACCAGCCAATCACATGACGCCAATCAACCAAAAGCAGGTTTTCACCGCGTTATCCCCTTGGTCTGCCGTGTTTCGATTAAAAAAAGTGGCTTCATCATTTGATATGACATTACTGTGTAGCTGACGACACCCTGAATCCCTGTCATTGTTTACCCGGTTTTCTATATCTTTTAACGCCCATTCGAAAGACCATGCCAAGACGTTTCCCGGGTCTAGTAACCCCAGTCGTGGAACGGCATTGGAAGCCAAAGTACCCTTTTGAGATCATTGTACTAATCCAGTACTCTCGGCCGTGCTGACCCTGCACCTTAGTGCGAGTCGTTGACTCATCCTACTCCACTGTTCTCCCGGGCATGGCCGGTTGTTGGCTCGGATAAGCGGTTCCATCCCCGGGGCCGACAAACTCGGGGCCTTGTTTTCAAGTTGGGGAAACAGCTTAACTTGGAGCACGTTCCTTCGACCCGGGATGAGATAAGGTTCGATTGGTCAACCTACTTTGCTATACATAGTACGCCGTGTTCAGTATACCTATCGCTACAATTGCGATCAAACAGATGAAGGTATCGAAATTGTACCTAGAAACAACAGACGGCTGGACATAGCGGGGCAAAACGCCTTCGGGCACCGAGTGTCTCATCTCATTCGAGGTCTGAGCCCGAAATTGAAATCGCCTTTACCGAAACTTGATTGCGAATTCTTTCGTTGGAACAGTGTCTTCATTCAAATTGCATGTTTCCTCCAACCTGTGATTGATATTCTCATTCCATATTGATTTGATTCGAGCGTCTGAATCTTATCATCCAATGTGTCCCAACATTCATGGCAAGACATATCCACCGTCGATAAGTACATCACTTCCAGTCATAAAGCTAGATGCATCACTGGCAAGGTACAGATACAATCCCTTGATTTCCTTCACGTGGCCTTGCCTTCCAAGTGACGACATGCGATATGCCTCCTGGAGGGCTGAGGGGCCGGCTCCCATCTTTGTATCGAAGAAGCCTGGCGAGACGATGTTGACTCTCGCAAAATCCCGCCACTCACGGGCAAGTGATTTTCCAAAGTGAGTGACATACGCTTTGGTCGCATTGTAGACAGGCTGGTCAGTAGGAACGTTGACAATGTGTGCGCTCATACTCGAGGTAATAATGAGATTACCATGTCCTTGCCTTGCGAATTTCTCGCCAGCATATTTAGCACAATACACAATGCCGTCAACTAATCCTCGGTTAATACCACGAACCTTTATTTTGTTAGAACGAACAGATTTCATACCATTCACGGACATCTGCTTCCGGTACTCTTCTAGAGTCTGTTCCAAGATAGGCTTCGAGATCGCCATACCTTCTCTAAATCAGCTGGTTGCCATGCATCAAAATCGCCGCGAGAAACTAACCTGCATTGGCAACAAACACATCAATCTTGCCGAAATCTGTCACGACCTTTGTCATCGTCTGGGATACTTGAATGGACTCCGAAACTGCAGATCAAAGCTTAGCATTGTGGCACCTTTCTTGTGGGCATTAAGCTCCGCTTACCATCAACCTTGTAAGCGAAAGCCTTTATACCGTGTTCCTTTGCTAGGACCTGGGCTTTCTCAATAGCGACGTCATTTCTGTTAACATGGTTAACCAATTACACATAAGAGAGATATTGAATAAAGGAAAACCTACGAGTTATACCACAAGGCAACATGAGCACCAGCTTCGGCCATGGACTGTGCTATCGCATGACCAAGTCCATCGGCAGCCCCCGTAACAACCACCACCTTTCCGTTCATTTTGAACTGCTCCAAAACATTTGAAGGCGTATCCGGGAATGGGCGAGGAAAGCCCTCCCGGTTTTGGGCACAATCTTCAATGCTCATAGACATATTGGATATTCTGTGTAGTGGTTGAGGTGTCAGAAGGATGATGGGACCAGGGACAACCCCTCTTTATCAAGTATCCAATGTGGTGTCCCCGTTGACCCACCATCGGTGCAGTGTTGGCCGAGACGATCTAGGGCCAAGCATTATGATGTATATGTGTGACCTCAATATTTCAATTAATACGCTCCAAATCAAATAGAGAATTGCTGAGCTGATTGAACGGCTATATAAGGAAATAAGAAAGTGGGGAGATGTGGGGATCTTCAAACTTCGACTTAATAGGTAGACTAAGGCAGCTCTAGTTGGAAGGGCCAATACATTAGTCTGTGAGCAATATTAGTAGTTACATGTGTATGGAACCACCTAGCGATCCCCGAGATATCCATCCAGTGCTGCCAACATAGACGTGTGTCGTATTATGACTCCAAGAAACCAAAAACCTCAAAAGCTTTCTCATTCAGACTTGTTTGCAACTGTGATTCTAGGAACATGTCAAAGTTTAGCCACTTCTGCTTTGATGCCATTTGAAATGGGTTGGTTCACGTAGGCCCTCCCGGTACCAAACGCCTTTTGCGTAGAAGTTGATCCATGCACAGAGAAATTCTATTCGACATTGACAGGAATGATTTTGTTCCATCGAGAATAAAGATCATCCGGGAGCATCTTCTTCCTCTCAACTTGTTTGATCACTAGTTTATCTTCCAGAGGATCGTAACTGATGATTGAACTCCCACCCCAGTTTCTAGTCACTTGTAAGATACGATGAACGAGCGCGATGAGTTTCTTGATATCATCTTGATTGCCTTTCTCCCAGTCTTTCATTGCAGTAGTAACACCTTCCACTTCTGGCCTCTGGAATCTTCCACGTTGATGATACGCACGGGCGAATTTGGGCGTCTGAGAAATCCAGAGTTGAGGCACGACTTCCGATAGCTCCAGAGGCCTGTGAAAAACTCGAGTTTTGATCTCCAAGGTTGACTCCCTTGATACAACCTGACCTTCCCTCTTGATGGTCAGTTCGGATTCAACCGAGGCCTGGACCGTGGAAGTAGTTTCCGTAGTTTCCGAAGTAGGAGGAAATGAATGTAAGATTTCAGCAAGATAATCCCCTGTGGACGTGTCGTCTTTTGCACCAGGCTTTGAATCACTAACATAGCTGTCGGTCTCATGGCGCACGAGGAAACTCAAACCACCGAGTCGGTACGAGATTATGCGAAAGTGCCCAGTGCTATTCATGCCCTGGTTGATCGTGTATGATTTCTCGAATTCACGCCCAAAGCCCCGGAAGTCGGATGGTCCAATGATTGCATATGTGGCTGTCTCTGCACGACAGAAGATTGCGGTCTGAGCATTCATGGGGAATGAATCAAGACCGTTTTTGCGTTGAGTGGGATTGACAAACGACAGAAGTTGACGAACGTTGTTTCGGTCAGTTACGACATCGATTGAATCAATGTCGAACGAAGGTTGCTCAATGTAAAGGGCGCGGAATAACGGCTCTAGAGGGCTATTGGGATGACGCACAGCATTCTGAGCAATATAAACAAACCCGCTGTCTTTTTAATTTGATGAGAGCCTTGTGGAGCAGACCAGGGAGCTGGACTGCCGGAGACAGCGATGGTTGGTTCAGTCGCTTCGATCCAGTTATAAGACATGGCAATATCAGTGGACTTGAACCTTAAAAGAAAAGCATAACTGCATACCTAATATGTCGTTAACTCAACTCCACGATTTGACAGAACACCAAGAGAGGGAAGATAGAATTGCTATTTGTACTGCTGGTAGATGGACGAGTGAAGGGGAGAAATTTTATATGCACAGTGAAAGAAGGACCTACAAACGGAAGGGAGCTGGCCTCAGGCCACCACTACAAACAGGACTTCTGTACATCCGTGGGCAAACATCCATTTCAGTATTCTTCACCTTACTTCTTTCCTTTGGTCCCCCATCGCTTAGGCCTTCTCGTGTTGAGCCATGCAACCCATCCGAAGAAGAGAGTGCATGTTGCGCGTTGAACAAAACAAACCAAGCGCCTAATGATATACGTATAAGCAATGGACCACGCCGCGCTGAGGATAGTTACTACAATGGCATGTCTTCCCAATCCAGATGCATAGACGACATGGGTAATTGCAGACGACGGCGCAGGTGTAGGGGTCTCCCTCGGTGCGTGTTTTATTGCGACGCTAGATGAGCTGCTCTTACAGCGACCTATGTATCACCGGCGGCTGGTGGAACACGAGCATCGTCTAGCGGCTCAGAAGGCATGCACTTTGCCCATTTCAGCCGGGAGCAGGCCAGCGCAGGTTACTAAATAGAGAAATTTAATGGAACTCTGCAATGAATGGATATTTTGGCTGGAGGTCATGATGGTATATCTAACAACGAAATTGGCCAGCCCATTACGAAATCTTAAAACGTGAATTTTCTTTTCTCCTTTCAATTACATTTTGAGGGTCTTCATTTTGGAAGTTGAGGCTCGAAAGGCAAAACACAAGGTGCAGAGTATGAAGATGTCTCGGTAAATGCTTAACCATTTGGGAGGCCAAAAATACGTCCCCATTGATGCGTGTGGGGGGCCCATTTGGGACGAAGCGAAGGATGACCACCTGGGTATCTAGTAGCGAAGATCAACAAGTGTCGTAGTCTGTACAGGTCTGGCCCAACTTAAAGTTGTTTAGCGTGTGACAATATACTTGTCGAACAGAAGGATGGAGGGATATCAATCTATGGGGGCTCTTAATGTGGTCATTTGGCTCCGTTGCCGGATATGCTAACTAACTCAAGAACAAAAGATTAAAATCATATAAATATCGGAATGTTCTAGGCTATTATTCACACATATCTCTTCTTTTTCTCTTCTGAAACAGTATTACCGCATAGTCACAAGCTCTTCGGCGCTGGTAGGGTGGATAGCAACGCAGCTATCAAAGTCCTGCTTAGTAGCACCCATCTTGATAGCGACACCGAAGCCCTGCAGCATCTCGCCGACGCCAAGACCAAGGATGTGCAGACCAACAACCTTCTCCTGGGGACCGGCACAGATGATCTTCATCTCGGTGGGGTTCTTGGCCTTCTCCTCGGGAGACAAGCCGACATCGTAGAACATGGCAGTGAACTTGGTGTGGTAGACCTTAATCTTGTCATCACCGTAGCGTTGGCGGGCCTCGGGCTCGGTGAGACCGACGCAGCCGACCTCAGGGTGCGAGAAGACGACTGTGGGAATGTTCTCGTAGGAGAGCTTGGAGTGCTTTAACTCGGGAGGGCCGAAGAGGCGGCTACCGAGCTGGCGGCCGGCAGCAATGGCAACTGCGGAATTGAGTCAGTAAATATTTTTAAAAATAAAATTAAAGGTGGATATCGCAACTCACCAGGAGTCAGCTCAGCTTGACCGGTCACATCACCGAGAGCGTAGACACCCTCAACTGAGGTGTTCTGGTACTCGTCAACCACGACGTGGCCGCCAGCATTCAGCTTAACACCAGGGATATCCAAGTGCAGGTCTTCGACCTCGGGGGCACGGCCCACAGCCCAGAGAAGTTCGTTGACCTCGAGCTCAGAGCCATCATGGCCAATGAGCTTGAGCAGGCGATCCTTGCCCTTGCCATCGCGGATGAGCTGGATCTCCTTGAAACCGCCGTGGTTACGGTGGAGATTGACGCCAGCAGCCTCGTAGCGATCAGTCATAGTCTTCTGGATCATAGGGTCGAACTTGCGCAGGAAGTTCTCGCCGCGGATGAACATGTGGGTCTCAACATCAACGGCGTTGAGGACACCAGCAATCTCAACGGCGATGTAGCCAGCACCGACAACGGCGATCTTCGGGGGAAGCTCTTCTAACTCAAAGAATCCGTCGCTAGTGATACCGTGCTCGGCGCCAGGTACGGCGGGGAGGTTGGGCCGGCCACCAGTCGCCAACAGGATGTGGGGTGCGGTGTAGCGGGCGGTGCCGGAGCCATCAGCCAGCTTGACCTCAATGGTGTGGGGCTCGACGAAGCCAGCACGACCTTGGACGAGGTCGATTCCTTCACGACCCCAGTTGCGCTCATATGCGCCGTTCAGTCGCTTGATGACGGCATCGCGGGTGTTCTTGAAGTGGGTGTAGTTCATAGCAATGTTATCGGGGATATCGTAACCATAGCTCTTTCCAATGTGCAGCATCTCGTTGATGGTCGCAAAGTTCCATGTCATCTTCTTGGGAACACATCTAAATGTTGTCAGAAAAAAGGGCCAATGAAGTATGCCAGCATTACACCTTGTACTCACCCTACGTTGACACAGGTACCGCCAGACCGCCCGCTTTCCACGATTAGGGTCTTCTTGCCATACCAACCCGCTGCGCGGCGGGCACTTCCACTGCCACCACTACCACCGCCGAGGACGATGTAGTCATACTGCTGTGTTTCGACGGGAGCCATATTGGATGACTGTTGGTTCTTAGGGATGGAGGACGAAGAAAAGTGTCGAGAGATTGTAGAGAGACGAGAGTTGGTAGCAATTGAGCCTGTAGGGGTGGATCGGGGAGAGTTGATGGTCGCCAGAGTTCGATTGGTCAAACGACCAGGACGGATTTGACCAACGGAAGACCGGGTCAGAGATGAAGAGGCTCGAAAGCTAATCCGGGATGATTGGATGGAGCGGGAGAGCATGGAGAGAGGGGAAGAGGGGAAGAGGGGTAATTATATACAGGCTGAGGTGAGAGGGGACCGAAAAAACACAACGGCTGTGGTGACGATATCGGGGTTCGTTAATGCGCGTTGGTTCTTCCGTCACCGCAGGCGATTTCTCAGCAGTGATTACGTGATCAGATCTAGATCCGGGCAGGTGCCCACATGAGGTTGATATAAACGATGATTGATACGATACTTTTGGTTTATTATTCCATTCGAGATCTACACTTTGTTTACGCCTTTGACATGTAAGATTATTGAATTCGTAGATCGTATATATGATATATGGGTATAGGAAAATCACGAAAGAGCGACAGGGAGTGACCAGCACTCCAGAATCAAACTCGAGAGAGCACACAAGGAAATAATATCGATCAGACAACTCGTAACTCAAGAGCCAGGGTTGAAGCACTGGATTGAGTCAAGATTTGATTGTAACCAATAAAGGCCAATGAATGTTGAAAGATGTTTCAGCTAGGAAAGGGCCGCAGCCCTATCAATCTGAAGATGTTGGTTGGAGTATGATAGCAACAGGGAAAAGGGTATCAAAATGCGAAGAATGTACAAGACGAAACCATCAAGTCTGAGCCTATGTATATCTTGGCTCCATGTCACAACATCCAATTGGAGTGATATATGTAGCCAGCCTATTGGGCCAAGGACTAGACAGCAGCTGGGGGCGTGGAAGAAGGATGGTGAATATTTGCGTGGAGAGAGATCGAGCAAGTATACTCTGATGACTTGTAGATCATTCAATCCACACAATGTTGGTACTCTGTCGGTCACATTCTGCTTGCAACGGAGGGGCAGTCTTCAAATGTTGAAGGTAGCGTGAGAACCGGAGATTGACTCGTATGTTGTGTTACGAGACGAGAATATGAGGCAGGAGTGTTTCGGAGGGAGAAGAGACATCCCAGACTCTAGAATCCAGGGCCACAGTGGGTGATCCTTTCATCTTCGTCTGGGGCGCTGTTGGGGCAGAACGCTATCGCGGGCGGATGACTAGTGGGTATAGGCGATAACGGCAAAAGAGATGAGGCAGAAGCAAAGAGGAATGTAGACAGAACGTTCCATGTCGGCTGATGTTGAGGAGTTGCGTTTCATGGTTTTCAAAGATGTACAATAGCACAGTGATGTAGTGATGTGTCTAGAGATATGGAAAGGAGGGGGTCCGGGAGTATGAGAGAGTCCGGGGAGGGCGGTGTGTTTATCTTATCTGCTTAGGTAACTGCGTTGGGGCCTCAACAAAACATCACCTGACTCAACATGCGAAGGCATCTGGGCAGTCAACAAATAGAAACCTTGGAAGGGATGCCGACAGTCCACTCTTGATACGGTGGACAGGCAACCATATTTGAAGATTAAGCCCCGTGGGCTGTGATTTTTGAACATCAAACACTGTGGGCTTTGGTTGGCAAGTGAGAACACCCAAGTATTACACGTGGTAACTGCATGAGCCTCGGCGGGTCCCGATTATTATAAGGTGGACTGGACATTTCCAAGTCAATTTTTGGTCTTTTCCAAGCTTGATGTGATAATGATAATGTGTATCAAATCCGTCTAAATATAGCCCTAACGGGTTACAATCCAAAAAACATCATTACCGGACAACCTCTCTCATACATCCCTTGACAGTATCCAATTTCAAGGGTCGCGCAATGAGCTCATAAAGGCACCCAGCCGACCTCGACAACAATGATCTACATTACTGCTTCACCCCTAGCTATACTTACTCTGTCACTTAATAATAGAGAGCAGCCCCTGTCGACCGTAAACCATAACATTTCAAACCCTCCACATTCACGGAGAATGAAGAATGCAAGGAGATACCAACCGCGCCTCCCATCTACCAATGAAAGCAACCATGAGTGGCCTTCATACCTGGCTAAACAAAACACAACCCAGGAACCCGCCCTGCCGACCAATGGAGCAAGGCATCTCGCCGCTCGAGTTCTCCTTCGTAGTCCTAGTTCATTAGACAAAATCTTGCCCTAGAAGAATCCTGTGCTGGGGTATACCTGAGCTGATCTTCCCAAGCACGTTCTCATCACCTCGATATCACGCCAACCGATCTTCCACCAGCTACCATATCATCACCGCCATAATGCGTGTTTCAGCCCTCGCCTTCGCTGCTATTCTGTCGCTGGTCTCGGCCAAGAAGATCAACATGCACTGCAACTTCGCTGAGGACGACACCGGCATGGTGCAGCAGCCCTTCTGCTGCCGTGATATGGCGCCTGCGCGAGGAAACTCGAAGGCAAATGAGGCAACGGACTGTATGTATAACAATATCGTGATATTTGGTCACTAGGGGTTTGTCTAACAGTCTACTTTTCTAGGTGATCAACTGGACCAGCCTCAGCTGTGTGATGATCAGTCTCGGCCAGCGTGTTGCTATACTATTGTGAGTTTTGTTCCGGTCAATTTACCTCTCTGATTTTGCTAACCTGACCTCACCTACTTTTCTCAGGGCGCGAAGAAGATCTGTACTGGACATGTTATCTTCCAGGATGCGGAAGATGTTTAGAGTGGAGAAGGATACGAAGGCACAGTTGAATACAATCGCGTTATGACTTGGCGGTATGAGAAATTAGCTCAACTCCGGCGTTTTTATGTCAACAACTTCAAGTGAATAGACATCGAACATATATCACACTTCGCTTTTGATGCTTGGATGGATGACGGTCTCCTGTGACGCGGGCCCAATCTGTTATAATGTTTAAGAATACTTATCTCTAGGAGAGTAAGCCAGGAAATAACAGAATAAGTGAACCGGTTAAGCTATATAAATAATTTCACGAAACAGGAAATGCTAGAAAAAAGATCGCCAAACTCCAAATCCCCGGCGCCGAAGATGCTATACACAGTCAACCATCGATAAATGCAGACACATCAATCGGAGACTACCCCAAGCATCTCTTCCGTGTTCCTTCGAAACAAACGCTCCGCTAGGCCCGGCCTGGCCGTGCATAGTTCCAAACAACATTCAGTGAATGGGCTGATATCAACACGGGAGAATCGAGTGTGCGGCCAATCAGTGGCATAGATAACCCGATTAGGCGCAACAGACAAGAACTCGCGTGCCATAGCCTGAAGGTCACGCATTTGATGGTCGTTGCTGAGTCGATACGGCGCAGACATCTTAACATATGTTTTCCCTGCGCGAAGAAGAGAGATCAAGGACGAGAACCCTTGAAGCGCGTAGGGGTTGAAAGCCGGCCCATCAACGTCCCACGACGCGAGCTCGGGGCTGCCAAAATGGTCGATGCAGATGCGCACGCCTAGTCGTGGGAGGATTGACTCGACCATCGAGATCATCCTAAGGGGAAGATATATCTCAATGATCCAGTCGAGAGGTCGGGCAAGCTCAGCATGCTGGAGTAAGGTCTCTTCCAGCTCGTTCTTGTCCATCACTTTCCCTACAGACTGAAGGTTGATTCTCAGTCCACGGACTCCGAGGGTATGCCATCCGTTTAAAGTGTCTGGTTCAACGGTTCCAGGGTCAACCACGACAATTCCTCGGCCGCGCGAGGGCCCAAGTTTTCGCAAGGCATCTAATAAACATGAATTGTCCGTGCCATAAACTGACGGTTGCACAAATACGAGATTCTCAACACCTAGATCGGACTCGAAGGCGAGAGCTTCGGGCAATGTATGTGCGGTGGGTTTATATACCGCTGTTGGAGAGACAGGGAACCGCTCAGGTTCCACAACATGCATGTGGCTATCCCAGGACTTGGGAGGGAGTCTCTGTTTGAGTGATACACTTGCGGATGAGACATGTGTTAAACGCCGTTGCTCTAAACGAGTGGAAAGAACATCAAATGATATCGATGAAGGCCCGTGAAGTACCTTGGTTTTGGACTGAGCAGCGGTCAGCATCCTGAATATATAGTAAGGAAATGAAGACAGCGGCCGGTTCCCAATAGTAAGTGAGTAGGCAGAGGTACAGAAAAAAGGCCAAAATAACGCCCTAGGGATATACTCACAGAGGAGCAGCTCCAGCAAAGCGATTTCAACCTAAGACATGACCTAGGAAGAAACATGCTAGTTTCACCGCTCAACATCCGTGGATGTTAATCTCAGTACCTGCAATGCAGTGTGTTTTTGAACAAAAAGCACCCTTCGGCCGTGTCCGAGCAGCACAATATGTAGGGAGTAGGATGTACAGCGCTTGTGCGACCCACCCACCAACACCCACCACGCTTGTGACCAGATACAGGGAAAAATTGAGCTCGGAAGTTGTCCGTCAAGGGTCGCTTCCAATCCTCAAGCCGCCATCTGGGCCGTCAAGCGGAGCCAAAAAGTGGATAGCTGCGGCGCGATCCGACATTGAAGTGTGGATTCACTTGAAAGTCATTTTAATGCGAGAAAGTAATAATGCAAAATGTAATATAGGTTATGCATTGCAGCAATTGCTCAAGTTCTAAGACATGGGAAAAGTAGGGACAAATTGACCAAAAAAAAAGTACCAAGCTCGGATGTTGACCGAACGTCTATTTAGCTCGGATGCCGAACACCCGTTTTTCCCTTGTCCACACCTGGAGATCGCACTTCACTGCCCCCCGGATTTATTGTTATCAGCCCCCACAGCTCGCTTATACTAGGGGCCATGCGATGGATCACATCACGATGGTCGACCAATCCATACTTCGTCCTTGTGATTGCTGTCATTGCCTGTGGCGGGATTCCCAAAGGTACAGGTGCACTTCCTCCCACTAGTCTGACTTATCGGACAACGATCTGCGACGACTACTAGTGACAACTACTAGTGGCATTTGCTAATTGCGTATTGTCCTCCATAGGCTATGACGAGGGTGGTTATAGCGCTAGTGTCTCCCTCCCCTCCTTCAAGTCCGACTACGACCTCACTATACACCGGGGGGTCGACGAGACCGAGCTAGCTAACCGAAAAGCGAACATCACCTCCTTTAATGTCCTAGGTGCAGCACTGGGTGCCCTGATAGTCCTCGATCTCAATGATCGACTCGGGCGCTTGGTGGTATGGCGCCTAGCATGCATCGTGTGGGCAACAGGCACATTGATTCAAGTATTCGCATCCGGTATATACGGACTGCTCTTGTTTAGTCGCATATGGGCCGGGTTAGGCGCGGGCGCTCTAACGGTGACTGCGCCGCTGTATTTGACCGAAATAGCCCCTGCTAAGACAAGGGGTCTAGTGGTGGGGATATACATGGTATTCTTACTGGCTTTTCTGGCTATGGGTAAGCTTTGACCCTCTATATATCGTACATTGCATACGTATTCGGCCCTAAATCTGACTCATTACGTGTTCTTCACAGGGTTCTTTATCAACTATGGCGCCAGTGCCCACATGGCGACCACGCGAACCCAATATCGCCTAGTTCAATCTGTGCCTTTAATTCCTGTGGGGATTGCATATGGTCTGTCGTATCTTTGCCCTGAGACTCCGCGGTATCTCGTTTCGAAACAGCTTCATCAGGAAGGGCTAGAGGCTCTCGCACGGCTACGTGGCAAGGCTATCGATGATCCCGGAATCACAGAGGAATTCGCGATTATCGATGCACGGGAGCGGGTGCGAGCGACAGATCTAGCATCTGTCTCTCATTGGACTATATTCAATGAGACACAGACGAATCTGAATTACCGACAGCGCTTCTGGCTTCTAATTGCCATGCAAACAATCGCTCAGTGGACCGGCGGGAACGGGATCACATACTATGTAACGACCATATTCCAGGTTCGTTAATTTCAAGGCAATTATTAGCTACAATAAGCGACGAAACACTAACATATGTGAAACAGTACGCCGGTGTAAAAGGCGACGGAAATTCTCTCATCTCCTCCGGCGCTTATGGGATAGTCAAACTAATCTTCACGATGGCCTTCGCATGGGGTCTAATCGACCTCCTCGGTCGACGCCGCTGCACCCTCGTCGGATTAAGCCTACAGCTCTGCGCGCACATCTACATGGGTATATACATGGGCCTACGCCCAGGCTCAGCAGATAACAAAGACGCCTCCAACGCAGCCGTCGCCTCCGTCTTTATCTACGCCGTCGGCTGGTCCATCGGCCTCTGCACAGTACCTTACCTGTACGGCACGGAGATCTTCCCAACACGCATCCGCAATGTCAGTTATGCGATTAGTATGGCGCTGCACTGGTTCTTCCAGTTTGCTGTTGTGCGTGTTACCCCGAATATGTTTGTCTCGCTTGACGTCTGGGGTGCGTATCTCTTCTGGGCGCTTATTTGCTTCTCCGGGCTGGTTATCCTTGGTGTTTGGATGCCCGAGACGAAGGGTGTGCCTATTGAGCGGATGGGGGATCTGTTTGATGGTCCGTGGTATCTGCGGTGGCGGGCTAGGCCGAGGGAGTGGGATCTTGCTTCGCCGGTTGATATGTCGCAGAATGTTGCGTCGAAGGATGGTCGTGTTTTGTAGTCTGGCGGCTCCTCCTTGTGATGATTCTTTTCGTTGTTTCTTTTTGGCATCCTATTGATATATATGCTTGTCATTTACTGATACCCCATTTGTTATTATTTGGCCCGTGTTTGACTTTGATAGCGGTTCGATTATCTCTATTTTCGTGATTCTTAAGATATCTGGTCCATTTTGCGTATCAACTAGAGCCTCTTCCTATAATAAGAAGCCGTAGAGATGTCTTCTCTTTCCAGCAATTGACAGAGGGACGAAGCTTGCAAATGTTGCTTACATGGATATATATACATGTGGCTATATCATTAGGTGCTGAAACGATATATCTACCTCGGACTGACCCTGATCTTGGCAGGCTGCTGATTGTATGTGTATTTGGGAATCACGAAAACAGAACAGAGTCGACAAGCAGAGAGAAGAGGAAAAAAAAAAAAAAAGCCAGCTTCCAAACCAGGACCGAGTGACGTTATACAAGATCATTGAGACGGACCACCCCAGCCCTGCTCAAAGACAGGCGTCATAGGTGTCATATTCGTCGTGATCGGCTGCGCATACGAGAATGCTTCATATACCTCAGGCGCGATTTCGTAGGACCCGGGGTCATCCATCGTCATGACGGCGTTTGGCATCCCACCCAGCAAGTGTGTAGGCGGCAGCTGGGGCATTTCGTTTGAGTGCGGGATGCCGAAACCTGGCCCTGTATGCTGGAAGTTATTATAGGCTCCCGCCAGAGGCGGGTTTTCAGGGCCGGTAGTTTGGGCTTGAGAGGCTATCGATGCTTGAGGTTGGTGATGTTGGCCTGGAGAGACGTGGCGGGATCGGTTACTGCCTATTGACGGGGACTGGCTGTGCTGAGGGTGGTGTTGAGGTGGGGATTGGTGATGTTGGTGTTCTTGGTCGGTTTTAGGAATAGGCGCGGGCATTGGTCCGTGGATGTTGATTTGGAGTCTTTGAAGCTCCAGAGATATGAGGTTGAGGGCTGTTGAGATAACGGGGTTGGCGACTTTGACTCGTTCAAGGGCGAAAATGCAGAATTTGAGCTTGTCTAGGGTTCCCGGTGCGGCGTACTTTAGGGCTTGGATCTCGAGCAGGAAAATCGACGCGGCTGTGTAGATGCTGTATGCGAGAGAGAGGACGACGTGGCTATCGCCGAATGTACGGCGGTATAGGTCGAAGAGAGATAGGATTGATGTTGCTGATGCCATGCACTGTACAAGATGGTTCGAGTCGTGTGCCTCCGGGCGGGCTTTCAGTAGCTCTCGAGAGCAGAGAATTGGTCGGTGGAGAAGGATATTGATAGTATGATATAAACAGCTAGAAGAATTTCAGTTAGTACCATGTTCCAATTTCCGCAGGATTGAGCACATACTTCAAGATCACGATATGGCTGGGGGGTGAGTATGGAGGAAGATCTACCGCCGCCAATTTCAAGTAGTCAGGTAGCTCATCCCACCAGTCACTTAGATTCTTGGCCTGCTCCTGAACACAATCAAAGAATTCAGAGTCCGTGCTTCGGCGGATTGGGTCGTATATGTGGATTAGAATCTGGTTCAAGATTTCCGCCAGACCGCACATCTTCATGAAACATGACGTTGAATGCGCCTGCGTTGGTGGATAGTGGGCACCGTCAGTGAAGCCTACCCCATGAGGTGTCCATATTTCGATCTCAGCGGTGTCATCGAGAATCATGCGTGGTGGGCTAACGTGAGATTGCTGCATCGTTGGCGCCCGGCCGAAGTACAGCGAAACCACCTTATCCCAGAAATAACAACTCCAAAATAGACGATTCCGTATTTCAATATCCTCATCACTCAGATGAGCAGATCCTGAATATTTCCGGCTGTCGATGGAGATACCCAAGTCGTCCAGCAGCCGGAAGGCCATGCCACTGTATAGCCAAGCTTGCGTTCGATTTCCACGGCCACATTCCTGGGCACTGAGAAGGAGTAATGTCTGAATGGTCGGGATGCCCGCATAACCAACTTTGAGGGAGTCGAACACCCCAGTCAATGCACGATGGGAGAATTGTGCACCACCATCATAGGAGTCCAGAAGCGGACCAACCTGAGGCTCGGCTTTGCACCATCGCACCGAGTGAGAAAGAATGGCATTTAATAAGACGTCCGAGTAATAAGCCCCATTGATTTTCATATCACCTATTAGGAGAGGTTAGTGTCATAGGTCGTCTGAAATGGAAAGGTCGGACAGACGAGTAAATGCAGGACGGTAGACAAAATTCCACAGTGGCTGGATCCAGCACCAATGTGAGTCGAGAAGATACTGGAAAGGCTCCTGCAGAAGTGTATCAGCATATGCATCCTTCAAATAATCCAATTCACCAGAGCCCATACCGGCATAGCAGCCATCTGCTCGAATGCTCTTTCCCGCCATGCGTTATTAACAAGTCGCTCTTTGCGACCCTCCAATTCCTGCGCGTAATGCGAAGTCGACGCGGCTTCGTTCACCACCCCACTAGGCAGCTGGAACAAACTAGTCGGCCCGTGAAATGAGACGCGACCGTCATTTTCCACGTTGAGACCATCAAATGCCCGGGTGAGATCTTCAGCATCGGGATCGATCTTTATCTTCGGTCCGCTGGGGCTGGACGCAGCCGACGACGGCGATCTTGTCTTCTGCACCTCTTCCCCCTCGCCGCGCTTCGATAAAGCATCCTCCAACTGCGCTACCCTAGCCTCAAGCTGTTTCGTGTACGATAATGTTGGGGCTCTTTGGAAGAGAAAATTAATCAGCGACTGCGATAATAGAACAGCATAAAGAGGGGTAATCGACTCACAAGCTATACACACACTGCTCGCGGCGCGCGGCGCATCGCGAACATGACGGACTAGCGCCGTTACATTTAACCTGGTGAGCAGTTAGCTCGGAAATCTCGGGCTTCGTCCGAGGGGATCCGCATGCACCTTGCGTTTACGACAGGCCTCGCATGAGAAGGCGCTCTTCCGGGGGAGACTAGTCTTGGGAGGCTCAGCCATTCCAAGTGTCTCCTTTTCAAGGTCCCAATTCGAGATATACTCCCCGAAAAAAATAGGTTAAAATGAAAGGAAAAGGAAAAAGATAAAAATAGGAGAGAAAGATTTTTGGCCCCCTACGTGGGGCGCGGGGATTAAGCCTTATGAGGATTATGAGAATTATGAGAATTAGGAGAATTAGGAGAATTATGAGAATTATGAGAATGAAATAGTATTGACGTCGAATCAGCTTGAGCTCCCGAGGTCAAGTTGGAGTAGGGCGGAGACTTTTATTGGTGGGAGATGTTGGAGATTCCACTTGGGCTCAACTTAGGTACCTCCCGAGGGGATCTAGGCCCCACTACGGGTTATCTAGGGAGTTTATAGAGAGTTTATATAGGTGATATACCTAGGTAGGTGATAAAAAGACAATTAGTTATGCTTCAAATGCTATTTGCATGGTATTCAATTGTATACACGATTCACGGATCCCTTATTTCTTCCCTTTTTTGCCCCCGGGGCCTTTGCCTTTACCCTTGCCCTTCTTGGGGTCCTTAGCAGACTCTGCATCACCCTTGCCCTTCTTCCATCCGATATTACCATCGTGTCTCATCTGCGCATCATCAAGACGCTTCTTGTCCTTGTTGCTAAGCTTGACATTGCTCTTCTTGGTATTGGGACCGTTCAACTCAACGGCACCCAGCTTGCGAGAAACCTTCTTGTCCTTCTCGGTCTCGAACCACGTCCGCTTCGGCCGTGACATGATCTCGTTACCATGCTTCATGAGGTTCTCACCCTTGGTGAATTGCATCTCAGCTTGAGAGAACTGCTTCTCGGTCTTCTCCTCTTGCAAGATTTCAGCCACCTCGTCGGCCATATCGTCGGCCTTTTGCGCCCAGCTGTCGGCAACGGCTTGCTCGATCACACGACTGACGATCTTGGCACCTTGGGCCTTACCTGCACGGACGGCAAGCTTGACGACCTTGCGGTCGGGTTCGGCGGCAATCGTGCATGCACGACCAGAGCGGCCGGCACGGGCTGTACGTCCAACACGATGCAGGTAGATCTCGTGGCTCTGGGGAGCCTCGTAGTTAATGACCGTTTCGACACCCTTGATATCCAGACCACGAGACGCAACGTCAGTGGCGAGAAGGTAGGCAACCTTGCCATCTCGGAAGTTTTCGACGGATTTGATACGCTGTATAGGAAGTTAGTGGTTGTAGATATAGGACAAGAGTTGTTTGAACATACCTGTTCTTGACTCAGACTACCGTGTAGCTCTGCTGCCTTCAAGCCCAATAGGCCGAAAATGATACGAACGCGGTGAGCTTCTTTCTTCTGTCGGAAGAAGATAATAACGCGCTTCGTGTAGGCTTCTTTGCACAGGTGTAGAAGGTAACCGAGACGCTTGTCCTCCCGTCCGGGACGGAGACGCACGAACTCTTGAATAAGGGTGGATACAGTGTTCTTCTTGGCATCAACCATCAAGCGCATCGGGCGGTTCATACCAACACGAATAAGCTTGTCGATTGAGTCTGTCATGGTCGCAGAGAACAGCATAGTCTGGCGAGATTTGGGAATCGTGGTGAGAATCTCGTTCAACTCATCGGCGAAACCATCCTCAAGCATACGATCGGCCTCATCGAGAACAAGAATCTCCAGGGTATCAACTGTGAAACTGGGCGAGTTGCGCATGTGATCAATGAAACGACCAGGGGTGGCGATGATAACATCGGGACGCTTCTTGAGCACATTCTCCTGCTCGCGAAGACTGAAACCACCAACCAATTGACAGAATGTGACGTCTGTGAAGGTGGCCAGTTTGACGGAAACGTTGTAACACTGAACAGCCAACTCACGAGTGGGCATCAGAACCACAACGCGACTTGTAGGGACCTTCCGGGGACGGAAGAGGAGACGTTCGAGGATAGGAACAATGAAGGCAGCGGTCTTTCCTGAACCTGTCACGGCACTACCGACGATATCTTTACCCAGCAGAGCAACGGGAATCGCCTTGCGCTGGATAGGAGTCGGGTCTGTGAATCCAACGGCAGCGAGACCTCGAAGGATTGGGCGGGAAAGGTTGAATTCTTGGAAAGTCATCTTGGCCATGTTGGCCTTGGTGTCGACCTTTTCTTCGGGGGCAAAGAACGCTTTGCGCTTCTCTGCTTCCTCCTCATCCACCTCGCTCTCTACATCGGACTCCCGGTCTGAGCCCATGTCGTCGGGGTGACCAACGGGTGTGGCGACAGAGTCGTTGTCAGATGCAGCATCGTCATCGGAGTCCTCATTTTCATCCTTGTCCTCATCGTCCTCCTCATCTTCATCCCCAGAGCCAGGCTCAGGGCCCTCAGCATCACTTTCCTCCTCGCCGTCTGCGCCCATACCGAAGGCGTCGTCGGCCATGAGCTCATCATCCTCGAAGTCAACGGGCATTTCGTCGCCCGATGCAGCGTCGTCTTCAGATGCACTGGCGCTCTCTTCCTTCTCGGCAACCTGCTTTTTCTGCTTCTTAGCAGCAGCTTCATCCTTCTTAGCCTGCCTCCGCTCAATGATGTCGTCGATATCGACAGCCTTCTTGTCCCCGGAGCGCTTCTTCTCGTTATCATCAATACCCCAGCCATCGAAGCCTTCAGTGACACCACGGTTCGCGATACCGCCAACATCGAACTCGAACTCGGGGTTCAAAACGCCGTCGTCTTCTGTTGCATCCGCTGCAGCATCATCGTCCTCCTCCTCTTCCGATTCAGGTTCGGGTGCAGGCTCGGCGTTCTTCTTGTTCTTCTTGGCGTTTTTCAATTGCTGCTTTTCCAGCTGCTTCTGCTTCTTGTTCTTGGGCTTGACGGCTTCGACCTCGCGCTTGCGCTTTTTGTTGTCCGATGCTGGCGCATTATCGTCCTGCATCTCGTTGTCGTCATCTTCTTCTTCGAAACGGGTTTCGTTCTCGTCGTCGGAGAGCGTGAATACGAAATCATCGTCCTTGGCGGAACTCCGCTTCGCCGATTGAGGAGCCATTTTGAAGGCTGGCGGAAATTCCAGTGTGTATTTGGTAGTTGGATGTCTTCCACACTCTCTCGGACAGACTCAGTAGAAAATACAAGACCCCCGAACAATGTGCAAGCAACTCAATCTCGCCGAGAAGAAATGGATCAACATGCGAAAAAAAGTTCCCCGGGCGGTGACAAGAAAATTTCCGATGACATAATCAGTCCGCTTCGCTGGATATCATTCTATTCCAAGGTTATTATTAAGGAAAAATTAATATAATCATACACTTTCGATTAGCTACCTACCTATGTAGGTATTCCTTCTCCTCTTGATATCCCCCGTATGCCTTTTCAACACATAGATCTTTTTTTTGGTGAGACATCCTAGATACAGACCATGTGCCTGTCATAGTAGTCTGATTTTGTTTTCAACTTTTTTTTTTCCCTTTTTCTTGCATTTTCTCCGTCATTTTATCCCTGCCACCAGATTTTCCGAAGATGAACTCCCTCGCTAGTTTTCACATCATTCATTCGCAGGCCCATCAGAGGTAGTTGAGTATCGCAGACTGGGTGCCACCCCCCTGGGGCTGGGCTTGAGCCTGAGATCGGCCCCTGACCCCATCGCTCAAATATGGGGCCCCGATGCGACGAGCCATGTATTGAAGGTCAAAACTAAGAACTGGGTTAGCAAATACAATCCAAGATGAAAGTGAAGAGCAAAAACAAGTCACGCCTCTTGCCACTCTTCACTCTCGCATTCTCAAATACGCACTTTTCCTCAAAGCCAAAGTCCCTCTCCAACCACTTCTTGATCCAGGCATGCTCCTCCTGGGCCTCCGGGGATGTTGCAATGGCGCAAACCATTGCTGTGAGAGAACGGCCATAGCCCGCACCGTACTGCACTGTACCAGTTTGGTCAAACTCGTAATCCTTGCTCTGTCCATATGTCACATCAAAACAAGAGAGGACCATATCAACAAGTGCCCGTCCAATGTGCTGCTTCTTGCTACTCTCTTGGACGAAGACATGCAGCTCGCCCATGTGCTTGTCAGCGCTTTTGCCGTGTCGATGGAATTCGACATAGGCGTAGCCAACCACAGGGTCAATCTGGTTACGACACAGGCGCTCTGGTGGACGTCGGGCAGCAACGACGAAGGGGAAGTGGTTTTCTCGGCAAAATTGAAGAAGCTCCCCAAAGTCATTCACGTCCATAGATCGGGTTTCACTGCTCAAAGCTGAGTTTTGAGCATACCAGTTCATTATTTCAAGGATAGAAGAAGCGTCACATTGCTCTGCAGGACGCAGATAGATGCCGGGTGGAACAACCTTCGAATCTGGTGGCAATTCTAGCCAAGCACGGTAAGCCGCAGTGCGACGCAGGTGCTCTTGGTGTTCCTGTTCCTTCTTCTTTCGTCTTCTGTTGATCTTCCCCAGGTTGTACACGTAGCCTTCCGATGTCTCGTGCCAATGCAGGCGTGTCTGCTCGTCTTTCATGTCCCTAGGTGTGGGAATATGTTTGATGTCGGGCAGAAACATAGAAGACTGTCCGTCGGGTATCGCAGTTCCGTCAAAGAAGGCAATGTGATAGATGTCGACTTGGTGTCCTGCCGGAAGCTGATCCCACCATGTGCGGAATTGCTTTCTGACACTCGCGTTGGGGAGATCAAACGATGTAATCCTATGTTTGAGTTCGTGCCATTGATCATCTCCTTCTCGGATGTCCAAATTCCAGTCATCAAGAAGAGACTGCTCCGGCTCGTAAACAGCGCTGTGGCAATCCGATGTGAAGGCAAGGATGCCATCTTGGACGATTGGGAAGATACGACCGGATTTTGCGTATGCCTTTACTTGCCTTTTGCGTCGGGCATCCCACTGGGTCCGAAACTCCACATTGTTGACCGTCTTTTTGACTTCTTCATGTTTATCGTCAGGAATACAGTCGGGCGGATCAGCTGTTGCCCATGGCTCAGGTTCCTCAACGCCTTCGACAGTCCTGGGTTTTGCGAGCAACTGATAGACAACGCTGTCCAAATCAACACCAGGCCCATCCCTCGCTGCGGGAAGCATCTCAGGGCAGGAGTGACTCTCGTTTTCCATGCCAAACAGAGGCTGCTGCACGGGCATTTTCTCTCTCCTCTGTTTGTCAAACTGTTTGGTCAAATCCCAAGTTTGTGCCCAGCTCAGATTCTCGATGCTCTGTATCAGCTTGTTTCTTTCCATTTCGTCCATGGATTCGAAAACATGAAGCATGGCTGAAACCGAACTAGAGCCATTCAGGGCCATCGTCGGTTTTGGCTTGTCGAACTTGTTGGGCGGCTTTCGATAGACAGCATTCCTACCACGGAATGGCTTGGGTATTTCGATTTCTTCTGCCATTGTGATATGAACTAGGTCACGAGGAATTGAATCAGAGTCTCTGGTAGATATTTTCAAGTCAGCTAGGGTTCTCGAATATCATTGCCATGATGCTTCTTTGGTCTATTCTTGGTCACCCTCTCGCTTTTCTTTAATGCATGTGAAATCAACAAAAAAGGAAGCAGTTGGGAAGCTCTGTGAACCCACTTGGAATAGGGCTTGCAATTGTGCCTGTTCCGCACATATGTCACTTGGGGGTGGCCTCGTGTTTTTTCCTCAAAGGGCGCGTAAAAATGTTTGATAGCAAGCGTACCTGAATGACCGGGTGTGTTGCAGTCAGTTCCCTGGCGAGAGTTGACTGCAAATCACGTTCAGCGTTGTGGATACTTGGAGCAAGGAAATGAAACGAACGAAGTGATGAAAGGTGGGAGAGATGAAGATGGGAGAGATGATGAGTGGAAAGGGTGAAGAGGGAGATCTGGGGGGAGGGAGGGGAGAGGGAGAGAGAGAGAGAGAGAGAGAGAGGATGATGAAGGTTGGGGTACTGGGAAACCTCGAACGTTTCCTCTCAAAGTCACACTTCAGGTTACCTTCACAATTTCCTATTATCCGATTATACACTCATGTTCTTCCCTCTCATACAAAGAAGCGGTTCGGCAATACTTCATTCAAATACTGCTTTGGAGTTTCGAAAGCTGGTTACTGTGATAGCTATCTGAATAGACCTAGGAAGGTCAAGGGGATGAAGTCGATACAAATAATCCAAAGATTCGACGGGACAATATGACCTCTGGTCTGTCTATTTGCAGTATATAAATATATGCACAAGAATATCAGTCATGTATGCACTCTTGTCATATCTCTTTGGTCGTCTTTTTAGTCGTATTTCTTTATACATAACTATCTTGTCCCCGTTCTCAATCTTTCTGGATAGAGGAGGGAAAAGCGACGAGAGGCTTAATTTGTGAAATAGACTTTTCAATATATAAAATTTGCTATGCTATAATATTTATGCAAATATATCTGAGTGTTTCTATTCAGATAAAAAAATGATCTTAAGACTTGAATTTCGGGATAGCCTTGCGATTAGTGGATGCCGTAGCCCGGAGTCCGATACAGTGGCCTTTAGAAAATCAATATAACAAAATATACACCAACATCACATTCAGATAGACATGTTGGAATAGAAAGCCACATTGTAGTAATGGGGGGAAATATAATATCGGCCGATCCATAGACACGATCAAACCCCATCTGGAGCCTACCAGCATTTTTCCTTTTCCAACTTCCCCCCAAAAAGCACCAAGCAGGGTATTTCCGCAACCATGTTGTCTATACTTCGAAAGGCCCGCTTAAAGGATAAAGAAATGCGTATATTGATGCTGTATGGACTCTGGCCGATCGTTCGGATCGAGATGCTAATGATTGCAGGGGTCTTGATAATGCCGGCAAGACGACCATCGTCAAGCGAATTATGAAGGAGGACGTCACGACAGTCAGCCCGACTCTAGGATTTATTATCAAGACAATTGACTTTATGGGGTAATTTTCCACCTCCTTACTATCTCAAGCTCTGCTAACTCGGCGCAGATACAAACTCAACATATGTGAGCCATCCCAGGTATCGGGTAGGCACCCGTACTGACAGTATTAGGGGATGTTGGAGGACAAAAAACACTCCGATCCTACTGGAAAAACTATTTTGAAAAGACCGACACGCTAGTCTGGGTTGTCGATGCTACAGATCGACTCCGGGTTGACGATTGTCGACAGGAGCTCTCGGGTCTGCTTCTCGAAGAGGTACGGATGACGTCCCCACCCGCAAAATCTTGAAAGCGTCAACTGAACCTGAACACATTCCACCAGCGCCTTACGGGAGCTAGTTTACTAGTATTTTTGAATAAGACAGACGTGGAACATTGCATGAGCGAGCAGGAGGTCCGAGAAGTATGTCCAAGTTCTTCCTTTGGAATTCGGTGAGGTCTGCCGAACTTGGCTAATGTTTTGTGCAGCGTCTTGACTTGGATTCGATCAAAACCCATAAGTGGACTATCTTGCCATGCAGTGCAATGACAGGCACAAATCTGAATGAAGGTCTGGAATGGGTAGTACAAGATGCCAAGGACCGACTGTTCCTCTATTAGTGAATTTGGGGGAAATTAGTGTGTGTCTTTTCTTGATATCTATACTTACACCAGATATCTAATACAACCTATGTCAAGTTGTCTCTTTTAATTCAGGTTTTGGTCTACTCATGTATTGAGTTAAAGTGCGTTTTCTCCCCCGTTATATTTAAACTAACGTGCCATCAGTCATATTCTAAAAATCTTCAATGCGGTGCATGTTATGCATACCCTTTCTAATACTGCCTACATGTTCTAAAGGACCATCTAGTTAGGAAATGTTCCAAGCAGCAAAGGAACTAGGCTGCTCATATCCGATAGGCTAGAGTAGAACTTTACAAAGAGTGAAGAAAAGTAATGTTTCATTTCATCGTGTATGGAGTTACAACCTAGCATATGCAAGGCACAAACTGATATATCCAATACTAAAATGGTCACATATGACCCAACTATGAGTTCACCTTAACCCGTTTACATATACCTTAGGTAGCCCCTGAAAATAAGAAAAAAAAAACCAGAGGAACCAGAAAGAAAGAGCCAAAAATCCCATGGAACGAGGAAAAACTGCGGGGCCCATCGCTCCACATAAATAAGGAAGAGTAAACAAACCCTTATGGCCGATTGGGATTTGGTCGGTATAAATGCATCTATCCATGTTGATGTAGGGGAAAAAAAATTATTATAATAAGAAGGAAAGATAAATAGATTAAAAAATATACAAGAAAGAAAAAAAAAAAAAGTGATGTGTGAGCCAATGAATTTGTTGATCATCGTCAGTCCCGATTTAATTTAAACAGGGCGGAGAACACAGCCCTTCTTCCACTCTACAACTCTTCCCCCCTCATTTGTTTCATTCTAGGAGGCGTGCATGAACGCCAGGAGTCCTAGATCATGGCTGTCCCCAACGAGAGTTCCGAGGACGTCAATGATTTCCTTCAACGTATCCGAGAACTAGGCGAGCGCCGCGACAAGGAAGACGACGAGCGCACTAAGAAACTAGAAGAGGAGATCCTGCAGGGCCGGAAGGAAAGGCAAGCCCGGAGAGCTGGTACATACTCCCTCTTCCCCTTGATGCAGGCAATGTCTGCACAGTCATAGCATTTGCTGCAGGTGAACAATGTGCTGATATCCGGATGACTCAAAAACAGAGCGTGCACGATCACTAGCCCTTACCGACGATTCATCCACCCTCAATATCGCACGACTGAGCGCTTCCTCTATCAGCGCCCGGTCTATCGAACCCCCAGAACACCTCGAGCCAACACCGCAAACCCCCCAAACCCCAGGACCTGAGCCACCGACCCCGAGCGCCGTAGATTCAAGTCAAGATATCGAAGTCTCTGACACCGACAAGCGGCGCGGATCGGTCCCGGATTTCGGAATGGATTCTCCCTCACGGACACTGCCACCCTTGTCCCGTAGCCGAGCGGGGACTTTGTCGTGGCAGCAACGCCCCTCCTCGCGGGATTTCGGCATGTCACCCGGCTCAACATCCCCAACTCGCTCCCCAACTCGCGCAAGCCATCTCAGAAATTTGTCTACGGCATCGGATGAGAATACACTATCTCGACTCCAATTTGGGTTCCCGCGGCCCTCGAACGATGCTCCTGTGCTCCCTCCATCGCCAGATCGCGGGGCTGGAGATCGTGGGGCTAGCTCGTTAGCACACAATGAGAAGGAAGAACAGAGTGATATCCAAACGGAGGTGGGTGTGGGACACCAGGAGCCGGAAGTGGGTGAAGAATCAAGTACCGAACTAGATAAACTCGCGGCAGTAGAAGAGAGATCATCGTCGCCTCCGAGAACCGGTTCTCGCGATAGCAACATGAGCCATCGCTTCTCTGTATCATCCGTTTCGGCCACTGGGCTGGGGTCGCCAGTGCACCTGTCAGAGACTCCAAAGCTCGAGCCTCGACAGAATGATTCCTCCCTTGAGGAATCTGTGTCGCCCTCTCCAACCCAGCGGCGGATGTCACCAGAGCGAACACGGTCGACCTCACCTACTAAGGGTCTGGGAGGCTTTGTTCAGAGTGCTATGATGAGGAGATCAGATAGTGTGTCAAAGAGGTGGAGTGCGCAAATTCCACAGGGGCTCGGGCGGTCAAATTCCATTGTGTCAAATCGCAGCAGTGTGGCAGGTCCAAGTTTGAGTGAAATGACCCCTCCACCTCTTGGGCGAATTGGACGTGAACCTTCAACTCTCCTGCAAAGACCAGGCTCCAGTCACAGCGAGGCACCCACCGAGACAACCGATCGACCAACCACACCGGCGGATAGAGACAGTGTGAATTTTGAAAGCCCAGGAAAATCATTTCGACCTGGTCACTCGCGTTCTGCTAGCTCTGCCATCGCAGAAGGCGGCGACGCCCAAAGTCCATTTGTCTCGAAAACAATGGACCCCAGGCGCTGGAGCCCCAGCAAGGCTTCTTGGTTGGAGAGTGCTCTCAACCGACCAGAACTACCACGACAAACCACCAGACCCCCCTCGCAGCCCAACTGGGCCAAAGACCGGCAGTCGCGCGGTAGCGTGGATTTGGGACGAGTCAACAATTTCAAGGAAGTCACCCCTCTCGGTTTGATGCGAACACCCCCGCCAGGAACTCAAACCAAACTAACCGGTGTCTCTGGTCCATCGCTTCCTACAAGCCCTATCAAAGATGGTGTTCCGGAGTCTCCATCAGTATTCCCTCTGAAGAAAATTGGTGTTTCTGCTCCATCACTTCCTACGAGCCCGGCCAAGGATGTCATTCCTGAGTCTCCATTAGGATTTCCTCTGAAGAAAATCGGTGCCTCTGGTCCGTCGCTTCCTACGAGCCCTATGAAGGAGGCAGCTCCTGAGTCTCCGTCTGGCTTCCCCTTCAAAAAGCCAAGCATCTCGGGTTCATCGATTCACAGGAACTCGGTCTCAGATCCTCCCTCTGAATTCCCTTTCAAGAGGCCTGGTACCGCTGGAGGGTCAGTCAGCGGAAGCCCTGAAGGCAAGCTTAAAGAAACAGCACCTGAGTCTCCCTCGGGATTCCCTTTCAGAAAGCCCATCAGCTCGGGTTCATCACTCCATAGGAACTCCGTCTCAGAGCTTCCGGCAGAATTCCCACTCAAGAGGCCCAGTGTCTCTGGTCCAAGCCTTGTCAAGGAGACTGTGCCTTCTTCTCCGTCGGAGTTCTCATCCAAGAAACCCAGTATTTCTAGTCCCTCGATCCCTGGAACGCCCGAAACCAAATTGAAGGAGACAGTCCCACAATCTCCATCAGTTCTCGGTAGCCCTGACGCCGGACAAACAAAAGAGGAAACCCCAGCTTCTCCATCGCCTGTCGAGGAAGCTCTCAATGCCTTATCAGGCGACGCACCGGCGGAGGAACCTAAGTCTGCCCCTCCCGTTGAAATGGAGAATGAATCGCAAGAACTACCGGGATCTGAAGAGTCCGAGCCTCAATCTACTCCCACTCGCAGGGTCCCTCCCGACTCGTTGAGCCCCAAACCCAACTTCTCCATCTCTACTTCCTCGCGGGGGCCAATTTCACCCAAAGCGGCGAAGCCACAATCTCCTGTGGTGGACTTCCGAGCAAACCTACGGAAACGAGAAGTCGTCAAAGATAACGGTGATAACAAAGAACCAGAATTTAAAAATGTATTTGGGCGCCTCAAAAAGACCGAAACTCGCAACTATGTTGCACCGGATGAGCTCAAGGGCAATATCCTACGAGGCAAAGCTGCTTTGAACAACACCGGCGGACCGAAGAAGACCGAGCGAGTTGATGAATTTAGGAGGAGCCTTGTGACACGCAAAGATGAAATGAAAGCTGGCGGAGGCTCCATCAGACGGAATACCGCTGGAGAGCAGGATGCGCCGCCAAAACCGACCGAGGTCGTCCCAGAAGCAATTGCTATGCGACAAAATATGACCCGAGCAAATAGCATAAAGCAAGCGCCTGCAGATGAGCCGACTTTGCCCGCTAAGAGTTTTGGTTCTCGAGCTTCACAGGACAGACCACCATTGTCGTCCCCAAATTCATCTTTCAAAAGCATCGGTACATCGCGAGCTTCTCAGGAACTACAGCCGTTGTCGCCATCTCCTGCCAACGATGAGCCGACGTTGCCCGCTAAAAGCTTTGATTCTCGAGCTGCACAGGACAGACCACCATTGTCGTCCCCAAATTCATCTTTCAAAAGCATCGGTACATCGCGAGCTTCTCAGGAACTACAGCCGTTGTCGCCATCTCCTGCCAACGATGAGCCGACGTTGCCCGCTA